>JAOVVB010000037.1:17813454-17838137 GCA_028570985.1 Heterobranchus longifilis
CTTCAGCATTCCTTTACAATGTAGAAAGAAATAAAAATCAGGAACCATCATGGAGTTAGAAAGTGACCCCAAACTTTATATACATTTTTTTTTTCAACATAGTAAATTTGTAGATTTAAATCACTGCCTTACTTGTGCTTTGGGTCTGTGTGAATGTTACCTCAGTGAAGCTGTAGTAATGTGACACTGGGAAGTAAGGAAGCAGGACTGTAAACAGTACACAGTCATTAACAGTGTGAAACCAGACACTGACAGTGGTGAGAAGAATGTTCCCCTCTCTCTCTCTCTCTCTCTCTCTCTGTATATGTTTGCTCAACAGGGTAAATTGTGTATGAATGAGTCTGTTATTATTTTTATTACTATTTATACCTGTTGTTGAGCTGCACATTCCTAGGATTAGGACAGAGTGAAAGTCTGTGCATGAGCAAACACACATGAATGTTGGAGTTAGGATAAAAAGCGACATTAGGACTGACACCTTTCACATTATGGCGTCTAATAAACTTGTTCCCACTGGATACATTTTGTGTGGGACAGGTTTTTGCTCTTTTCTATTCCGTTTATTAATTTGTTTTGGTTTATGTGAATCTTTCTGAGTATGGATACATGAGGTTACATCTCTTTCTTACAGTGTCCGTGTGCTTGGATGCTTTATTAAGCAGGCCATTGGCTGTACGCGCACACGCTCTCGTACCCTCGCACAATGCCTCGACAGCAGTGAGACTTTAGAGCTAGTGGCCTGCTGGCTTTACGAGGCAGACGGATCCTCCTCGCCGTAAAGCCATTAGTCAGGAACAATGGGGGCAGGTGCGAGGCCTTCCTCAAGTGCTCACCTGCACCCTGATCCCTATTCAGCATGGCCAAAGGGCCTTTCTCTCGAACTCCACTCTCGCTTACTTCACAGATCACTCCACAGTTTCTTTCAGTCTCTCTCTCTCTAACAGCTCTTTATATCAGAAGATGAGTATGGTGTGTAGGTAGAAGACATTGCAGTCCTAATGGAGATATTTTAGTTGTGTAGTTTAACTTCTGTATTTCAGGTTGATTTAGACAAGTGTAGCAGACTGTGTGATTAAATAATGTTTTATTGTCTTAAGTCCCCCACAATCTCTGCTGACTTTTGTTTAAAGGTTTAAACGTTCAGCAAATCAGTCAAAAATGAGATAGAATCAAGAATTCAAATAAGAATGCAATGAATGATTAACCTGGAAATATTTTTTCCATAATTCAATTTTTTTTTATTTTACTTTTATTAGCACCCAAATGTAATTATTTAATTAGACAATCTGACTATATAAATTAAACCAACATTTTGTCCTGTCAATCATAAACTCAATCTATTTTGTACACACACAAATAAATGAATATAATAAAGACAGAATGTATTCACTGTTGGACATTTTGTATAAGTACACACTCTTTTTTTTGTGTGGTGGCACATATATGCACTGACAACAACTGTATTAGTATACTGTATACTAGATGAATTGTGATGGCTAGAAAACTGGGTCAGAGCAACTACAAAACTGCAGCTCTTGTGGGATGTTCTCGGTCAGGACATATCAAAAGGTGATCCAAGGTTATTGGTGGCCAAGGCTCGTTGATGCACATGGGTAGTGAAGTCCTGCTATATAAGAGAGAGAGAGAGAGAGGGAGAGAGAGAGGGAGAAAACAGTGTTTTGTAAAACACTGAAGGCACTTTCAAGAAAGTTCAAAGGACTGAAACAGCAGGAAATAGTATAAAAGTTTTTACAACTTCACCACAAAGAAAATAAATGTCCAATATTTTTTATATTCACTACCCAGTATTCATTATTTACATTTAGACAAATTTAAGACATTTACCTTGTTACTACTTCTGACAAAATGTGACATTTGTGAGTTTTATGTCTTCCATTGAATGATGACACTGTGATGATCACAATGATTGTCCCTGACAGATTTGACACAAACTTTTTTTTTTGGCGCAAAACTTGTCGCTTTTGACGTCATGCCAAATATTAATACTGACATTCCTATAAACTGCTTTTCAGACTGTTCCAGAGATTACAATGTTACTCATTACGTTATGGATAATATAATTTGTAATAAAATGCTTTAATTGAGAAACGCATTTTCATTAATATTCTTAAACGTCAAGGACCCCCTACATATGCATTATAGTAGAAATTTGCTATAATGTATATTGTAGTTTATATTTTACATGTTATACATCTGACAGATTATATTGTCTGTGTACTTGTGTGTGTGTATGTGTGTGTGTGTGTGTATGTGTGTGTGTGTGTGTGTTAAAAGTATTTGAATATCAGCAACCTTATTTTTTTCCATAATATAAATTACAGCTCGGTTCAAAGGTTTATGCATGTGCAATGCACTAGATGCTTCATGAGTTAATTAGTTGGCCAGTCAGCTGTGTTGTGGACGCAGAGAGCAAGACAGGTGGACAGCACACAGGGGCAGCTACTGTATGGCATAGATGACAGGAAGGCAGACAGACAGACACGGAGAGAGACAGGCCTGTGGACAGGCAGCAGCAGGGGTAGGAGCCTGAGTGTCCGCTCCGGTGGCAGAGGAACAGATGTGTGGTGAATCTTTAACTTCCCTCACTCCCCACTGTCACTGCATCTGTGCGTTGCCCCGCCTGGTCAGTGGAGCCCCCTCCTGTGTGAAAAAAATGAACAATAAGAGCCTACCGGTACACTTATTGATCAACACCACCCTGCCCTGATTACTGATATTTAACATCCCGTAGGATCGTTAATTCCCACCATCTATTGAATGGCCTTTATCTAGATTGTTCTAAATCTAATTGAATGTTGTAATTGGGTTGTTGTAAAATTATTGATCTCTGTTTATTTAATTGATCATGCCTCCTGATGATTTTCTTAACTAGTCTGAAGTAAGTAGGAGACGATAAATAGACTAGATAGCTGGTACTCTGAACGCTATACAGAAAACACTTTTAATGCCTAGAATTATGACATGTGTCTGTATTAATAACGTAACCCTAAGAATGCAAACTGTTGCATGGCTTAATGTCACAGCCTCATTAGTGTGTGACAGGTATTTAACCATCACGCAGAGTGTAAAAGCTTAAGTATACTGAAGCAGCATCATGTCTGATTGTCCTTTCTCTAACCCCGTATGTGAAATAACAGCTATGTCACTGGCATAATACTCCGTAAGTAGCGTTTTATTGTCATTTATGTGATCAGCCCTAATCCCCTTAGACGTCACACAGTAAATAGTAGGGGGAAAGCTATCTCTCCATAGTGCTCTCTTTCTCTCCTGCTCCAGCACCCGTGGTTTATTTTAATTGAAAATTAGCAAAACAAAACAAGGGCAAGAGGCTCCCTGAATGACCCCCCTTTTCCCTGGGAGCTCCTGGGCCGTTGAATAATGCATATGGGAGAGAGTAAACAGCAGCGGTGGCTCTGGCCCCGGAACAATGGGCCCGCTCTGATTTTATTAGCGAGCTGTCAATCCTCCCCCAGCCTGGGAAGCGTGGGACTGCGGCCAGGAGGCAGCTGCTGACCGCCTCACACTGACCTGCACACTCGGGCCCAATCCAGCCGGCTGCTTACACACACTGAGCTGCGTCCTGCATGCCTCCACACACCCCACCTTGACAAACACGTGTGTTAGTGGCTGACCATATTTGTCTGATATGGCTAACTACACCCCAAAAATTCCAATTATTTGAAATTAGCTGCTTATATAATTCCACATGCCTATACACATGCTTCAAGGACACAGAATACCGACTTGTTTTAACCAAAACACCAGAATAAGCCATTTTAGACAGAAAAATGAAAGTGTGAAAATGTATACATGAAATGTATTGTTTATTATTACTGATATTATTAATATTATTAATAATTGTGGCACAGGGCAATCCTCACATTCACACTATTTGTAGTGTTGTGGGACACAGAAGGGTCACAGAGGACATTTTAAAACTTCTCTCCTTCTCTTTCATGCTCTCCTTCAGCTATTGAGATTCCAGTCCTGCTTCTTGGCTTCGGCCCGCAGTTGTTGCCATGCCAACCAGCAAATTGGTTAGCAGGATGAGTAATGATGGGATGTGGTGGAGCTGGAAGGAACCAACAAAGAACTTATTACAGCTGGGTCTTTTCATAGGGCAACCATTGTTGTCAAGTGTACCTGATATTAACCTGCCTCAGCCAGGGCTTCCTATCCTCGGGAGCTGCGTGTGTATGTGTGTGTGGTTATTGCTAACTATCAGACAGAGAAGCAATGTCCTGAATGTTCTAACCACTTTTTTTTCGCCTTTTTTTTTGTTTCTGTTTAAACTACAAAGAAAACTGGTTTCTGTTTCACTTTAAAGTACTGGTTCCACTTCCAAATAAAGAAGAGACAAATTCACAAGAACAACTTTCCCTACACAACTTGTCCCGCCCAAGCAGCATAAACAAGAATAAAACACCATGGTGCGATATGATTGGAAAACACTTGAGGCAAACCACAATAAAAAACACAGATTTTTTTAAGTAAGTGTACATAGCACAAATGTATTTATGTCAGAAATGTCAAATAAATCTGCTGTCTGTCCAAAAAATATTACTGTTTTCAAAGGGTCAAATTATCAAGCAATGAAAACAACTAAAGAGATTTGAATTGGATTAAGAACCTTCACCGCATTATTAGAACCTACAAGGATAATGCAAAACCATCAGTTTATGGAAGAAATGTGGCTAGAAAAACATCATTATGATTGAAGATTACTTAAATGATTGGTGAAATTGCATTATAAAAAATGCACAGGAAAAATCAGTTATGATTCATAATGAAACACAGAGTATTTGCAGACACACACTGTGATGAGAACTCACATGATTGGACATAAACACCTGTGTGGATTAAGAAAACCTGTTAGTAAGAATAATAAAAAATGCATCAATAAATTACTTTTAAATAGAAATAGACCATGTAGGCTCATAAGTCTTCAGTTTACTGTTCAGTTTTACCTTATTCCAGAGTGTATCATTGTATTAAGAGAAGTGCATGAAGTGATGCAACCATCATGCATAGTACCTGCTGCCCAAGCCCCTAGAAGCAGTGTTGTGACCTTGGGTAACTGAGATATTCTCCATGTCTGTCTGGGTTTCCTGTAGGGGTCTCTGGTTTACACTTGCTTCCCAAAAATCTTGCAGGTGGACTGGCTGTGTTATATTGTGATGAGTTGGCATTTAATCCAGGGTGTATCACCTCACACCTAGTGTTGTGGGGATCTTTCTGGGATCTGACACAATCCTTATAAGAATAATGAAAAAGCAGTTACAGAAGAGAAATAAATACATGGTATAGTGTTCAAAATGTATTTATTTATAAATCTAGATTGTTGTTAGTCTTTTGGCTGCTCCCATCATGGGGTCACCACAGCAGACCATCCGATCCACACAACTTTGCATAGGTTTTATACCAGATGCCTTTCCTGACGCACCCTCCTATTTTACCTGGGCTTGGGACTAGCAGTGCATCCAGTGGCTGGGAAACAAACCCAGGCCTTCCGCATGCCAGGTGACAAACTTACCACTGACCAAAACTTACCAATGCCCTTATATATAAACCTATACATTTTTCTAAATATATAGAGTACCTAATTTCTTTATATGTTGCTGGCATATGGCATATGGCATATGTTGACTCATATATGACAATAGGTACAGTGATTTATTCCAACATGTGCAAACATACATGTAAATACAGTATACCGTAAGGCACAAAATCTAAATTCTAAATTCTAACAAGCTTTAAAGTCAATATTTGGTAAATTAAAATAGTCTTCAGGAATAGTTCTCTATGCTGCTCGAAAAACATCGCAAAGCTCTTTTTTGGACACTGGCTGCCCTTTGTTCTGTTCTCTGACAATAAGATCTCACACTACTTCAGTAATGTTGAGATCCAGGTTTTGGGAGGCCTGTCCATGACTGATAGATTTTTTTTTGATACAGGCTATATTTAAAATTATAAGAAAGTCTGGCTCTTCAGAAGCAAAAAATAAAGAATAGACCGGCGGCTTAGGAGTTTTGCACAATTTCATATACTTTATTAAACATCCAACTTCATTAGCTGGAGTACCTTAATACTCCTCACTGCTGTGTTGCTGGATGTTAATTCTAAATCCGTCATTTTTTTTGCAATCAAGGGCATGGTTTAGCCTCTATTTGTCTCCAATAATTTGAACAGACTGTAAGACTTAAGTAATTAATGTACACAGAGTTATTACAAAAACTCACACACAGTTACCCCTCATCCCACTTGGATAGGTAAAGAATCCACACCCTCCCTTTCCTCCCACTGAGGTGTGAAGGGTGTAAAAGTGTTCAGCTACTGGGTCAGAAGTAGAGAGAAAGAGATCAGTCATTGACGCAGGATGTTTTAGTATTTAACGTTGGTTTAACAACCTCCTCTGTCAGACCCCCAGGCAGGAGGAAGATGAGTCAGAGATAGTGGATTACACCATACCTGCTCCCCTGCCTGACCTGTTGTTCTGCTTATCTTTAGCCTGGACTATCCCCTGACCTGCTGCCTGGGAGGGAGGGGGTTTTAAGACCAAATTCAATGCCTTTAGCTTCATTTAGGAAATTTGGGGAAGTGCTGTGCCTAATTACCTTGTCAGCATATTGGTGTTAATACAAAAGTGTCTCAGTTTGAGTTCTGGTGTGTGGTAACTAAAGTGAATTCAGTGAAGAGGATGAAGTGGAGCAAAAAATGCTTTGTTTTATTTTATTGTGAAGTTTGATAGAAACAAATGAGAAACACTGATATCACTTTCATGCTTGTAGTTTATAGGACTACAGACCGAAGTTGAACAATAATTGCAGGTACATATTTTAATTAGGTGGTGACATCATCAGACCTAATCATCACATTATTACATAAGTGTATATTTTTCCTTGAGTTTGCTTTTTTTGTTTACGTTTTAAATGATATTATTAGTAGGTGCAGAAAATGACATTTAAAAAATTTATATCAAAGGGACATGGACCTTTTTTTCTTATCCACACAGCTGAACCTGGTCAGTTCCCCAGCATCATCAGAGTGCCCCCATTGTCCATCAGTCCTTGGTGTCTGTCACAAGACAGCCCTGCACTCACCCGCCCTGTTCACCGTGGGAAGCAGCACATCCGGAAGAATTGTGCATTTTTGGCTCAGGTAACATGCTGGGGGAGGAGCATAAATGGCCGAATGAAGGGACAGAAAAAAAGGAGAGCGATATAGATATATACATAGATAGATAAATAAAGAGAGAGAGAGAGAGAGAGAGATTTATATAGAGTCTAACCTCCAGTCTATCTGGGAAGTAAACTCAGGAATGTGTGAACATGAGCCTCCAATGTCTCCACGTGTTTATGGAAGTCTACATGTTTACCCATATGCACATTGCATTCATGTTTGTGTTATTGTGTGTGTGCATGTGTGTGTGTGTGCGCGTGTGTGTGTGGGTGGGAAGGGTCATCCCTTGGGAAATAGAACTGTGGGAATATACGTCCCAAACAGGACTACTGCTCCCAAGGGACCACCTTTTTTCCGGAAGACACACACACACACACACACATATACACATGCACAGAAACAAGAGGTAAAGGTTTCATGCGTATCAAGACTCTCTTTCATCACTACTTTGATGTCACTATTTTCCTTGTACAGTGTAACACAAACACACACATATACATACACACACAAAGTAACAGGTCAACAGTGGCACAACAATCAGTAGCCCCTGAACTCCAGGGACAATATACACTCTTCCCCCTACAGAAAGGAGAGATGGACATGGTGTCACTCGAAGCTCAGTACTGCAAGACATGCAGGTCACTGAAAAGTCTTTTGTGTGTGCGTTCCTATGTGTTTGTGTTTTTAAGCTTTCAGCACACTCAGCTTGTACATTTATTATAATGTCTTTAACACGTTCTTTGACAAGAGCATAGTTTATTGAAGAATAAGTACTAACCAGACATTTAATTAGCAGACTCCAAAGATAAAAATAATACAGATTTTTTTTTTAATAGAGTTGGGAGGGGTGTTATTGGATTACTTTATCCAGTAAATACAGTAAGTCACATATAATGGAATTCTAAAAGTTTGGGCCCCCATCTCATAAAATATTCCAACATTTTTTTAGAATGAAATAACACATATAGAATTATGTTTTAAACAGGAAAAAATATATAAAAACACAACACAATATGTTTCATATTTTAGATCCTTCAAAGCAACCCCCATTTAGCTTAATGCCTGGTGCATGCCTTACTAACACATTTTATTTATGTTTTTTTTCCCCTTCAGTTTGAAGGCATTTTACATTAATGTGCTATTAATACATCTAAAAGGAAGAATGATTTACAAAGAAATATACTGCCTGACCAAAAAACCTAAAGTTTTTAGAGACTAATGTCTTGTACAGGCTTGTACAGTGGGCACAATGCAAAAGAGCTGCACCATTTAATGCGCTTCTCTTCTTACCTCGACACACCCATCATTCTGGCATAAGATAAATCTGGACTCATCAGACCCCACAACCTTTTTCCATTACTCCAAAGTGCAATCTTTATGCTCCCTACCAACCTTTTTTCCCCCTGATTAGATTCACTAGAGTGTTTAATCCCAATCCTGCAAGTTCTCATCACACTGTGTGTGTTTGTGTAAATGCTCGTACTTTCCCTATTAAACAAATTTGTGATTTCTATGATTTTTTTTATGATGCAACGTCTCCATCATTTAAATTATCACTGATCATAATATTTCATGATTTTTTCCCACCACATTTATTCTGCAAAGTTATTGATGAGGCAATATCCTGCCATGTTTGGAAAGATCTCAAGTAGTTTCAGCAACCGCCTTAGTTGTTTTCTTTACTTGATGCAGGCCAATAATTTGACCCTTCTAAAGCACAGTAGTTTTTGGCCACAAAGTGTCTATTTATATGATTGTCCAAGCAGAAACAGATGCTTTTTTTTTTATTATTATTAAATCTGAATGTGGGTTAAAGTTAAACTGCTGGATTATTCTTTATTTAAAATGTGTATTAGATAATTGTTAATGCCATGAATTGTATTCACTTTTATAACTTTTGCTGCACATTATTCAGCAGACTGGCATGAGTGCCAAACAGTACATGCATTATGCTGATAAACTCTTCCTGCTTGACACCTGCTGATTTATAGATTAGATTAAATCTGGGAATGGCAGAGAGGATTAAGTCACTGCTGTTTCCAAGAAGCAGAAAAAAACACCTTGTCTGCTGTGGCATGAGGCAAAGCCTGAGGGTCAGGGGGTCTTGTTTACCTGGGGCAGGCATTTCCTCTTTGTGCTGATAAGAGCAGGCCAGGGGAAGTGCTTGGTCACAGGTGAGTGGAGAGAGAGACCGGGGAGGGTTTGCATAAGGAAGCAACCTATGATAACTGCTCTTAGAAACATCTAAACTAAACCAAGCAAACAAGTGTAGGATCTGTTTTAATGCAGACAGACAGACAGAGCACGATATATATCAAGGGTAAATGCATCTTTTGTGTTGCTGCACAGAAATATGCAAAACTTATTTATAACACGTTGTACACCTAAAGGTCAGCAAACTTACACTAGCAATCAGTCACTAAAAAATGCAACCAAACAGCACTAAACTCCGGTGCCACAAAACTCAGAGCAACTGGTAATAGAGACATGCAATATGAGTCGAGCTTAAATATTTGTACCCAAAAGGCACTGCCACAGTGCTACAAATAGTGGATGTTCTTTAAGTCAACAGTCCCAGGACAGAGCAGACTCAACTGATGGATGGAGCCTGAGTTTGTTTGTTTTTACTCTGCCCTTCCTCTTCCTCCATTACCTGGGCTTGAGCTGTCCTCTGGCCCTCAGGTGCTGAGAGGAGCCGGTCAGCCTGAACATGTTAACAAGAGAGGATCCCTCTTATCCACTGAAAGACAGACATGCTAGCAGCATGGAGTCTGACACTACAGTTCTGATTTCTTTATGTTTTTTATATTGGTGCCAAAGACTGGACCAGTAACAGAATCAAAGCTCGGTGGTTATTTGTTTTGATTGCATGTGCTATCACAAGAAAGGGAGTGCTGCACCCTTGTGCCAATGACCACATTACAGCCATGCTATATTCAGCAATACAGCATGATTTTGAGTGTGATATTGCTTTTATATAAAGGATCCGTAGGATCAATATGGCGGACCGTACAGACCTGCTTTCACCCATGCTCCAATCGACCGTTAGTTTGTGATGAGGAGTGATACATGTAGTCTTATCCAATCAGATTGCTCAGTCGGACCTAACTGTTGTATAATACAAAATAACGTCACTACTATAATGTCTATACTATAAATACTTTAATACTAAAATAAATCTCTTGTTAAAGCAGACCATGGCCAGAGACGTAACCCCTATTGACTCTCCATTCATGGGCTGTCTGATATATTTCTTTCATACTTTTGTGGTCTCAAGCTTTTGAATCTGGAAGGCTTCAATCTGAATGATTCCCCACAAAAAATATAAATTATTAAACATATAACATATTTATATAAAATACTAACAATGCTAAATGATTTAGTTTTACTAAACTACAGGAAAAGATCTGTGATTACTCATCTGCCATGTCAGTCATGTGATGAAAGTTCTTGATCATGTTTATTGCCTAAAGTGCCAATAATGATTCTCAAAATATTATAATTCTTGCTTGTGAGACTAGACAACTCATGAACTTGCTTTAGTAATTAAAAAATAAAATATTCTTTTATAGTGATGAGACTTAACAAAAAAGTTTTCCCCTAAAAATATTAAAGGCATTGTATTTGGATTATAATTTGCATATTTAGCAGTGATTTCCAGGTGAGAAGCATAGGTGTCCCCCACTCTGTCCCCACCTCCTGCCCTGTAGACCTCCTCAGATATAGCATACAACCCCCATTGTGGCCAATCCTAACCTGAAGTACTTTCCAATAAGCAAGCAGAGCGCATCTCAAGCAGCATAGCCCCCTCTTCAGCCTCCACTTCCCCCCAAAAAAATCCTATTTTCAGGCCTTGCAGCTGCCCCTGTTCTGCAAGAGCACTTAGCTATGTCATTCTATCTGCCTCTCCAGGCTTGGGATAGGGGGGTAGCAGTGAAACAGGCACGGTTTTGTGCGCCACTGTCTCTGATACGACTCCAAAAATGAAAATGAGGCCATGGATCTTCATCAGGGAAGGCAGGTGTCCCCAGCCTGGCCCAGGTGAAGACACAGGGAGGAGTGCAAGAGCATGGAGAAAAGGAGGAGGGAGAACTAGAGGGGCAGCCTTCTATTACAGCCCTTCCCTTCCTACCCCTCACCCCACCCCACCCGACACTTAATTGCCCATGTAATGAGCTGCCAGTGAATGGGTTTGCTTGTGTGGAGGCACTTGAGGAGCCTGTGCATTAGGGGCACCTCCTGCAGCTCCTAATCTCAGAGCCCATAGATAGAGAGGGAGTTGTGTATGAGGCACAGGGAGAGAGGGAGAGAGAGGCAAAGAGAAAGGCGCTCACCTCTCTTAGCATTTTTTTCCTGTTTGTATTTTGCCCCCACTGAAAGCCCCCTTCTATCTTTGTCTTCTGGTTTGTGGGTGGAATTGGCAGGGCTTTAAAACCTATGCTAGCCAGACAGGCTTCCAGGCCCCAAGAGGCAGATGAGCACATTGGAGTGTGAGAAGTCTTCATGTGGCGGGACACCTGTTCTGTCTACACTTCTGTCAAGCTCCTTAACCGATGTCTTGTCAGTCCCCTGAAGAGGAACCACCTGCACAGTGACCTTACACACTTCAGTATGCACTGTGTGCTTGCCATTAATTAAAAAAACATCCAGTAATTGGATGATGCATCCGAATTGGTGTCAGAAGTGAATGCAAACAAGATTTGTGTGTGTGTGTGTTAGATGTCATTATTGACATGTCATTACCATCATGATATAATTCATATTTACAACACATTTATATTTTTGCAGCATTAATTACCAACTGTGAACCTAACAAGACTCCAGCACTTAAGTCCCATTATTGAAAAACATTTGGGTGTAGTTCAGAAACGAAGCGGAAGGCATTTGTCGGAGCCTGGAATCATTTGTGATTAAACTGACATTCAATACTGCAATGATGCGTGTATAGTCCTGCATTTCCCTCTAAGCACTCTCACCAGTGCCAACGCCAGCACCCTTCTCACGCTGTTTGCTGTAAAATATTAGCTCCCACAATCCCTCTGCGGGAAAGCTGACAAATAAGATGCTGTTGTTTGGCTCTCACAGAGGGTGTGGGGGTTAATGATTAGTGCTGTTGGGGGTTAAAGCCTAGAGATAGGGGCTTTCTCCAGTGCCTCAACAGATGTTGGTGGGCCCTTAATGTGGTTATCAGGACGGAGGGTCTTCTCAGAGCTGCTCTGCCATTGTGTGCCGCTGCATTCCAGGGCTCAGCCACGGCAACCGGGCATCCTGGGAGCACAGCCGGGTGTCCCGCTGCGCCACTGTGGGCCTGAGCACTGACTGCTGAGCCACCCCCCAACACACACACATACACAGCACTATATCCCACACACAAACACACACCACTGATCACAAACACCATTCTTTACACCCCCCTTGCCCTCTAACACCCACCCCATCTCCCACTCTGTTCCTCAGCCATACTGCCCTTTCCCACACCGCTTTAATGGACTGATGCCTGGGCATGACTACTACTAATGATTCACTTTGATGATCGATCTATCTATCTATCTATCGATCTATCTATCTATCGATCGATCTATCTCATTCTTTACTTTTTATATTTTGTTTAAAACTCATTAGAATAGTTATTATCTACAAAAAGTAGTAGCAATAACTAAAATGTATAGGAATAATAGAGTCAATATCAGTTTATATTGACTTACAGTTTACATAATTATGTAATTATGTGCTAGCATTTAAATACCAAAACCTAAAAAATCAGTACAGTTGCAAAAGGATCTTCAAATAGATTTCAATTTCAATATTTAAATTAACATTAAATTTGGTTAATGTATATTACATGCAAAATTACACAGTGAATAAGAATTCCAAATGAATGTCTTAGGTTGAGCATAGAAACTTGTTGATTCATCCATAAGACCAATATTCACTTTCTGGAAGCCACTATTGCTATAAAAAGTTCAGTTTCGCTTTGCATCTCAGTGAAATGTCTAACGATCTTATCTTTAATAACTCTAATATATGAGTTAAGGTGCTGACTCTCTCAGAGCTTCTCATACAGGTGAGTACAGCCACCTTTAACACACATACACTCTTGTCGTGTTTTCAGGACATGCTCTCCTCTGAATCCTCCCCATCAGTGGCAGCTGTGGGCTTGTTTGTATACAGATGCGGCAAGCAGCGATGTTAATTACCCTGCAGCTGCACTCCAGGCCTTGGGCTGCAGTTTCGCACTGCGCCGTCTTTGTGTCTGGGCGCAGAGCGAGGAATGTGGGAACACGTGGTAATTAAAGTGTTCTGTAACCCAATTAAGCATACTGCCCTGCAGCAGCAACAGCAGCAGCAACGGCAGCAGCACAGAACCCAGTGATCAAGCTGTCTGAGCACCAGTCGCCATGTCTAGCCATAGCTCTTCTTCCAAACCAACAGGTTTTAAAGACTAGTGAGAAAACGATGGTGAGCCAGTTTGTCAAAGAACACACCTGACAGCCATGTCTACAAAGGGATGTGATAATATGTAAGCTATGTGTACGTCAGCAGGTAAACAGTAGTAAATGTCTAAAGTGCGTATGTAAGGAGTCTCTTTTCCCTTCCTGGCCTATTCATTACCTCTGCAAATTTCCATAGAAGATGAACATGTGACAGTTACTGCAGTCACAGCTGTCTATCACCCTGTCACCACGGTGACAAGCAGTCAAAAGGCAAGACAAGGGTTATAATAATTACCCATGTTTCTCACTTAGGTCATATCATACATGATTCCTGTCTCTCCTTTGGTGATGTCCTTTTACATGAAATGAAACCAAATGTTAAAACAAACAACTGATTTATTGGTTTAAGTTCCTTTTGTGCAAGACCTCCAGCCAGTTGCTGGGCAGTGCATTCAAGTAGCCAGAACAATGACAGTCCACAATAAAGGTGCTCAATTAACTGTATAACCCTGCCGTCAATTAAGGCATCAATTAATAAATTGATTGATGAGGTTAAATGATGCGATTCATTTTCTCCATCTAGCGGAAACACATTAGAAGCAGCAGTATGTGAAATTTATTTGATTAATGTTTTAGTGACAGTGAGACATCTTAGCCAGGAGAGACACTAGACATGTATTAAAAGAATAATAAATGTATTATATTTATGAAAATAAACTGAAAACTAAAATTTTAAACATAATTTAATATTAGATTTGTTTCAGTTGCATAATTGACCTGCCCAAGGCTAATGATTTATTCTGAGACAAAATGTATAAAAGGGATTTTAATACAGCTTATTAAAATGTCTGCATTTCTTATCTGAGGTTTTATTGTACAGAATCATATTGCACACAATTTTATGTACCTTAATTATTTTATTATTAACATTATGGATTAGGGTTAAGCTCAAATGAGATGTTCACTATTTGGCTTTTTTGTTCTCAGCGAATCATTTAATTTCTTTAATTTAAGGTTTCTGAATCACTGAACACTGAACACATCATTTCTGTACATGGAACATGGAACAAAAGGCTCATGTGTAATCCAAATGATTTTAATTCAGTAATCTAGTTAACATACCAGTAATGCTTAAGTTAATGTTTAAAAAGCTTTAATAAAGTTACAGTTTTGTTAACATTTTTAAATTACTGAAAATGATTTTACAGCTAATGATTTTCATTTCTGTGAGAAATATATGTTTAACTAAACAAAAAGCTTCTTCCATTTTTCCTTATTGGTTAATTTATCTTTTATCCTCGTCAGGGTTGTGGTGGATCTGTAGCCTGTCCTGAGAACACTCTGCATTGCAGGGCCACGCTGTGTTGTTTATATAATAAATCTATTTAGAATTATATAATTTTAATATGAATATAAAAAAAAACGAATCTAGTTGCAGACATAGTTTTATCTGAAGAACATTTTCTAACTTTGGGTGTAATGGTTTATTTTTCATGTGCTGTTATTCTAACCATCTGATCCGGGCCAACATTACATCAGTTATTAGCTTTTATTCTCCATTAGCGATTTGACAAATGCCCCTTTTCTAAAGCCCCCATATCATTCTGCTTGACTTTCCCCTGGGTGTGAATTCAGTTATTGATTGCCTGTTCTGTTTCACTTGGAAAAGGTTGATAAAAGGAGGTTTTCACTTTCTCTATTCGATGTGACAGCTTCCTAACAAGAATAATGGAAAAGCTCTATTCACAGGCAAATCAACCTAATTCAGCGTGCCCCTCCACTTTGAATGGAGGAGTCACAGTCCTTCCCTGCTCATTCCATCACAATCCTCTCTCTTCAGTAGCCTTCAAAGTTAGCAGAACTCCTCCAGCACCAAACACTATTCTTTGTCACCATCTCTCCCTGACCATCAACCAGATAAATAGATTCATAAATGCATGCACGTTTAATAAAGGCCGCAGAAATGGCTGTGTTCAAAACAATCAGCTGATTTAATAAGCAGAGAATAACCATGAAATCCTCTCCGGGAGTTTTCTGGTCATGTTTGGCTTGTGAATTTTACCATCCACAATGTTCCAATGTTCTTGTACCTATTTGGCATTCCCTAAGCACAGGAAATGTACTCAGTGAAATTTGATATTGCTTTGACGAGCTTATACAGGGGCATTATTGAGGGAAACCCTAACCCTCAATCTAACATCTTTGCACAACAGGATTCTTAAACTGCTTGTAATAACAAGGAACCTTGCCTGCGTAATGCTGGATTGGGGCCAGATGAGAAGAGTGCAGGTGTGAGAGCTAACCAGGCCTGGATGCCTAGTCTTGGGCCCGTTCACAGGGGATTAAGGTATCAGCTCAGCCCTGGTGGCACAAAGGTCATGTCTATTGCACTTGGGGTGTTTCCAGCATACTGGCCACATTATGGAAAGTGCAGGGACTGAGACTAAGCCTCCCATCACCATGAACCATGAACGACTGCACACAAAACACAGTGCAAATCCACCTTTACTGGCACATGCACTCAGGTGGATTTTTATGCTGGCATAATAAATATTTATATCTGTCATAGAGTACAGTATGGTGCAGGAGGGGGCTTTCAGGTTTGGTGGCTTTGGTGTTGTTAAAGGAATAAAATGTATGTGAGCACAAAACGAGAACACAGCAGGAAGAATATTAGAGAATATCACATATGGCTTAAACACAGTCCTTGAGAAACCTTAGACAGATCCTAACACCTGAGCCAGGTGATTGAATGCACGCCCACAGATTACCAGGCTTAGGTGAGTTGGAATTTAAACAGAAAAAATAAAATAAAAGTAGATTACATACACTGCTTGTAAATTGTTTGGGCTCAGGTAGGTGTTTGAAATGGTTCTAATGCAGGAGAATTTTTCAAATGGTCAGTAAAGACTAAAAAGGGTTATTTTGAGGAACATAATTTAATGCATATAAATGTTTGGAACAGTAACTGATATACCATATATTTCATATTAAAAAAATGCTCCACACACTTTATTCAAACTGTCAGATTCCCCCCCCTCAGGAACACCTTTTCTTTTTATGTTCTTATGAAGCAGGTTGGATATCTTGTTTTAAAGGTCACTAGACTGGACAGGTTATTCTACTCTTTTGTATTTGGGTTATACAGAAATGTTTTATCTACCTGCTCTCAAAACACTTAAATTTTAGATAGATAGCTGGATAGATGGATGCATGGATGGCCGAACAGATGGATAGATGGACAGCTAGATTTTAATAGCTTTAATAACTAAATAAACAACCAAATAAATAAATAAATAAATAAATAAATAAATAAATAAATACTTGCCCCCATTCATATTCTGAGCAGTTGGCCTTTATAAATACGTGGCTATCCCTTTCCTGTCAATGAGTTCTATAAAACACATGAAAACATTTGTTTAGGCTCAGACATGTTGTGACGTCCCTCATCATGTCCAGCACTCTGTGCACACTTGCTCCTGTTCTCGATTGGCCATTCAGACCCCTCTAGGCAGACAAGGCCCAATCACAATATTGTCAAGGCTCGGTTGGTTTTCTGGTTCAAATCCTTGTTCATGCTGTTTGCTGAGTACTCATCTGCTGTGACAGGCTTCAGACAAACAGAGGCTCCTAAAAGAGGTCTTCCACAAGCAGATCCTTCCTGCTGGGCTGTGGCTGAAACGAGCCTTTCTCTCACCATCAAGTGGAACCCAGCCTTTTGAGCTGCAACCCTCGGAGGCCTGCATTGAGGCAGGCTACGGGCCAGCGCTTCACCCCTTAGGGCCTGGGCCACCCTCGCACTGTCCCTGGACACCTGTGTCCACCTACCCACAGCGTGGGAACCCTTCTAACCCAACCCTGTTAACTAGAGCAGCTTGGGCATAATGCTATGCAATCCTCTCTCTTCGGAAGTCTTACATATTAGCGCTGCTCGAGCAGACAGCGTTGCTCAGTAGCATGGGTTTTGCCCAGCTGTCTATCTGATACGGAGTTTGGTTAAAACAGGCAGCAAAATGCCACTCTTTTGATTTGATTTCAAATGGTAATATCCTTACAATATATTGGTCCAAAGAATTCACTCGCAGCTGACGAAGCCCACGTAGAGGATATTTTGGCTGTAGTGCAGGTGCACAATTGAAAATGGGGGATTTGAGAAGGTAAAAAGCTGACCCAGTTCGTTGCCAGCAACCCCACTCCAAGTGCCCAATCCGGCTAAATCTCCATGGCACACTGCAGAAAAATGGCATCAATTAATCAGCATTCATGAACCGTTTACTTGAGCCCCCTTTTGTTTGCAGCAGAGTTTAATCCAGACAGAGACTTGGCTGTTTGGGTCCTTGCAGACAGCAGTGCTCAGCCCATTGTACACTCACAACTGCTGATGCATGAAACGCTGTCATTCCCATACCCTTCTGTCCTGCAATGCTTTCATCCAACAAAGTAGCATACACTCAAAATCAAGCCTGAAGTTTTTATGTCAGAAAAATATATTTGTTTTATATCTTGATTCCTTTTTTAAAGAAAAAGTTTTCATTTTGATCAGAAGTTACAAGTTTATATAAATATATTTTTGAATCAGAGGCCATGATTTTTCCATTGCAGGGCATGGATTCTTTCTTCTTCTTCCTCAGAGGGCAATGTCGACCATGCTTCCCCAGTTCGTTTGACTTTGCCATGTAAAGACATCTGTCCATATTCCAAATATCCCATTTTGGTGCAAATGATCCCCTTGAAGGAGGCAATTTTTACAATATGGCAATTCTACCATTTCCATCACGGCTTAACACAGATTCTTTGCCTTGCCGAAGAAGCAAGTTTAATTGGAAGGCTGCATTTCAAGTCATTCCACAATTATACAATTATACTGGAGATGCATGTCTGCATGTTGCTCCGTTTGCACCAATTTACTGCACTTTCTGCACAGTTTAGAACCCGCTTCCTTTTCAGTGGATGCAAATTCCCCTCATTTAGCTCCAAATGAAGCATAATTGCTCATATTCAAGCAAACACCTTGCTATAAGAGGTTCCTCCTAGTTAGTTCGCATTAAATCTGAGCAGAACAAAAATCCCCAAATCCATTTGTGCACATGTGCCAGCTGGGTCATTCTGTTGGGAGAGGGATGAGGAAATGGATGATGCAATTGAGCACATTTAACATCCTGCTAGCACTTCTTCCTGTTACCGGCATCTCAAAACATCACTTAAATGTCTAAAAGACTAAAACATATGCTGGAAACCTGCTACAAAAATGAGTTATTCATCATCTTGTAACGATGCATCAATGAAACCTAGATTCGATGTATATTGGTATCTATAAAGTTCTGATTACTTAAAAATATGTATGTATAAAATTGCACTTAGTGTAAAGTGACACGAGAAATATTCACCAAAAATTTGGTTTACATGTAGGCCCTCTGTGCTTCTTTCCATCATAGTGAAATTATAGAGAAATGATGAAATCAGATGCCACCGGACATTCGATCATTAAAGTGTACTCCAGTCTTTCCGCTCTTTTGTTGGAAATAGTAGAAGTTAGAGAGCGATTCATTGTCCGAAAGGCTCAGAGTACCCCAAAGTGGCAGGACAAGCACACCACTGACAATAGCTTACAAGAGACTGTTTTAATTCATACCCTCTTCTTTATAAAAAGGGCGACAGCACAACAAACCGTTGACTTGCTGATACACAATTAAGAGTGATGCGGCAGTTAATGCTACAAGCTGCTCTGTTTAACACTCTGTCTTTGACCCTCTGCCTTTGAATAAATATAATGTGGCGGGCAAGAGCGAGAAACTGGAGCTGAGAGAAAAGGGTGCTGGGGAGATTTTAAGCCACAGATAAGTAGTTAAAGACCTTTATAGAGTATAACGCTATTATGCTTGCTGAATAAAAATAGGATTTAGTGTTTTTTCCACTTAATTTGAATCAAAAGAATCCCCACCTTACATATTGCGCCGGTAATGTAATGGAGAGAGAATCACAAAAAAGGCTTTGTGGTTCTGACACCTTCTATAGTGGGCCTGTGTTGTCCTGGGAGCAAAAGGGAGAGAAAGCTTTTTTCTTCTGAGCCTTGCTATCTGCTAACCCATTCTAATTGATGCCGCTTGCATTCCTGCACTGGGCGCATTCAGCGAATAACGAGCGATGGACTGAATGCCCATGAATTGGTGCCTTCTAAGAGAAGCAGTAAAACAGCCCATACACCCCCACCCAGCTCTAGATCTCCCCCACTAACCACCAAACCCCTCTGAATCTTTGGCCAAAGCTTGCGCTAACTTTACCGCCCATTAAAGCCCCGCTATTGTGCGCTGACGCAAACCCCACAAAAGCTGTCCATCTCTGCGAGGCCTCTAAAGCTTGGACTCACACAGACTAGAGTGACAGCTACTGCCACCACTCCTCCACCCCCTCCACTCTTCTTTTGCTCTTTCGCAAATTCTACCCCCGACCATCTTACTCAAAAAACTTCTACATATATACATGTATACTTAATATATACTCAAACACTTAAACCAAACTGATACTAAGTTTACTGGAATTTTAAATATATATATTTTTTAAAGTTGGATTTCATACAGATGGAGTTGTGAACTCGTGCTCTTCGCCCTAACCATTACTTAGTATAGTTTCGATTGTGTGAGCTCTTATGATCCAAAGAGCATGTTGATGATTTAAGTTTTTCTCTCTAACTCTGTTCCTCCTTCTCTCTCCCTCGGTGCACAAAGCATCAATCTGTCTTCAGAGCTGGCACCCTCAACCCTTTGTCTCATCTGCAGGTGCCTATGAAAGCACCACGGCTGCCCTGAGCACGCCACGCCTCGTCCCAGCACAGGAACTGCTGACAAAGACTCCATGTGGGAATGAGGGATGCGTCGAAGGAGGCGGTGGGTGATGGTGGGGGGGATGAGGAAAGGGGGGTGCTTTTAGGACAGATGGTTGGGGAAGTTTCCCAACTTTTTGCAGGCTAGGCCTCCTCCATGGAGACGGTTCTGCAGGACTGGGTGCTGTAGAAGAGAGTCACCACAGGAAGAGCCACTGATGGAATGCTTAGTTAGATGCAAGGGGTCACTGGTTTAACCCTATCACTAATGGGCATGAGCACAGTCCTGTTTTCATTTATTATTTATCTTTCTTTATATGACAATTTGTGTATAATGACATTGTTTTTAGTAATGATTCTGATCGAAATAAGCTGTACATTATTATTTCCTTACACAGCCTTTTTTTTGGTTATAACTACAGTTATAATCTAAAACAAAAATGTCTTTAAAATAATAACATGCAACATACAGTAAACATAAAAATGTCTATAAAGAGGGATAAAGAGTAACAAATTAAACCACAGTTTGCATTGACTGCTACATCAGTTCTGTTAAGGCATTATATTATAAAAAATCTCAGTGAAGATGCTACAGTTCATGTAAAGCCTCGAATGTGTTTGTGCAGCTAATACAAGACAACATCCATTTGTGTTTTTTCCCCTTATAAAGTCATCTGTTTGTCAAGACGTTATGTTCTTATATAACATACATACAAATATCACACTGTAAATTTTAATTGTTTAAATAAATGTTTGGGAATCTATTTTTTTCTAATTACAATTACAATTACTATTGCAGAAGAACTAAAGTAAATATTTTGTATACAAATTAGACAAGATGCCTAAAACTCTTCCTTTTTTGTATTGCTTGAATATGTCACATATAAAGCTCATTGTGGGGAATGTTTTAGAGATTGTCATATACAATAAATGTCTATACAAAACAGTATTTATTTATACAAAAAAGGCAAAATATTTGTTTGTTTCATTCATTTTCTTTAAAAAAAAAAAAAGAAAAAAAGAAAAGAACATTAAATAAATAAAATATTAAAAGGAATCCGCCAACTTAAGCCTTACTTCTCAAATGAAATTTTTCCTAGTGTGCACAGCTGATTCATTCCATTACAGGTGTGATGCTAATGTTAATTGAGCGGGCTAACTTCTTTCAAAATAAACTAATTACATTTTAAATGTCCGTGAAAGTTCAGCATTAGCAGGTGCTCAAAGTAGGCATAATGCTCAGAGATCAATGACTGCTGGCATTTCAATTCACCCTATCGTAATTTCAAACTCATCTTCGACCTTAGCGTCAGAAAAATTATCTGATTGCTGATTGCTACTTTGGTAAGGCCGTCATCTAAAAGCTAAGATAAAGTAGCTGGAGTGTGAAATCTTAGCAGAGATTGTTAGAGATGCTTTGGTCCTGACCGATAAGGTCTTGATTAACCAAGTAAAGGAAGTAAACGAGAAGGCTGCCTCATTTTATGTTAGCTGACAGCATTCAGGTTCACTAGAATCAAATGTCTCTATAAGTAAACTGTTTACCTTTATGTTTGAACAATTTACTTTTACATCAAATATGCTTTTTTTCCCCGCACATACACCAAACTCCATTACTGTTACCACCTTTTCTAACACACTCTGTAAAAAAATGGCATAGACATATTTTACTATTTTCAAGCTTTAAAGTTGTTCAATGCTGTTTTTTTTTCCTGGCTCATTGCAAGTGTCAATTTCTAAAAAGAAGCAAAATTATATGCCAATAGAATTAGAAAATTAAAAGTCTTCAAATAATAAAATAGAAAAATAAACGTTATCTTGAATTTGATTTTATAATTAGAAATAGTAGTTAAATTTTACTAGATGTAAGATATTTTCACTTGCTAAGATGTATTTTTTTGTAGTGCACATACTTACACTCTCAGACCAAGGCATGAATGCAGTTTTTACTTCAAAAAGACATAATGTGAAGTGTAGAATCCTGCTCTTGAGTAAAAAAGACCTAGTTGACAAATTTACAAATAGAACTTGTGCATGAAACGATTCATAGATTCAAAAGACGAAATGGCAGCAGTAGGCCAGGAAAGGAAAGGAGGCAAAGTGTAGCTGGGACTGATGACTGAATAATGTGAAATAACTATTTTACATCATTTAATTTGCCTGGAAGTGTTAGTACGCTTATCAGAAACACTAGTCCCCTAAAAGTGCCTCTAACTGAGACAGTAAACAAGTCTGACCTCTTTATACTGAAGGAACTCACATACCTCGAGTCATTGAAAACTGAAATAAGTTCAATATTTATACTCTAGTACACTGACTGTGAATGAACTCCTTGTAACTGATTGAGGATAATGTGTTTCATATAAATGTTGATTGATGAAATGAGGACTCTTACTAGTACTTTCCTGCCTTATAGCGCCCCCATGCGACCTCATGTCAAAATGACACATACATGCCTACATTTTATACAGTACAGTATAGATGTGCGTGTGTGCGTGTGTGTGTGTGTGTGTGTGTGTGTGTGTGTGTGTGTGTGTGTGTGTGTGTGTATGAAGTGTGTATAAAGTGTATACATACAACTAGAATTATATAATCTATACATACTTCAGGAAAGGAAAAGCATATACTGTATATACATATACATATATGTGATGCTAATTTTCTTTGTTAATAACATAATGGATAATAGAGGGAAAATTTGCACCATATATACAGTATGTATATACATATATATGATGCTAATTTTCCCTTTATTATCCTTATCGTCATCGTCTCACCTTAGGGCACAAGTCGGGGTACACCATAGACACGATGCCAATCCATCGCAGGGCACACACACACACATACAGTACACACACGCACACATTCATTCACACACTATGAGCAATTTGGGAATGACATTTAGCTTTATTATCCTTTATGTTATTAACAAACCAATGTACATGAAATATTCTATTATTAAAAGAGTAATAATTTGCAAAACAGTGTTAAAAATTACTATACATGTACAACATATTTACCGCAGTATGTTAAATCCAATAAGTTATCAATTTCAGCTGAAAAAGGGCAAATTGAACTAAATTGAACATAACCAGGTATATTTTGACAGATCCTATTGTGCTTATTTAATTTAAATTTTTTTGATTAAATGAAGAAAAAAAGTGTTTTTTGCCAACATTTGTTAATTTCATATGCTGATTGCCTAAATGGAGCACACATAAAGACGCACATGCAGTACATAATTAGGAAAGGTTTATTTTGATCTAGAGGAAAAGAATTTAAATTCCAAATGTTTCTAGAAGAAGATATAAAAAACATCCCAGGCATATTCACACTGTATAGTGAGTAAGTGATTACCTCCAGCTTTCATACACACAGTAAGTAGCAGCTGACATACATATAACTGTGCTATGTCAAGTAATTTCTGTGATGACATGCACATTCACACAAATCATTTCAAATGTTTTGCACTGTGATGCTCAAATCAGTCATGTTTCACCATGAAGTGCTGTACACAAATCCACTTTTTAACAACTCCACACACGAGGACATTATTCACATTATTCACTCTCCGGAATAACAACAGCCCCTTCCACAGGATACAAGGGCACACTAAGTGTCTGATGAGGATGAAAATAACGTTAATTATATGCTCCAGCTTTGGCAGTCACTACATCTAATCTCCTAGGGAGATTTTGAACTGTTGTGTTAAACAGTGCTCTTTGCCACCATCATCAAAACACGAGTTGAGGGAATATCTTTGTTCAGACTTCTATCTGAACTCTAACTATCAGAGCCTGTAAAAATCTGTTAAAAATCTGCATGTGTCTCTTTTTATACATTAGTTTTCAGTACCATTTTTCTTAGCTCTGGTCTGTTTGACCAAATGTACCCCTTATAGAGCTTTGCAGTTTAACTACAGTTGAAGGTACATGAGGTTCCATCATACAAAGTGAACATGATGATTTAAATTTGTTATTTGTTGAATTATTTCAAATAGCCTATATTCTAGTAGTTTTTTCCTCTCTTCCAAATTAAATTAAAGCCTAAACATTACACATTAATTTACTATAAATGAGACTTGGGCTCTGGCTGCTCCATAACACTGAAACATTATTTTGTGCTTTTTTTTGTGTGTATCATGGTGTAAATGTGCTTTTTTTTTTTTTTACATTTAATTTGGATTAACTTGACATGAAACGCACCAGTAATATAATAATAATAATCAT
>JAOVVB010000037.1:17838237-17855240 GCA_028570985.1 Heterobranchus longifilis
GTATGTATCCAATGATGTGAACATTAAAGCACTTTTTGTAAGTCGCTCTGGATAAGAGCGTCTGCCAAATGCCTAAAGGTAAATGTAAACGTAGAAGAGAATAAAACAGAACATCCAAACAGGACAAGGCAGGATAGAATGGATAAGAAATATACTATGCTATGCTATGCTATATTATGCTATGCTATGCTATACTATACTATACTGTACTACTGTATACTATACTATACTATGCTATACTATACTATGCTATGCTATGCTATGCTATACTATGCTATGCTATACTATGCTATGCTATAATATACTATGCTATACTATGCTATGCTATGCTATACTATACTATACTATACTATGCTATGCTATACTGTACTGTACTGTACTGTGTTGTATTGTATTGTATATTGTCTTGTATTGGAGTAGAGTATTTTAAATTTGAATAAAATGAAAACTAAAAGACTTTCCAACCAGCAAAGTGCTGGAAAAGCAAGAAATTTTGAAAAGATTCAGCTGGAAGAACATCTTCCAGAAAGAGGTGTCTCTCAGAAGTAAAGATGGGCAGAGACTCTCCAATCTGAGAAAGAGTGTGTAAAAAGATTGTTGAATTCTTTAACAACAGCGTTCCTCAGTGTCAAATTGCAAAGGCTTTGCAAATCCTATCATCTTTGGTGCATAATATCGTCAAAGGATTTAGAAAAGCTGGGGAAATCTCTGTGCATAAGGGACAAGGCCGAAGACCTTTGTTGGGTGCTTGTGGCATCCTTCGGGCCCTCAAACAACACTGCATCACCCAACAGCATGATTGTGTTATTGACATTACTAAATAAGCCCAGGAATACTTCAAGAAGCCACTGTCGGTAAACACAATCCACCATGCCATCTGCAGATGCCAACTAAAGCTCTATCATGAAAAAAGGAAGCCATATGTGATCCTGGTCCAGAAGCGCCATTGTGTCCTGTGGGCCAAGGCTCATTTAAAATGGACTATTTCAAAGCAAAAGAAAACTCTTTCAAAGCAAAAAAAGTGTTCTATAATGATTTGTAGTCAGGCAAGTCCAAATTTGACATTCTTGCTGGAAATGACGGACGCCATGTCCTACAGGCTGAAGAGGAGGTAGAGCTTCCAGTGTGTTATCAGCGTTCAGTTCAAAACCCAGCAGCTCTGATGGTATGGGGGTGTGTAAGTGCACAGGGTATGGGCAGCTTGCATGTTTTGGAAGGCACTATGAATGCTGAAAGGTATATAAAAGTGTCAGATGATGTCTATTTCAGGGAAGGCCTTGTGTAGTTCAGCAAGACATTGCAAAACCACATACTGCAGCTATTACAGCACGGCTTTGTAGTAGAAGAGGCCAGGTGCTGAATTGGCCTGTCTGCAGTCTAGATCTTTCATCTATAGAAAACATTTGGTGCATCATTAAACTGAATCATCAGCTGAAAACCTATATCAGGCAAGAATGGGACCAAATTCCAACACCAGAACTCCAGAAACTCATAACTTCAATGCCCAATGACTTCCTCAAACTGTTTTGAAAGGAAGAAGAGATGCTACACCATGGTAAACATGCCTCCGTTCCAACTTTTTTGAGACCTGTAGCAGGCATCTAATTTGAAATGAGCTCATTTTATGTAAAGATTTCTCACTTTAAACATTTGTTATGTTCTCTATGTTCTATTGTGAATAGAATATTGGCTCGTATAATTTGTAAGTCTTTTAGTTTTGATTTTAATTAAAAATATATATATATTTTAAAAACTTTTCCGGAATTCGGGTAATATATATATAAATATATTAGTTACAAATGTAAATACATTTTACACAATATTATGTTTCATTCATATTTTAGATACTAATTGATCAAACTGATCGAATCGTTACACTCCTAATAATAGTTTAAGGTTTAAGGTTCATGTGTTAACTGTGGCATGGCTTCAACAGACTGATTTGTGGGCAAGATTTACCTATTTTTTCCTATTTTTGTGGTCCAAATATTTATTTATTGGAACGCATAATGACCAATATTGCTATTAAAACGTTGTCTAAAAGAAGGAATGCAACAAAGTAGAGTAACCACTAGAGGGCAGTAGACCCAAACACATTCACGACCTTAACACCATACAAGCTCTGAGAATTTTTTCAGAGCTTGTATTTCTGGACACACTGCTTTTCTTTGCTTTATCAGCAATAGAAAGATTAGTTACAGAAGGTTTTGTCTTCCTCCTGAAGCGGTGTTTGTCTCAACAAGAAAAGACATCTGTACTGACAGCCTTAAAATGGGTCAGACTCGACTTCTGCAGGGGTGTGTTCATCCAAATCCGCAACAAGCATGATATGTAAAATATATGTTTAAGGGTTAATAATGAATATAAAATATTTTACTCTCCTTGATTCCTAACTTTTTAGACCATGGACCAGGTAAATAAAATACTTGTTTCTGTTTACTATTATTACCGGATTTAAACAAATATTCTTCTTCTTATTAATATAGTTGTTGTTGTTGTTTTTATTATAATTATTGACAAAATATATTCGAATATAGACATATGTAGAGATTATTGTTGACTCATGAACTTGAACTACTTCTAATATCTCCATGCCAAGTATTGATGAGATCAGTTTTATGATTGAGTCCAGAGTCTCTCTAATTAAATTCCCAACCCACAACTGTTTAAAAAAAAAAAAGGTTTATTCAAAAATAATGTAATTTCTGGTCAGCATGCTAGATATAAGAATATTACATTGTGGGTATACTACTCGCCACCCTAGTCCCACGCACACAAACACACATAAAGAGTCACAAACAGACTGAATTAACACTAGTTTTATTTGCCCTATTTGTCTGTGCTGCCTTTATAATTTAGTTATGCAGTATATTGCATATTATTTCTATTAAATGCAGTATTATATCACACCATCATGGCCAAAAACATGTCATTGTTTCAGAAGGTCAAACTATTGGGCTGCAAAGCAAAAAAAAAAAACGACAAAGGAAATTTGGAAATGAAAAACATTTTAGGACTTTGTTATAACCTGAGAGGATAGTACTGAAAAACATTTAATACCTACAACAGTAAAAATTATAGCAGTGTTTAATAGTGAAGTAAGAGATTGGAGTCCAGATTGACTCTATACTAAAATGACTAATGCATCATGATTTTTTTTTATATATATGTGGTAAACACATAAACAGAAAGTCTGTCTAGCCGGCGTTTGGGTGTTTGCACAAGTAGTTCCGTAATAGGTGTGTCACAGGTGTCTCACCAAATGCAACAGTAGGCAGCGTCATCATTAACGTCATACTATAATGTAACAATACAAGTATATCTTCATTCCAGAACATTAGGTGGAAAGAGGGATTGCTAATTAAAATGCACAGATGGAGGGAATCTGTTTAATTGGGTTAAAGACTTTTTAGACGGACTAAAAAGGACTATTCAGGAGAAGAGGTTCAAGCCAGTGTAAGGTAGAAAATGGTACTCGCCATACATCTTGTACATCTCGTACTGTATATTGTGCAAAAGCACCAACATGCTTCTTACAAACTTCTTAAATGCTACTGCACATTTCCTGCTATTTGCACTACTTATTATATGTGATGCACACTACAATCCCAAGTCTTTAGTTAATCTGTACAGTGATTAAATGTTGTGGACTTACTGTGGATAGTCTGTTGTCTGTAACAATTGTACACTGTTTTATATTGGTCTGTACTTTAAAATCCACAAATGGCGTGTGTCACTATACTTTACAAATAAAATCCGATTCTGATCCTGATGCCAAAAAACAATGGGAGTCAAGACAGAATAAGGTTATCCTGAATTTCGTCATACTTTACCCGTTATTGCATGAGAAACACCATCAGATGAACTTAATGCTTGTAATGTCCACTCTGGCAACTCCAGTGTGGCAATAAAATTAAGTCAGCAGGTGACCTAAATATACTAAATGACCAGGTTGGTTTTCTTACCAAATTGTACATCGTATTCAAAGCTAAGAGCGGTCTAACAAAATCCTAGTGTTTGCCTTTTTCTTTGTCGGGCTCTCTATTTACACATTACACACTTTCTATTCATGGATCAGCTTCATTGTATCCATACGATAAAAATAAAGTTATTTTATTCTAACCTATTATATTCTGTTTGAAAAAAATAATAAACCTGTCTTTGTTAAACAAAACAGTGCTGTCATTGTCTTCTAAACAAACCAGTTCTACCATTGCTTCTTATCTATTTGACTTTAAATACACAAACCTTGAAGACCATAAATTAAAACAAGGATGTATAAAACAAATGGCTCAATTTTACATGAATTATAATTAAACTGTTGAAACCTATTAGGGCATATCTTATTTGTCATAATATACACTATATGGACAAAAGTATTTGGCCAAACCTGCAACGAGATTGTATTGAAATACTGTCCATGTTGTACTTCAATATAGAGTTGGTCCACCTTTTGCATCTATACCAGCCTCCACTCTTCTTGGAAGGCAGTCCATAAAATATTTGAGTGTTTCAGTGGGAATTCATGCTTATTCATTCTGTAGAGCATTTCTGAAGTCAGGCACTGATGTTGGACGAGAAGGCCTGGCTTGCAATCTCCGTTCACCCAGTTCACCCCAAAGGTGCTCAATGTGCAGGCCAGTCAAGTGCTTCCACACAGAACTCATCAAACCATGTCTTTGTAGTCATTGCTTTGTGCACTGGGGCACAGTCATGTTGGAACAGAAAATGTCCTTCCCCAAACTGTTTCCCCAAAGTTGGAAGCATAGAATTATCCAAGATGTCTGCTTAATGATTAAGATAATGAAACACCTGATTTCAATAATTAACAGGTTTGGCTAAATACAGTGTACTACGTAAGACTTGAGTGAACTCTTGAAAACCACATTTCCCATGAAGCATTGAGGGCGGACGGGTTCTGGTGGGCGGGGCTTAGCGTGGCGTAACAGCTCTTGCGTTGTGTGGAGTAAAAAATTGTTTGACAGGGCGTCAGGGACAGGAGGCAGGCAGGCGGCGTGCGAGCTAGAGAGACGTGCATCCTCGGCGAGTGAACCGCTGTCACTTTGTTATTTTTATTCTTCTTCTTTAATTAAAAAAATAATAAAATAAAATCTCCTTATCTGCAACCGTGTGCACTTCCGTGAGAGGGATCTTTGAGGTGAAGCACAGCAACAGGGCGCAGTGCACGGTGCACGCGATGCCGCTGAGCAACACGGGGAGCTCGCGCCACTAGCACCGGCGCCTCGCCGCTACTGCGGAATAAAGCGACATGCGAGGAGGAGAAGGAGGAGGAACAAGTGGAAGAGAATACAGACCATGGAGCTTCAGTGAAGCCGAGCAGAGAAGACAGAGCTAGCTAGGCTAACCGGCTTTAATTGGCGTCATACATGCGAAGTTACTCGTGTTCAGAGCAAAAGTAGCGCGAGACAAAAGGAACTGCAGAATCTTAGAGCGCGCGCCAAAGAAGCCCGAAGAGTTGAGAATGTTACGGAGAGGGCTGACTTTGCTGGTAAGTCACGTTACTGCTTCAAACCTAATAACACACACACACACACACACAGCTGCGTTCCTCGTGGCTACTGGAGTGGCGGTTAGTAGAAGCGTGACAGGGGAGGCAGCGGCTTCTCCTCTATTAGCGCCTTATTCCACTTCCTCGCGCGAGCTCTAAGTAATGCTGCTTTTTTCCCTTCTCGCTAACGCTGCTAACAGCCGGTTCAGTGTCGACTTGTTGGACAAATTTGTTTCCTGGTACAATAGTATGTGTTTTTAAACGTAGCGCGTGGCTAAACACAAAGTCAGGAAGAGGCGAGTGGTGTGAGAGATCCCTGCTCCTGATAACATCATCCACTTCCTCCTGCTCGAGGAGAAAAACTCCATGACTTCTCCATAACACTATGCCACATCCCCAGGGGCTGAATGGATGAACACACACTGACAGTTTTATGTCCTCCTGAGAGCTCTGTTCCTGCACAGCTCTTACTGAGTGCAGGAGATCCAGCAAGACTGAAATCCATTCAGGCAAATCAGATTAGTTTTTTCGAAGAGCTGCAACTTTAATCTAATACTACTCCAGTGTTGCAGTCGTTCTCCTTTGAATCCGAGAATTAATTCCCTAATGACTCTCATTAGATGGGAAGTGCTTGGCTAAATCATGCAGCTCAGACAGCATGCATTATATCTAATGATTCTGTTTAGCTGGTTGTCAGCACATGGCACTGCTGGAAGCTCGACTCGACTGTTTTCTTGTGCTGCTGACGTGCCCGAAATCATCTTCGTGCATATGAAGCACAAGTCATTTGTGCCCGAGTTGTTGTACGACTTTGCAAATTTGCTTCCAGCTAATAATATGTTTAAACAGCAATAACTGTTTTGTTGTTTTGCTGATGAATTTGTGAAGTCAGAAATCGTTTTTTCTGCAGGACGACATAAAGGAGGTCATACAATGTGAGAAACTTCTTTCGTCTTAGGAACACTGGGCGCAAGGTGGAAATACACCCACAGTGGGATACCTGGCCATTTCGTGAAACGCATGTTCATCCTGTTTCCTGTTTATCCTGTTTATTCACCTGCTAGTTTCCACCCACGCACCAGCCAGCTCTCCCCATCATATATACCACCAACTACCACCTGATAGCCCATGCATTCTCAGGTACATATGAAACTGGCCAAGCACATGCTGCATCATAGAGGGAGCATGTAAGTCTGTCGAAGGAAATCACTACATACCCTCTTTTACATGCATGAACATACAGATGCCCTTGATCGCTTAGTGGTGCTGTGACATGACGGTGAGAGTGAGAGAGAGTTTCACTCCCTTGGCTCCTGGCACCATTGGAATTTGAATTTGCAATTTGTCTGCTTTTTAATGTGCCAATTTAATTGAGGGTATGTGGGTGAATCTGGGGTATCCTAGATGAGATGAAGTTATCCTAGATGAGTTTTCCACTTCAGTGTTTGTAGTCACTCCTAGTCTTGGTGCAGTAGTGAAACATGGCCTCAAGTCAGCCAAACCTGAGCATATGATGACAAAAGCAATAAATTACACCTGACTCGGACGCATGACTCCATTGTTTCAAGTGACTAAGATGCTTCATCATTTTGTTTTTAGTAAACCGGCCAGCTATTTTGCAGGTAGATGCAAATTATGAAACTATAGCGATGGCCCTCAGCAAACCATGTTTCGCTGACTTAGCAGTTTTTCCTGCCAAGTGGGGACAAGTGAAAACCACAAGTGTCATATATTCACATTCACTTCTCTGTATTGTTTTTCTCGTGTTTCACTCGCACTGCCAGACATTAAGGAGGTTACGTCTTGACCTTTGTGCATTTTATTGCATTTCCGATACACTCAGGTTTGACCCGTTGCATTGCTCATGGCTCATGGCTTAATTTCTGCACTGAGCAAGTGTACTGCCTGTGTAATCACCTGTTGAGACTTTGACTTACAGTATGAGTCAGGCGACGTGAGCCGTATAGATACTAGCTATAATAGACCAAGTGCTGTATAATGATGAGGCTATTCGCTCTGACCCTTTCTTCAGCGTTCCTTTGCATGGCTCAGCATATTTGCTCTACATTTGCTGCTATTTTGTAGTGTAGACATCCAGACAGGCTTTCTGCTGTTATTGTTATGCATGATGGATTTCTGGATCAAGCTGATTGTAATAAGTGATGCGTATTGTCCTCCACAAAGCCACAGACTGTATAGTCTGTGACATAGATACAGTATTAACAAGCTTATGTGTGTAACGTGTGTTGATTTGTTTAAAGCAAATACTTGTGTATATACAGCATAACCAGTTGAAAAGGTAAAAGGTGCCACTCTGTGTGCTGTTGCTGCTTGGCGCAGGTGTGTTGATTTAGACTTTTTCTGTTTGACAAATAGGAGTTCCTGGTTGAGTGAGGGTTTTGTTTGGAGGTTGAGAATTACAAATTATGTAATTATAACTTGCTTCTAGTGCTGCAAAATAATTCATCCCCATATACAAAAATTACCATAAGTGTACTATGTACCTGTTCTATTATTTTATTATAACATGCTCAGACCTAACAGCTAGGGTTGCACATTTTTCTTACCTGATAATTGAACACCTTAACAACCGGTAATAAATTAATCTAATCTGTATACATATAAAACAGAAATTCTGTTTGGCCTGCTGCCAGTGGACGGTGTAGCGGTCGTCCCTTACCATGTTACTGTATGGGGTGTCATCGACTGTAACAGCAGACAGTGTCATCATCGACTTTTATGTGGTCCTAAGAGGTAATAATATATCTGTCTAAACATTAGAGAAGCGTGAGAAGCAGCAGCCAATTGACCGCACTCTCAGTTCACAGGTAACACATGGGTGTCAGGATCTTGGTTATTAATAATTTATGATAACCAGAAGCACATGTCCCTCTAAGTTTCCCACACACTGATTTATTTGTGGCAGCCCTCCACAGCATCGACATCGACACCGACCACATATTAATTTTCCTTTCTTTGTTATTTAAAAGGTATTTAAATGTGTATTTAAAACATTGATTTACTTGGATTCAGTGCGCATAGATTGTTTGTTCATGTGAATCACTTGTGAAGGGATCATAAACAAGTTAAATAACGATGAATGGTCAGTGATCATCTTGTGATGGAGATCTCTGTAAAAAAAAATGAAGATGGTGAAAAAGAAAGTCGATCGTTAAGCAGACCGAATCAATCTGGTGTTCACGAAAGAAATTGCAGCGACCCTAAGTTATTAGCAACCATAAGGTAAGAAGCCTGGCTAGTGAGGTAGTGTTAAGCCATTTTCACACAATTGATACCCAGTGTTCACATTGTTTTTGCTCCCCGTGTGTGTTAACACTCTCCGATACAGCAGGTTTTTGAGCCACCATTAAACATGAGAGAAGAAAAGAGTGAGGAAGTTAACTTTCGTGCTGTGCCTAATATTATTGATATTTTGGAAATGATGTCGAGCAATGTTTTTGCAAGCCTTCCTACATTATCAGCTATGGCTGTGTAGGTCAGAGGATAAGATTGGCGTGTGCTACGTGTACACCGAGGTTTCGGAGGAGACTGATGTCACTGATGACATCACATCTAATCTGCAATCTACTTCTGTTCTTGTGTACCATTGCTTCCATGTCTTATTCAAACCATGCCCGAGTACGCTGTATCTCTCTCTTCAGCGGACTCGGGTGCTGTTCCTGAGCCCAAAACAATTGTTCTCAGTGATTAAAATGAACCAGACTTTGTGGTTAAATGTTCTTGAAGACGATCCCAGGGCCCTAATGTGAAAACACCCTTGGATTACAGTTCGGGTGCTGTGGTTACCACTACATGCAAAATACACTTAGTTTAACATTCAGTTAAAGATTTTTAATTGGTTAAATTCTTAACTGTAATTAATCAGGAATTAGGGATTAATAATGAACATCTTATACAGAGAATAAAGTCTTAGCTATTATAGAAACAGCTCACTTACATTTGTACTTAGAGTCTGTACCTGAAGTGGCACCTAATGGGGATTTGAATCTCAGGTGTGCAAAACCTGCTCAGAAATTAAGCTTCTTGAATTGAATGCTGGTTTGTTGCCATGGTTTTAGGTGACTTTGTTGATTTGCACATCACAGTGAATCTGCGTTAGATGTGAGCAGAATAGACATTTTTTTAAACATTATTTTCCACTTCTTGTTTGCAGCAATAACAGTAGTAACATGACCAGAACCACTGTTTATAACTCTGCTTGATAAAAAGGAAGACTACCAACATAAACTCTTTATTTAAAGCACATACAGTGCAGTAGAGCTGAATTCTTTGAAGTATCTTGAATTGTAATCAGAGAGGTTACAGAGGAATCGCACGAAGCGTTTTAAACAGTCGCACGAACTTATGTATTTCATTTCCACCCTTAATACCACCAAACAAAGCTGAACAGAAAAGCAGAAATGCAGCTTGCATTAATTCTCAGTAACGTGATGCCATTACAGCGATCTTGAAAAGTTTTGATAAACCTATTAGAGTAGGTCCGAGCACATAACGGCTTCCTCGTGTGTTATCTGGTATAGCCAGTACTATCTCGTGAACAGGGTGGAGGCCTGATAGTAGTATGATGGCATTCACTGTTTAGTTTTTTTTTTGACAAAGCACAAGAGAAAGTCTTCCAGACAGACCAAAGCATTTCACTTATTAGAGACGGTCAGCCAAGTTGTTTAGACTGTTGACTCGTTCCTTTCCCACATCCTTGACACTTGGTACACATCCTTCTGCCTCAGGTTAGGGTGGAGTCTGCAAAGCCAAAGTTCTGATAGCCGCATTGAACGCATGTTTTTGAAGCGAACCCCTGAAGAGATCTGAGGACGGAGGTGATTGTGTTAACAGTAGCTCAACCCCCCCCCAAAAAGATTGCATACTTTTGATGTTTACACAACCAAGTTCTTTGCTCTTTTTTTGGAGATTCCTCCCTTTGTATTATTTCCACAATGCTTTTGTTTTACCCGCCGCCTTCCTCTTTCTTCTGTCCTTTTGAAGGCTTGTTTAGAGTTTTTCAGTGCATTACTACATGTTCTGCTGGTCACAAAACCTGTTGTTCGGGTTATTTGAGTAAACCCACATAGAACATCATAAACATACACACACATACACTACCACCACCACTACAGTCTTCCCTGTGTCCTCTACTAGAGTAACTTTGAGTTGCGTGTACATCACGGAGCGCTCCATATCTTCCCTGCAATGCTACAGTAATACCACCGCCGTTGCCATCTGGCCTGCAGTTATGATTTTGTATTCATCACTGCCCATTTCTGGATACGAGTCGCCCAGTGAGAAGTGACCAAAGAAAACTGAGGGCGTCAGCGCCGTTTATGGCCTCTAGTGTCCCACTAGCCTGTCCACTCAAATTGGGTTCTACTAAGCACTCCTGCGTTTGCTTGTTTTGCAGGCTGTTAAGCAAATGGAAATCAGGAGCACTGTTCTGTATCAGATTGCTCCCCTGTATTGGGACTTTGGGAATATTCTTGGTCCCATAATAGCCCCAGTCCACCTGTTGGGGCCAAAAGTTAAACCGAGAGAGAGAGAGAGAGTGAAAGAGCAGCAGGGCTCGGAGGTGAGTTGGGATAAAAGGGGATAAGCAAAGGCCTCCACGGGTGCTGTGATTTATCAGTCCTGTTTCATCCAGAGAGCTGCATATCGATTAGAGACGCACTCTGCTTTCCCGCCATTTGTCTTGTGCTCAGTCTCCCCTCCATCCCCCAACAATCTTTCCTTAACTGGCAGGAAGACAGAAATGCTTACACTCACTTTTGCTCCCTCTGTCTTCCTTTACGGATTGAAAGAGTAGTCCGCCTCATTCCTTCGCGCCGCACAAGCGTCGGAATGAGAGGAAAGACCGAATTAAGCATACACGTAGAACCAGCAACACGTACCGCGTCAACTGCTGTATCCTTCAGATTCTTCCAGACACTGCAACAGTGAAATAGGACAGGGGCTGGTGGAGTGTTTGGTGGGTCATGATTTTATCTGGCATTTTGTCAATCTCCAGCTAAAAGCGAAGGCTGAATTCTCAGTTTGTTGTGCTAAATAATTCAGCAGGCTCATTTATTTTAAAATGCTCCTCTCAGTGCTTCTCCTTTCCAAACTCACACTGCCCAAGATGCATTTCTGCTCTGTTTACATAAAGCCTCATCCTAAGATTCCCTTTGCCATGCTTAAGCTCTCAGCAGTTCTCTGAGAGCGCTCGCATAGACATGTGAAGAGGATGATGAAAGGTTTGTGTGTGCGGGAGAAGAAAAGGGAAAAAGTGAAGAGACTGAGTGAGGTATTTTGTAATGGTAAAAGCCAATATTACTTTTAGAACCTCATCTAAAAACTGCTGCTCACGGCATCAGGACAACACACACATAGAGAGGCTTGTGGGTTAATTGCAGACGATGCTGTATGGACGGCTGTAGATTTTAAACGCTGTATATTTTTATGACTCTCCCTATGCAACATGGGATAATTAACTGAACAGTAATTACAACCAGGATTGCCAGTTGAATAATAAAAGATAATGACATCAGAAGTCTGCGTGCTGAGATGTAGCTTTTAAAAAAAAATTATTTTTTTTAGGCCTGTCAGCATTTTCTTTTTAAACACCATATCAGGAAGCGAGCGCAACTCCAGCCAAAAGAGCCAAAATTGTTTCTTCCTTTCCCGTTACATGGGATAACAACCACAATGCAGTCAAAAAGATTGTTAGTCATAGACACAGTGTAGTAGGGAGAGAGTGTAGCATGAGGACTTGCTCTTTGGTTCTACCAGAATGGGGAATATAACCAAAATATACAAACTACATATACACAGACCTGATACGGGAATTGAACCCTCGACCCTGGAGGTGTGAGGCCACAATGCTAACCACCACGCCACCTTGCCGCCTTACGGATCATCATGATTCCTTTTATTTTACTTTTAGTATGTTTGAGTCATAATTAGTGTCCAGAATTATGAACGCTTTTACGTTTAGTGCAATAAGACTGACTTCCTGAGAATGAAAAAAAAACTGTGCGATCTAATAAAAAATTGCTGGCTGATTTCAGTTCATTGGATCAGTTTTCAGTTCAGTATCAATTCACAGTTTTAAGTTATTCGGGTTAACCTTTAAAAGTTAAATGGTCAAATTCCTTAGAAATGCACCTCGACAGAAAATACAAACTGCTTCCATTTTCCTCAACTAGTAAGCCTTCCATGTTTTTTTTTTGATGTTATGGCTGGTTGGTGCAATACTGCCACCTCCTGGACTGGAGTGTGGAGAACAAAACGTTGAGACATGACATTTAAACTATGAACAACGCAAGTTACACAGCATAGTCTCAGTGTTTTAGATACTTTAAGTCATTTTAATGCTCCAAAATCTAAGGTAAAAAATTTACCTGCTTGAGGCAAATCGGACAGTAAATTTTAGTTCTCTTGAATTGAATCAAAAAATTTTTTTTGATTTGAATCAAATTGAATCAGACTGAGTTTTTCCTATGATTTTAAAGCTTTAATTGTAAGATGTTTTGACCTAATATTAAACATCTTTCTTGCGTTGTTATATGGAATTAATTGTGCTGACTTCTACTATAATCACTGTGTTGTGCATCTATTCATGGACATTTTATTAATGGTATAATGAGTGTGTTTTGTTTAAGATTTGATTGGTTACGACGGAGCTCTCAATTCCAAATGTCTGTATCCAACAAGATAGGTTACAGAGTCCATATATAATACCATAATATAACACACACAGTCTCAACTGCCTGAGCCATTTATTTCGCCTTCCATAACATAAGCAATAGTTTATGATCGTTCCTGGTCCCAAAGCCTAGATGAGAAAGGAGAAGGGTTGGGTTGTCGGGTTAGCAACCTGACTTCGTTAAAAAAAATAATAATAAATGAACTATTGAAATGATGGTGCCCATCCCTCAATGTTCTCGACTTAATGGGAGGTAAAAAAACAACAAAAAAAAAACAACACATCCTCATTCCTCTGAATAAGTTAATCATGAATCAGGATAGGCTGTGCAGAACAACAGTTATGGTCCGCAGCAAGCAGGAAGTGGAATATTTCCCCAATTCCTTAAGGTCGGGTGTGGAAGAACATTTTGTTCCTGATAAGTTAACAATGTGGTCAGCAAGGGACAGAGTGTCAACAAGTGTCAGTGTTTTTTTTTTTTTTTTTATCTGTCAAATAAGATTACAGTCCACACACAAACCCCACAGATTATCACACAGATACCATCGAGGCACCAGTAAATTACTCCTGTTTTCCTGATTAAAATAAAGAATGGTGTGTACAGGACATTACTCCTGTTTTCCTGATTAAAATAAAGAATGGTGTGTACAGGACATGTCGATCTGATATCATGATCCAGCTGCGATGCTCATCTGACACTCATGAGCTACGTTATCATGGACAATGTTTCCTCATTTTGACTGAAATCATGGACGCTGATCTGAGAAGATGTGTGTTTACATATGCTCCACGCACTTTAATTAATATTAAATTAATATTACAAACATCAGGCATATATGCTAAGAAAGAATGTAATTATTTTGACAGGATAGAAAGCATGCACCCATTACATGTATAAGCATCTCTGCGGGGACCCCCCCCCCTCCCCCACGCCCCCCGTTTGTGTGAGAAAATGAGACGTTATTTTTCTTCCCGAAAATGCCTCATGTTCTTTGAATATTTACTCAAGCCGGTCTGAGGCAAGGAGTGCTTTGACGAGCGTGATTCATTTATGCTGTGAATCAACAGCTAAAAAACATGGTGTCTGCTGCAAAATGTTTGTGCTGGAGATAAGTGTCGCAGTGATACGAGGATCGCTGCAGTTGAAACTGAACACAGATTTGCTAAGCGAACAGCACGTAAAATATTTCCCCCAAAATATGTTTCTGGCAAGCACAGTTTAGATAGGATTAGATGATAAACTAGGGACGCTGTATTCTTGTCTCTTTTGGCCGCTGCTTGCGGACTCTCACTTCAACCATGGTCAGGTGGTTTGTGTTCATCTGCAAGGAGTGTGCCATCCCAGCACTAAGGCTTCCTGTGGTTTTTCTTGCCTACTCCATGCTTTTCCTTATGCCTTCAGCATTCTCGCATTCCAGCGCAGTCTGACTGAGATCATCTCAGTGACCAAAAACAGCATGTTTCAGCCCTACAGCTCAGTTTAATAAAGGATGGTATTAAAAGCTTTTTTACGATGTGACAAATTCTCCCTTACATTATAACTCTATTCTGAACTGATGCTGCTTGTGTCACTCTGTCGAAAAGGATTACACAGAGCATTACAGCACAGGAAAGGCTGTGCAACACTCGGGCCATTTCTCACTTCGTTTCTGCGGAGAGGACACTGCATTAATCAAGACCAGGCCACGGAGCAACATGCCTGCTGTTGTTGCCCCTGTTGCTCAAACACCCTCGGCTGCTTCTCAATACACGACACGCTGGTGCTATTTAAACACTCTACTGTGAAGCTGCCTACAATGGATGCAAAAGAAAGCACTTCATACTGGCTTGTAACACGGCAGAGGAACTGCTCGACACAGTGACAGCTAAAAGCTGGTGTTTATCGCTGGTAATCTTTATAGTGCTAAATGTCATGCCTTTACAGCTCAGAGCGGAGATAAATAATAGATTGAGGGGAGAAATCAAACCCCCTGTGGCTACATGCGGCTCTTCCGAATCTCCCCAGCAAGCTGCTCCACAGCCAGCATCCCCGTGGCACATTTACTGCTGCAGATAAGGACGTTCACGTTGTGACGCGTTACAGCACTAACAGTGAGAGTGCTTTTTATATACGTCTCTTTTTTTGCCCCTGGCTCCGCAAATTTCTGCTGATAAGTCATTTTGTCTTTCTGAAAAGTATAAATTGTGTGATTTTAAGTAATATACAGTATATTCAAGGGGCGTTCAAGTCAAACCGGGACTAATGATGTCTCTTGTGAACGAAGGTGTAAAACCGACTGACATTTACAGTAGACCTCAAGCACAGTACGGTGATGAGACTCTTTTGCTGCAGTAAAGCATTTGAATGGCGAAAATGTTTTAGAGAAGGCTGTATTTCTGTGAACAACGATCCCAGCCAAGGTGGCTCGGAGCCCACTGCAGTATTTCCTGCAAACTTTCAGCCATTGAAACGCCTGACCCTTGAAAATTGATGGATAACTTGTCGCCAGCTTGCGTAAGAAACTCATCTGTCTGTGGTAACTGTACAAACGGTGGTTCACAAACTCCCCTTGAACATCACATAACATCACATGAACTCAGCTGGGTGCTATTGCCACATCCCCCCGTACAGTCCTGAGAATATTGGGAAAACTTTCTGCCTTGATGGTTTCCAAGAACTAGTGAAATGCTGGGATAAGTGTATTTGTGTAGCAGGGGATTATGTAGAAACATGAAGCAACTTATTATTCTTTTAACTTTATTGAAAGGTGGTTTAGGCACCATGAAAGGACCCCCCGGACAGATTATATCTCACTAATGTCTTGGAAAGATCTAGGTTGAGCTGGGATATCTGGCTGAGTCCTGTCTGTCCAGTTCAGCCTCTTGCATGGACAAGGAGAAGAGACACGAATTAACCCGTAGATGCCCTTTAATAAGTGGACAGACCTGTGCATCTCTGGTTTAGGAGAGTATTACTTTGGCAGGTTGAGGCGAACACCAATAAATGTCAGTATAAATTATTCAGGGCACAACTACTTGTGCTTGCGTTTGCTCTGTGGATCTAAATGTAAATTTAATTGTGGTATTTAGCCTGTGCTGAACCCAGCGATCACCTTCCTAACCCCATTCAACCTGCACTTTGAGCTCATTATCCTTTGCTATTTCTGTTTGTGCAGGGTCAGTCTGCTCTACACTTCAAGTCAGAAGCTAAATAAAGGCTCTCGCTGGCTATTTTTAAACCTGCATTGATCTCTCTTTTTCTTTCTACTGCTCTTAATTACAAGGTGCCTTTTTAGTTCAGAGAGAGTCCTATGAACCCCGGCAGTCGATGCCTCAGGCTGCGAGTCGTATATCCTGAGTAAGCAAATGAACATGCAAAGCCTGCAGAGTGCCATTTTTGGGGGATTGCAATTTGCAACAGTGCCTCGCGTTGCAAAGGATGAATCTGGAGTTCAGCCAGTTGGGCATACTTCATTATGTGGCCTGAGTAGCACGATGGGAGGATATCATCACTTGGAGATGCTCAGGAGCTCATCGTCTACACTCAGAGTCTAACTCAGCTTGTTTTCCTGCTCAGTTAATCCGTATGCAGTACACATATCTACGTCAAGCGGTGGAGGATGCTCACTTGTGTAAAGATGACTGGACACCATCATAAACGAAATGTGAGTGTAGCATTAAACCTAGACCTGTTGTATGGAGAATAAAAGTTAATAAAATAAAAGACCTAGCATATGGGGATGTAGCTTGTTGTTGGTTGAAGCCGTGTAATTTTGTCAGTCAAGCTAAACTTAACATGTGGAATCATTAGATTAACAACTG
>JAOVVB010000037.1:17876442-17896662 GCA_028570985.1 Heterobranchus longifilis
AATAGGAAGAAACCTTGAGAGGAACCAGACTCAACAGGGAACCCATCCTCATTTGGGTGATAACAGATAGCAGAAATAGTTGTGCAGTCATACTGTGTGTTAGGAGGCTGAAGGTTTAATATAACATTTGATGTCTTCAAGTTAATATGGAATCCAGTTTGTTATTGGAGGCTCAGGTACAAAACTGTAGGAAATTCCAGTCCTGAACTATTGAGCGATTGCAGTCACATGTCCTTAGAGAACAGCTGTCTGCATCCGCTGAGGCCAGGACCATCTTCATTGTAAAGTGGAACCGTCCCCAGTCACCACACGCATCCCAAGCAGACCATACAGGCCTCCATGCGATTAGATCTCCAACTAGAAGCGGGGTAGCAGGATGAGTCAGACAGGTCCAGAGGGCAGAGGGCGTTCTGGATCACTGGCAGCTTAGGAGTGGCATGTGTAACTTGACAGAGAAAGACAGGGAGAGAGAAGAGCAGAGAAGAAAAGAAGACATAACAGTAAAGTAGGGTCACATTCACATAACGTATATACAGTATATACTGTAGAGTGCCAATCACAGCAAAGAAACATGAACCAGCTCTGTCCCCTTGGGAGTGGCCTCCACGGATCAGACTTGTTTGTTCGGCGCATCCCATTGGATCTCGGTTCCTTCGGGATCTCGATTAGTTTGGGATCTGGGGAGTTTAAAGACATTGAGAACATTTACATTTTGGAGTCTCATTATACTGCTTTATCCTGTATAAATGATTGCAGGATTGCTTTATGCTGTATACAGGATTGCAGGGTTCACACACACATTCACATACTCACACGCTTATTCACACACTACAGGCAATTTGTGAGTGCCAATTAGTCAAACCTGCACCTGAAACCCACCAAGCGCAGGAAGAACATGCAAACTCCGAGCACACACAGATCTGAGGCAAGTATCGAACCCGGAACCAACCTTGAACTCTTTGTCTTCTAATCTCTATACTCCGGCTATGATGCACTGGGTGTTCTGAAATCGTTCTATCGTGCCAGCAGTGCCTTTTTTTTTCCCAACAATTTTTGTTGTTACATTGGTCCCCACAGTTGTACATGGGCCTTGGTTGCACATCATGGCTCCAGTCACTTGTTTGCTAGTGTATAAATGATAATAAATGTAATTCAATTCACTTGGCAATGGCAAATGATGTTCTACCTGATCAATGTATATAGCACCTTAACAAGATTGTCTTCCCGTCCCCCAATATACAATGCATTAATGTTGCAGCAAACATCATGTGGAGCCACATCTGATCTTTGTTAGTTTTGCTCTTTGTCATAAAGACAGTAGTGTAAATAGTTGGAGAGATGCATCATACCTCTCACTGCTGTCCATATTATTTGATGTTTCGGTTATAATCAGCCTATCCTGCAGTCTGTCAGTCTGCCGCTGAATTACTTTGTATTCCTCGGTCACCTCATCACCTGACTGCTGACACTCATAAAGGCACCTGCCACCTCCTAACAGATTGCAAAAAGGAGCCTTGTATAATCATACAATTCTTTTCTACTTTCTTTTTTTTTCTCTGTTTCTTTCTTTCTCTGCCAGCCCAGGAATTTTTCTGCTAGAGTAAATAAGATGTGCTTTAAAGAAATAGCGATCCCCATCGTGGTTGGTGAAGAAAAGAAATGAAAGAAAGACAAGAATTTCATCAGCATGTGCCACGGAATTGAAAACCAGGATGAAAAAAAAGAAGAACGAAATGTCTTTCCTGGCCAAAGAAAGATGGATTAATCTGTGATAACGTACATGAAAATATCAAGATTAGAGAACCAGTGAATTTAGCTCAAAATTGATCTCGATGCTTAGGAGAAGATATGCACAGTTTTTGTTGGCCTCGCCATTTTGATCAGGACTTCACCTGTGTGTAGTTAACGCATTCAAGCCTTTTAAACACTTAAGTAATGTAGTAGTATATAGACCACAATTTTTAAACACAAGCACTTGCTATTAAGTTTGAAAAAAAATAAAAAATCAAGGATCAAAGACTTAAGATCTTTGATGTCAAATGTAATATTGTGTACCATAATGCCAAATGCTTAAATGTAAATTAGATGTGTTTTGTGCTGAAAGTGTTTCCGTGACTGGTTTTGCATGTGGGTTTAGGCAGGCAGCAGCTCTCTCCTCCTACTCTCTCTGACCCACTTTTACACATGCTGCGCCTGGCTAGTATAATTAACGATTGTTGGCACACCTGGGATGTGGAGTGATGCATATAGTTAAATGTCCCGTTGTTATGCTCTACTATATATCACCAGAGAATGCCTCTTGTCCAATTAGATTTCTTGGTCGAAACTAACCTTTGAATAATGAATACGTCTCCAGTCCTTATCATATCAGCAAATATCTTGCTTTTAAAGTAGCATGCATTAAGGTTTTGTTATTAGTTTGATTAATACTGTTTTAATAAGAAAATGTGCCCATGAAAAATAATCTGACTGAATATTCCTCAGCTATACTTATTTCCTAGCGTTGTTCCTGCTTTTCATTGTTTAATATTTCAAGTAGCAAATATTTTATAAAGTTTTCTCCAATGTGAATAATAATAATAATAATAATAATAATAAAAATAATAATAATAAAAAGCACCTGTAGATCTTAAATACACAAAAAGTCTTAATGAATTTTTATATATTAATATTTCCCTTAAATGCCACAAGAACTGTTTGCTAAAAGGTTAAATTCAGAAATAACACTTCACTCTGACCCTTATTTGAGGACCATCAACTGATTCATATGAAACCAAATGTCTTTCATTTCTCATTATAAAGTGGCTTAATGTCTAAAATTCAAGATGTGCTCACTTTTTTTATTTCTTCACTTCATTCTTCTGAATTGGATTGAAGAGGGTCAGACAGGCTGTGAGTTCACACACGCACACCCACACATCTACACACACATGCATACACACACTGCCTATCCACTCATTATTCCTTTATTCAAACATCAACTCTGAGCCCCAGAGCCAAGGATATCTACAGTGTCTTAGAGTGAATAGAAACACCTTATATATCAACACTCTGCATAATTCATCATTTCATGCATATTCACTTTAAATTTGCATAATTTTTTAAAAAGTTCTGTTTTTTCCCCGTTAAGGTTCCTTGCATTTGAAACAGGTACATTTTCAGCACATTTACATATGTGTGTGCTGATTGTATATTTGCCAGTATGGCTCCTATCCTTTAATAATTTTCATAAGAAATGATAAAACTTTTCTTATATACAGTATAAGATGTTTTTAAAAATAGCATAATTAGTACATACATATTTTATACAATATGCACTTCCCAGCAGATAACTGACCATTTTAGACTTTGCTAGTTTATTACATTTACCTCACACTCACAGAAGCATCTATAACACTGCCTGGCAACAAACCAAAACCCAATAGTCAGACAATAGCCTATTGTCTGCTGCTCACATAGTGGATTGCATATGTTCTGCATGATGTATGGTCACCATTTTGTGTCATCTCGAAAAAGTTGCAGAATTTTAATTGTCAAAATCCAACATTAGTTCATGTAATCCAAGGAAAATGGTGTTGATTAATGTTGTTTGGTTAAAATAGTGAGGAAGCATATACCATGCAATCATCACAGTTTAGTTTGACATTTTGACATTGTGTACTGCTTGCACATATTCCAGATGAAAACTTACCAGCATGTTTAAGCAGTGTGAGGTTGACATAACGCAAATATTACTAAAAGTAATTACATTAAATTAAATGATATCTATTTCTGCTCCAAATATATGAGAATATATCATTCGTATTTGCTCAGAACATTGATGTATGAGCTGCTCATGGCATATCGTGTGCTTATACAGTAGATGACATTCTTAACGTAATATTATGCAAAATGTACATTTAAATTATGTTTAGACATACTTTGGATTATCTAAATAAAACAGAAAAAAATACCTCCTTTTTGTTCTTTTTTCCCCCATATTTATTGAAGCAAGTTAGATGTATTTTACCCCTATTGTGAACTCAAATAGAAATATACCCTCCCCTGGCTTGTTGATTGCTCTGCTGTTCTCTGCTGGGGCAAGGCTCAGAAGCAGCTCGTTTACATAGACATGGAAATAGTGGAAATTATAAATTTGGAAGATGAGTGAAATAAAAGAAGTTTGATAAAACAGTTAGGAAAGACCATGGAATTAGAAGGTGTGTCCAAACTTTTGACTGGTAGTGTATGCACATGAATCACTTTGAAAATACAATTAACTACCAATTTAAAGCACATAGGCCTTTAATCAAAACTTCCAGAATACAGTACATAAACATCTTAAATAATAGACTTTGAAGGTTGTTTAGTAAAGGTTGTTTCCCATGGGTTTTCCAATTAATGCTAAAATGGCAGTAGTGGTTACACTTACCATAATAATAATGAATAATAATAATAATAATAATAATAATAATAATAATAATAATAATAATAATAAAACAACCTGTCAGGGCATTTTCTTATGAATTACCTTTTTAATAAAGTCAATAAAATTACTGTACCTTCCACAATTATTGGCACCCCTTTTTAAATGTATAATGGGTTTAGGAAAATCCACATTTTAGGGCATTTAAGTCAAACTTGAGATTTTGGTTGTGCAGAATATCAGAACACAGTTTTGAGAGTAAAAACTTCATTTATTTCTCTACTGTATATAATCCCCTGCTACACTAATGCAGTCATCCCAGTGTTTCAGTGGTTAGATATGTTTTCTCAGCACTGTAGATTGATGATCAGACTACACGCTTCATGTCAGAAACTCTGATTTCACAAACATGTGAAAATGGCTTGAAGTGAGGTCAGGACTACAGTACTATTTTTAACAAAAGCACATAAGCCACAGTTATTGACGCCCCTGCATTTAATACTTTATACCATCTCAATTTGTCAATAGAAATGCACTGAGTCTTCTCCTAACATTTTATAAGGTTGTATAATACAGAGCAGGGCAACCGAGACCATTCCTCTTTACAGAAACTCTCCAGGTCATCCAGGTCCTAGGCCCTCTCTTGTGCACTCTCTTGTTCAGATCACCCCACACCTTTTCGACGTGGTTCAGGTCAGGGTACTGAGATGGCCATGACAGAAGCTCGATTCTGTACTCAGCTAACCATTTTTGTGTTGATTTTGACATTCAGACTTTATTGTCAGAATTCATCGTCCTGCTGGAAGACCCAGTGATGACCCAGTTTTAGTTTCATGGCAGAGACGATTTGATTTTAAAAAACCCTGATATTCCATGGAGTACATGATTTAATGTTCCCGAACAAGGTTTCCAGGGCCATTGGAGGACAAACAGCCCCACAACATACTGTACGTAACACACAGATTTAATTTGTTTCTGTAATTTACTAGCAGTTATCCTTGGGGATTTTGTTACTACTCTTATAATTATCTTCATTGTATTTAGAGGCAACATAAACCTCATTCCTTTTCCAGGCAAGTTTGTGATAGTTCCGGTAGATGTTTACTTTTTCATTAGTATTATTATTGCCCTAAATGTAGAAATTTCATTTTTAGGTCACCACTTTTTTTTTATAATTTTTTTTTTATAACCAGTTCCCTGATTTGTGAAGGTCAACACAGTTCTCTCTTATTTGGTTTGTGTGTCCTCTTTTCTTTCCCCTGGTGAGGGAATTTGTCCTCTGTGTCATGTCATATTTGTACCACAGTTAATCAGGAAGTCATGGATAACAGCTTGAAGGTTCCTACACACTCCAATGACATAATATTGTACATATTTAATGGGAAACATGCCTGAATTACATGTTTTAAAATAAATGATAATTTTCAGAGGTGTCAATAATTGTGGCACAGGTTTTTATTAAACTAAATCTATAAACAGGGATTTGATTATCTCTGAAAAAAAAATCTATTAAAAGATGCATTTTTCTCATATATTTTCAGTGTGAGATGAAGCTCACTCATCGTCTATATTGCTTTATCCTGTATACAATGTACACACTACAGGCAATTTGGAAAGGCCAATAAGCCTAACCTGCATGTTTTTGGACTGTGGAAGGAAACCAGAGTACCCGGAGGAAACCCACCAAGCACATGCAAACTCCATGCACACAGAGCCGAGGCAGGAATCGAACCCGGAATGCAGAGGTGCAAGACGACAGTGCTAACCACTAAGCCACCATGACACATGTGAGAGGAAGCTATTTTATTAAAAGGGGGGCTTTTTCTACTCCTTTTTTACTATAATTTTCAGGGGTGCCAATAATTGTGGATGGCATTGCACATACATAATGATATGATCTGGGTTTTACTAAAACAAATCCTTGTAAAATAAAAAGTGTTGACTGGAAGTGCATTTTCTATATGAATGAAATTAGCTTTTTCATGACCTTTATAAAACAAGACAAAAAATAATTGAATACATGACGATGTAACAAACTGTTTTTGCAAATAGAACACTCCTCTTATTAACCAGTGCCAAATTAATATTGATAACCAAATTGAATTAACGTATATGTCAATTATTTTTAGCAGTACTATACACAATTCACTTAACACAGTGTTGTAATTAGAAACCCTTCCACAAGATTGTGGAACAGTTCAGTCTTCAGTTTTCCTGTGCCACAATATCTACTGTAGTGAATATCGATTGTAGTCAATAGCCACGTTTGATGATTGTTGAACAGTAGTATAAATTGCTACATTGCAAGTCTGCTAACTGGAGATATGCATCATTCTTCACAATGCTGTCCATATCCTCTGATGTTTCTGTTATAATCAGTCTGCCAGTGCTGCTGAATGTCTTTGTAGTCCTCTGTCACCTTATCACCTGACTGCTGGCGCTCATAAAGATACAGTACTTGCGGCCTACTAACAGATACAATACATAATCTACAATACTTTTCTGCTTTTTTTTTTTACTGCTCTTTGCAACCCAGGAATTTTGCTGCTAGAGTAAATAAGATGTGTATTAAATGAAAGGAAGTTCCTTTCTTAGCTGGTGAAAGAGAAATGAAAGAGAGATGGAAATTCAATAAGCAGGATGTGATAAAAAAAAAAAACGAAAGCCAGAATGAGAAGAAAGACATTCTCATGTTCTGATCAAAAGATGGAGAATGAGGACTGTCTTTAATATCAAATGTAATACTATGTAACATATGCAGATGAAACATTAAGTCCAATATTTTGTAAGAATGTCTTTGTGCCATCGGGGAGGCTTTGGTCCCTCAGGGTGTGGCTGAACAAGACCTCTGAGGTTGTGCACATGGACATTGGCGGCAGAACATGGGTGCTCAATCAGATTGGGACCTAAAGAGTTTGAAGGCCAGGTTGGTTTCATTTTTGCCTGCTGGGCTCTGTGTATAGAGGGCTGTGGTACACTGGCTGTTCTGGTGTCTTTCTATAAGAGCCAACATTGATATTTTTGGCGAGTTGTGCTGCATTGGCGTTTCTGGGGGATCAGATTGGGACAGGCTGACCTTTGTTTCCCACAGACAAAGATGAGCCTTGAGTGCTCATGATCGTGTCACTAGTTTACTGGTATATAATTGATAATGTTAATGTACCACATTAACATTAATGACTTGTTAATGTTTTGTCTGATCAATGAGAAGTAAATATTTTACAGTAAAGAATGATCAAATATAAGTCTTTATGCTGTAGGATCTACATTTACATTGCATTTGGAAGTAATACAGTGCTGTGAAAAAGTATTTGCTCCCTTCCTGATTTTTTCATTTGATTCATTTATTTATTGCATATTTGTCACACTAAATGATTAAGATAATCAAAATACAGTTTTTAAATAATGATTTCATTTAATAAGGTAAAAAAAAAAGCTGTCAAAACCATTTTAGAATTAGTTTCATTTAAGAGTGACAAATATGCAAAAAAGAAATCTGAATTAATTAAAACATTTGAATTCGGGAAGGAGGCAAATACTTTTTCACAGCATCCTATCTCCTATCAAAATGCTATCCCCTTCAATGTCTTCAATGTGGAAAAAAGAAAAACAAAACAAAACTGTGGGCTTCATATAGACAATAATATTAAAACATTTATTAGTTGTGTTATATTTATGAATTTAATAAGGCACAATAAAAGTTTGCAAAAAATGTAAATTCAAAAGTAGTACTAATAATTGTGACGCTTAACCCAGAATGTGACCAATTCTCAGCATATTTAGGAGCATAATTAGTTTATATCTAGGTTTTAAAATGGAAACTACTCTTTTTACTGTGGATAAATAATTTCAAATACTCTAATTAAGTTTAATGCATTCACAGTGTGATTCACAAGATTTCATGGCCCACGCAAAGCACAAACACAAAACACAACCACTCTCAGCTCTCTAGGTTTCAGTCAAGTCCATTTTTTGGATCCAGTGTGGATTAAATATAATCAATTGCTCTGTAATAGAGAGTAAACTATCACCATAGTTTGCATGTGTTGAGAAATCTTGTGTCCCTTTTCAGTCTTTTCAAGACTGGCTAATGATTGGATCATTGATTTGATTAGGCAAAACAACTATGTCTAATCAAACAGAGCAATTTACACTGCTTGGTGTGCCATTTGAAAATTGCCTGCGTTAAGCAAAAAAAAAGGAAAATGCTAAAATAACTGGAATTGGATACAACCTGTCAAATTGTTGATCTGAACCATCAACTTTTCAGAAGAAACAGGGTCATTAATGACCATGATCAGGGGTCACCTAAAAACTTCACCAAAAAAATTACAGTAATCCCAGCTTTGTTTAATAGTGAAGGTAATGCAACTCACAGGATTGGGACTAAACAGATGTATAGCCATAAGAAAACTAAACAGAAGATATGATTCAGCTTGTTAGTGAGCATAAAGACTGGAATTGGAGTATTGGAGAGCAGTCATGTGGTCTGATGAGTTTAGAGAACTTTTATTTAAACATCCTCATAAAGACTCAACTCCCATTTATAAAGGCATGATTCATGCATCTGGTGTGTTTCATAGGACCATCGATGGACCATAATTCGGGTACCATATTTCACACATTTCTCAATGGTAGAACATTCAATTAGAACTAACTTAGTACTAATTACTTAGTATCTGGTGTTATCCTATTATTAGATTTGAAATGGTTTTGCAACAATAGCCTATACATTTGTAACAAGGTCTAAGCTGTTACATTTGGCTGAGCTGAGCTGGTGCTTGAAACATATTGTATTGGACCCCTTAACGTATTGAATATTTTGGATTTGTTGTGATGCATGTCAAGTTAACAGAGACATTTTGCAAACTACTTAGTTATGTCCTTGCATTGTATTCTTTCATGTAAAATTGCATAAAGGCTTTTATTCTTTTAATTAATATGTAGTAGTTCAAGTATCAGAATTAGACAAAGCTAGAACCGGAATCTCATAGATCATGCATGCTCAAAATATAGCAAGACATGGATTGCTACACACATTGCTATATTTTATTAGAAAAAAAAAAACAGTATGGGCATTTTTTTTTACATGTGTTGTGGGCGTACACAAATAACTGCAAATATTTAAGCCAAGGTCCAGCTACTGTATGTCAGTTTGACCTCCAGAACCTAAGGAACATCCTAAAAGCTTGGAGAAATAATATAAAACTAGATAGAATTCCTGGAAATAAAACAGAGCTGTGAGGCACAAGGATGCATCAGACAGTGAAAAAGGGCCTATTTGGAGGCCATAGGGTTGTTGAGATCTGACCATTCACTTCTGAGGGTGTGTTTGTAAATGGTTAGTCCAATCTTTTAACGTTCAAACACTGCAGGAGACCGGTATTGTGCTTTGCTGTTCTTTGGTTAGAGCAAAATTGAAGTGCCAGGGAAATGGAGATTTGTTGAAGATTTCAATGTAGTTTTTGTTGATTCAGCATGAATCCATTTAAAGAAACTCATTATAGTCCATGGATTAATGTTTGTAGTGAGTTCACGCCCATTTTTCAAAGCTTTAATTATTTTTGATTGACAGGGTCAAAATTTGATTTGTACCAATGTAGTAAAGTTTTCCAACCTTTCTCATTTCCCAATCAGACCAAAACCAAGCAAGCTACTGTAGGAGTCAGGGGAGCAAAGTGGTTCGGCATGGGTACCAAACAGATACAGCATGGTCCCCTGAGTAAGGTCCTCAACCACAGTTGCTCAATTGTTGTCATGTCCTGGATGACCCTGTGCTCTTATTTCCTGCAATATGCAAAGTGTACTGTAATGTACTGTATATGTGACTTTAAAGTACAGGCTTTCTTTAAAGTACATATTGTCAGATATCACACCAAGATGCCTACAGTACTTTGTAAAGCGTCTTCATCTGTAGCAAGAGCACTGACAGAGTACTATGCTTTAGCCCTGTCTTTATGAAGCATACCAACTTCTGAAAAGCTCTAGCACTTTGCTTTTTAAAGGGTGAAAGGAGAATGTTAATAAATTGCTCTGTCACTGAAGACTGTCTGGAGGATTAAGTCCCATAGCTGCCCTGAAGTAGAGTCTTTGGGGCACATTGACTCTGTGTGTTGCATGCTTGAACCAGGAGTCTGAAAATTCAGGACACAGGCTGGTATTGGCCAACAGAGGCAATTAAAATCACCCAAACCACTTTACATATTTACAAACCATTTATCTATGGAATATTTTTTTTGCACAAAATTCACAAAGTACATTCTGAGCTCAACTTTCTATAGCCATAAAGAATGAAAGCTAAGTGCCCTATGGATCTGTTTACCAGGGCTTGTTAGGGAATTGCATCATTTAAAAAAAAAAGACAAACAATACAGACCAGGATTGTTGATCAATACATCAATATTATGAATACGAATGCAATTTATTGTCTAGAAAAGGAAATGTTTTGTGGCCCAGCAATTTATGGAAATCCTATTAAAAAATGTGTTGGATTGGAATTGTCCAGTTTCTAACAAGATATTACAAGATATTATATTAGGGTTTATTGTTGCAATAGTAGTAGTAGTAGTAGTAGTAGTAGTAGTAGTAATAATAATAGTTGTATAATAAAAGCAAACAGTAAAGAATAAAAAAAAAACAATATGAGAACAATTGACTTAAAACTGTATATATTTATTTTTTATTATAAGTGCAACAAATAATCACAAAGCATAAAAGCTTCTGAATAAATAGGCCTTAAATTTGGACACAAATTGAATGTGTCTGTGTTATGGATGTTTTTAGGAGGGAATTCAAGAGACAAAGAGCGGTGTGGCTAAAGGCTTTTGTTCTGGAATAGGGAAGAGGATGAGTGGGATTATAGTACTGTACAAGCTCTGACTTGTAAGGTGGAGCAAGGTTATGGAGAACTTTGAAAGTGTGGAGAGGAATTGCATTATTTGATAGGGAGCCAGTGGAGTTTTTTTAAGGAGGGTGTGACATGATGCATGAAGTGCGTCCAGATTTTGATGCAGCTGTAGAGTTCAGAATAAGTAATGAGTTTATGGAGGAACTTGTGGTAGTACAGATAAAAGTGACTTATAATAATCACTATGTGAGGTGACTAATTAATGAATGATAATGGGAGCGTTTGCAGGGTAAAGGATTTGAGGAGATGAGTAATGCTATGGAGATGGATGAAGCATGACCAAGAGACACTGGTAATATAGCATTTGAAGAACAGGGTGCCATCAAAAATGAAGTTCTTAACCTGTTGAGAGGGAGATTAGTTTTTCTTTTAGAGAAATTTAAAGGAAAACCAAATACTTAGTTCTTTTAAGCAATTGGTGAAACAAAAGAGTTGAACAGAAGTGGCCCTAAAACAGAACCTTGGGCAACACCAGTGCTGTAAGGGAGAGACTAAGAATTAGATTGTGTAAACTGGGCAAACTGTGTATGGTCAAAGAAGTATGGGATGCCTATGATGCAAATACAGTGAAACAGACACACAGACACACACACACACTCTTTCTCTCTGCTCTACACAGAAACACTGCCCTTTCGAGATTGTTTTCAAAGGTAAAGTGCAGGTTAATTTGTTTTATTTTTACTTTACAGCAGTGATTCCGTTAGTGTGTCACTCAATCTAGTGTCATTAGAGAGATTTCTTTATTTTTCTATATTTATTTTTTTATTTTCCTGTAAAAGTGTTTCCGTTGTGCGTGTGAGTGGAGTGGAGGAAAGGTAACTGTGTAAGACAAGAAGGGGGAGGGGAGGGGCTCCTTACTTTTACCTTCACATACACATACACACACACACACACACACCGAGAACCTGCGCGCACAAACGGAAACACTTCTGTTGGGATTTATTTTTTACTTTTTTTAAGGTAAGGTAAAGTACAGGTTAATTTGTTTTATTTTTACTTAATATTTTGTGTTAATTATTTTTATGTATTTATATTTTGGGCTGATGAACAATTTGAGTTTCTATTATTTCTTATGGGAAATTCAATTTGGTTTATGAGGGTTTTGGAATACAAGCCCACTTTTGGAACGAATTATGCTCGTAATCCCGGGTTCCACTGTACATCTGAATCTGCATTACAGTGATGTATTATGGCCTTTATAAATACAGACTTTTATGTTATGAGCAACATTATAAGATTTCACAATTTAAATCACAACTCAATGTGAACCTTTTAACAACATTAGTGTTTTTGTAATAACAGTTTATTCATAAAGACTTGAATGTTGGATGTTTTACATAATCCAAGTATAATAGAACAATTTTTGGACAATTTATAAAATTTTAAAGAAACATATTGTCAACAACATACATTTTTTTCAAAGATTTCCACAGCATGAGTCATAACAGGATTGCTTTGTTTCCAACTTCAATGGAACAAACAACTCTTACACAACCGTAACCTGTTTACAATTTAATGAAAATGGCAAGCCTCCAGAAGGATTAATCATTTTCACAGCCCCATGTCATTTATTTGTTCAAATAATAATAATTTAAAAAAAAAGATTAAGATCATTAAAAAACCTGATGATCAGGAAAATAACCTGAGTCTGAATTTGGTCTCAATACTCCTGTTTTCTGTTTTTTATGATAGTTACTTTTGGTAGTTGTTCCAGATCACTACTGTATTTTTTTTCATCAAGACACAACAAATGGATGAAACAGACCGTTGCATATGAAACAGGAAACTTTTTTCAATGGAGAAACTCTGCGAAGTGAACTCAATCTTTTTTTATACTGCTCTAGGACTTGATGTCTTTGCAGGATTTAATTCAGCAGTGATTTTAAGTTGTAGTAAGAAACTTTAAACCACCACACCTGCTAATCTGTATGTTGTCTAAAATCAAAACAAGAAGTTGGGTTTATGGCTTGAAAATGAACAAAAACTAAGGTGTCAGTCAGTACGTATGGAGGAAATGTTTTTAATCCCACTTCAGTTCTGTGACATGACCTGGAACAGGCTGTTAAAGCAGTGCAGCTCAGAAATATGTGTAACATCTGTCAAAGGATCAAAAAGAACCACACACAACGCTGTACTGCATAGACTGATCAGAAAGTATATGGTAATGGATTCTGCCAGGAAATCAGTCTTGATTAATTCTTCATGTTGATCTTCATTACGTGGTTATATGTTTAGAGGCTTCCATGCAGAAATCCATTTGCACTTTTCACATTTATAATGTTTGGTTGATTTCTTTATTTATTTTTTACTTTGCAGGTGGGCGATATAGTGGAGGTTGTGGAAGATGAGACCTTTCCCTGTGATCTCATTTTACTGCATTCCAGTCGAGACGACGATACGTGTTTCGTCACCACAGCCAGTCTGGACGGGGAGTCCAACCATAAAGTGAGCCTATTAACGCATCCCATGACGTAGGTCATAGTTCTATTAATGGGCATTGCGTTTCTGTGCCTATATTAGCTCTGTTATTCCAGTTCAGATGAAACACAGAGGCCCAGATAGCTCCTTTCCCTCCCTCAGTTGCTCTGGCTCTTAAAATAGTAGTTGACCCACATCCTCTCATCGTTCTCCAACTTGTCATATTCCTACTTGTTTTTCAGCCCATCATCGAACACATCTGTTTATTTTTTATACATTTACAGAGGTGGTTATAATACAATTTTTCTCTATTATCCTTTCTGTCTATCTTTCAGACGCATTACACTGTGCCAGATACAGAGAAAGATTTGCAGTCTCTCATTGCTACCATCGAGTGTGAGCAGCCGCAGCCCGACCTCTACAAGTATGAACTCTTGTGTGCTGTAACACATGCTGGCACAAGCCCAGTGCATCAAGTACCTTTTTTAAGTTGTTAACTTTAGATAAAATCAGCATCTCATTGTAATATCCAAGGTAGAGTGCTGATCTGATTGTTTGTTAAAACTATAGATCTCTTGTGTGTGCTGTATAGTTAGTCATCCAGTTGAGCCACAGTGAGCGCAAACAAGACTATACGAAGCATTAGGTGTTTTTAAGGAATCACACACCTCCCATTGTCAGATGTTGCTCCCTGCAGAAGTTCAGCCAGAAAAAGAGTCCGATTAAAGTCACCAAAAATGTTTGGGTTTTTTTTTTACCCAAGAAATCAGGGGGAAATTCAAATGAAAGTCACAAATATGCCGAATTAAACACACATACTTACTAGCTCTGGTAAACTTGTGTTACACATTCGAAACACTTGCCTTGCTCATTTTTGGTATGAGCTAATATTAAAAGTTGCATGTTTTTACTTGATAAAAGCCTCTATTGAAAATGTTCTTGACTAAATTTCCTTAAAATGTTTTATTATAAAAAAGTTCAAGAAGACTTTTAAATTCCAATCACAGAAGTTATACATACTCCCTGGCATGTTTGCCTTATTGTTGGGTAAAAACTAATGAGAATCTTGTCTGTATTAATGTAAATATTGTTGTTCTGCTGTCCATTTAAACCATCTGGAGGCAGTGAACAGTTATATTTATAACTTGGCAAGGTCACTGTGTGCATTTGCCTATTTATTTACTTAACTTGTGTGTGTTTGTGTATGTGTGCGTAGGTTTGTGGGACGGATGCACATTTACAAACCCGAGCAGGAGTCACCAGTAAGGTGAGGTTGTCCTTGCTGGACTCTCTTGATCCCACATCATCCACCTCTGTCGCTCAGTCCCTTAACTCCTATGAGACTTTTCTCTTCTGATCATTTGTCACTGGAGCAGTGAGTAATGAATTGCAAATCCCCACACTCCATGTCCTTTAAATGACCAGCCTGCGCCAAGTAAAACCTCGCTTAACTGTATCCAGATATCTGCCGTATTATTCTCAGTCTCAGACATGATTTTAGATCTGTTGGTTTGGTCTGGTTTTATTGTGTCCTTAGATCTTTGGGTCCAGAGAATCTGCTTCTGAAAGGTGCAACCTTGAAAAACACTAAGAAGATTTATGGTAGGTGTAGTTTTCTTTTAACCCCATGTTCTATCCAGGTGAAAATAATCCGTTTTAAACTTTCATTGCGATTGAAAATTAACTGATATTTACAAAATGGAAGTCCAGTATGTGCTTGGCTCAGGCTTTAACAGGAAGGAAAAAAAGAAATCAAATGCATTTATTCACCTTCAGTAACACCAATCACAGAACTTGAGGTGGGAATACACCCTGAATGAGATGACACTCTATCAGTGGTCACCACGCACACACTCGTTCACCCTCAGAGGAAATCCATGCAGGCGCAAAGAGACACGAATACAGTATAAACCTCAAAGAACTGCAAGATAACAATGACTAAAATTTGTTTTTCTAATAAGATTAAGTGTGTGAATTTGTTTAGATCTTTTAATTTAAGACCCTCAAACCCATCCACACACTTTTAAGTCAATTTAATGCCATGCATTTCTGCAATTATTAGTTATATTGCTTAAAATTGAGAATAAAAGAAACAGAATATTAACATTAACAGAATCGGAAGATTAAGATGCATGCTGTATCTGTTCCCAGGTGTTGCAGTGTACACAGGCATGGAGACTAAAGTGGCTCTCAACTACCAGTCCAAGTCTCAGAAACGCTCAGCTGTCGAGAAGTAAGTAGATGATGGAAGAAATCAGCATGACTGCACTGACCGTGATGTCGCTCATACTTTGGCATGCATTTCTCCTCACAGGTCTATAAATGCTTTTCTGCTGGTCTATCTGTCCATCCTGATCAGTAAAGCAGTGGTGTGCACCACACTTAAGCACATTTGGCAGAACCGAGAGGGACCTGACAAGGCCTGGTACAACCAGGAAACCCAGAAGGAGAAGGATACTAATTTGGTAAGTGCCATCTGTCCTGCCATATTATTAAAACTCCTGTTGCTGCGCTTCCACTGCATTACCTTGCTGTTAGAACTCCAAGTAAATGAGGCTTCCTTTTCTTTCTGTAGTATCTGAAGATGTTTACAGACTACCTCTCCTTCATGGTGCTCTTCAATTTCATCATCCCTGTATCCATGTATGTCACTGTGGAGATGCAAAAGTTCCTGGGTTCCTTCTTTATCACCTGGGATAAGGATTTCTTTGACCCTGAGATTAAGGAGGGGGCCCTGGTTAATACCTCTGACCTCAATGAGGAGCTCGGTCAGGTGAGGAATTCAAAGGGCCGAACAAACAAAACCAACCAACATGTTTACTCAGTAATATGTGACCTATCTTTCAATGACCTGCTTAGGGTAGAGAAGTGCATGTTGTCCTTTATCCAATACTGTGTCTGTTTGCACATCTGTCTTAAAAGCTAATCTGATAAGATTTTGTAAATGTGGAGAGTAATGCGATTTATAATAGGGATGGGAATCAAAAGGGACTACCTGAATGTCTAAACAAAATTTCTAGACAAATTCAGCAACCGATTTGCCCCGACCACACAGGTTGCTGTGCTGTGTAAAGAGCTTAGAGGGCACCACCTGCAGGATTATAGAGGAACAGCAACATATTTCCTCCTCAAATGCAAACATATACAAGGTGACACAGAATAACGGGAATTTTTGAAATGCGTACTGGTAGCCATTAGCAGGTGGTAGCACTGCGGGTTAGTGACATTTAGCAAGTAAACACTCCGCCATTTTAGTAATCATGGATCAGTGGAAAGGGCAACAGCGTGCGTTAGCCATAAAAATGTTTTATAAAATATTGTAAAAAAAAAGGTCATGTCTTTTTTGTGTCACCCTGTATAACAAAAAACTAGACAGATACTTCAGCTTACAAAAAGACAAGATTTGTATTGGTTTACACAAAGCAAATGAAAATAAAGATACATACAAAACACCAGGATCAGCTTCAGGGTGGACCCAGGCCAAAATAATAAACAAAACAGGTACCTGTATTTGATAAGCTAATTTACCTAGCAAACAAGACACAAACAAAAGATACCTTACCTATCTCCCAAAACCGAAAACAGTGAAAGAATTCCCTTTTCCTCAAAATAACTGGCAGCCACACCCCTACTACTGGTGAGTGCACAAACATATAGTGAAATTATTTACAAAATATATTAAAAAAAACAAGCAACCAAACCAAAGGGACAAAGCAATAATCAAAGTCAAAGGGAGGCAAAAAGTCAAAACCAGAATACACAAGACAATATCAAAAATGACAAAATTACAAAAAATCGATCTATATATATATCTCTCTCTCTCTCTCTCTCTCTCTCTCTCTCTAACACAACCAACACTTCGCCTACACGCCTCCTCGTTCCTGCGTCTCTCTCCGGTTTATAAATGGTCCGCTGATTGATGACGTCACTCAGGGCGGAAGCGCATGTGTGGACGGTCAGGCAGCTACCGGTGTAGTGGCAGTCAGAAAACCTGGAGTGGAGTCCGGAGCGGCGCACGACCTGGATACAATATACACACATGCTATGAAGCACAGCAACACAGACGCATAAAAGACACACACACAGTGACCAACATGTTGCGGGTCATGACACAGTGTTATAGTAAACAATACATGCATGCATGAATGTTGGTCATACCAGTAATACGTGTGCACTAAGACCCAGCAGGGTAGTCGATTACCCACAATTCCGCACCGCAAGAGAGAGAAAAACCCATTGGCTCAGTTGTGATCACGTGATGCTCGGCGTCAAAACAAGAAGCGCATGCGCATACTTTTATTAAAAATCTTCGCTCGTCTTGCGGAACACTCGCAAACCGCATTACTCGCAATCCGACATTTTACTGTACTGTAATTTCAATAAAGCACTTGGATAAATGCAATGTGTGATAGTAAGACATGCCCTTCCTTGTTCCTCAGAAAAAACACATCCTCTAACCAAGAAGAAGGACAACACAATTATCACTGCAAATCATCATCAAAACATCCACATCAAAAGTGCACAATTACCAGTAGATGCTGCTCCTTATTGCTAATTACAAATAACATAAAATGGTGTATAACTAAGGAAAATAAATTTCTTACATTTTTAACGATGCAAATGATGCAAACCTCGAAACAATATATGAACAAATTGCATAATCCCCTGTGTTGCCAGATGTGGTCATTGATTTCCATTCTCAAAATGGTTCAATAACTGCCAATATACATAAAGCTACCCAAAATATTTAGTCAAGATTCAGTTTAGTCTTCTGTCACTCTAGAATTTTTTTTTTTTTTTTTTTTTTTAAATGTATATACTATAATGTTAACTTACAGATATTGCTTCAAACCAAGTAATCTACAATAAGCCTGATTATCTACAATAAATATCTTGGCCATAATAATTATTTCACTTTACTTCAGACATACAGGTGAAATCTTACCATTAGATTCAAGCTGTCATCTGCAACTTGAACATTCTGCTGAAAAATAGTCAACATTTTTCCCACTTTGGCATTTTAACCACATTTTGCACTTAAATGCTTGCACATTTAAAGTATAGTTTATATATATATATATATATATTTTTTTTTGGAAGGCACCCTGGCTCTAAGGCATTCATTTCCTTATGACTAAGACTTTTGTACAGTACTGTATCGTAGGGTTTCATCTCTTGTCAGAGATGATTTGAGTCTTTAAAGATTCAGGTTGATTTGATTAACTTATTTATAACTTATAGTATACAATTTATCTTATATCCGTCCACCGTCTAGCATGTTTTATTGTATCTTACCAATTCTGTTTATCCAGTGGCCATCGATGTTAATACAAATCTGGTCTTCTGGTATACAAAATCTGGTATGAGCAAGGAAATAGAAGATCTGGCAAATGTTTTAACTTTAAAATACACAAACAAGACAATGGTTTTTTAGTTCAATACATTCTTGTTTCTTTAAAATCTTTGATACATGGAACTATGCTACTTAGAACACACACATACACAGACAAACAAAAAGTTCAGAGGATGAAAGTTAATGGAGTTCTAAGGAAGTCCCAAACTTCTAGTACTGGTTACTAGATCTGAGAAAGTCACAAGAGCAAAGCCTTGGGTTTATCTTTACTGCTAAGTTTACACCAGTCACCAATTTTAAGCAATGAATGAAGCTTTGTTGTTTACTTGCGTTACTTGAGAGTTCTTCTCAGTGGTTTGCCTCCAGCAGAAGGAAATCCCGATGTTGCTGATTGGTTGGCGATCTGTCATTGGGTTTATATCTTTTGGGGAAGCCCTCTGTGACGCATTGGTTGCTTGGTTACCGATGGCGGAGCTCTGGAACTTCTTCTGGGGGTTTCTTCATTGCAAGACTTTGGAATGTGATCCTCGGCAGTCTCTCTTTTTCTTGTCCACAGTAAATAACAACACCGCTGGACAGCGCTGGTCCAACGTAACTACTTCTCCCCCTCGCTCTTTAGCGGCTGTCCTTTTGAAGCCAGGTCAGGTGACCTTTTGCATCACCTCTGACCTTATGCCACTGGGAAGTGTAGTTTCGCGAGGGGGGAGTGAGGCACCAAAACATGGTGTGGCTGCGCTACAACATAATAATGTCTGATCAGAGACAGGCACATGCGGTTCTAATTGGGCTATAACTAAAAGTATTAGATAATTAAACCTATTCTGTCTATTCAAGCTGTTACAAACAGAGTCTGAAAACAGGAGGAAAGCTTTAGAGGAGTATACTGGAAGTGTGTTAAGATTGAGCAATAAACCATTTGACAACAATAAATTCTACACTGTAACCTATGTACCATACCATACCATACCACTTTATAAACCACAAGACAGTACAAGATCCAATGTGTGCCCACATTTCTGAGTGGGACCATTGACAGACTAAATAAAATTAAAAGAGTCCACTAAATCTAAAAAGTCCTTTACCAGAGGCTTGTCAGGACAGCACACATGAATATTAAAATCCCCAACAATTACCACT
>JAOVVB010000037.1:17923444-17942098 GCA_028570985.1 Heterobranchus longifilis
GAACTCGCCACAGCACTGAATCCGCTCTCCTGAAGGTACAGAATGATATCCTCCTATCCCTTGATTCCAAAAAACCTGTGCTGCTCGTGATGTTGGTCCTCACTGCAGCTTTTGATACTGTTGACCACTCGATTCTCCTGACACGTCTGCCACGTGATGTTTGTTTTTAATGCGATTGATGGTCTGGCACCTTCCTACTTGTGTGAGACAATAAGCTTTTATCACCAAAGTGTAGAGCCTTACGTTCTGCAAACCAAAACTTGCTAGTGGTCCCTCGGTCATGATGCAAACAATGGGGTGATCGCTCCTTTGCAGTGGCTGGTCCTAAACTCTGGAACACCATTCCACCTAAGTTACGCAAAATTACGGACCTCCCTTCGTTTAAAGCAAAACTAAAGACCCACTTATTTAGAATGGCTTTTAATATTTTATAATTTTGTTTTTTCATAATTTTATCATTTTTGTTTGATTTATTATTATTATATTTTTCATTTATATTTTTCATTTATTTATTTATAACTGTGTTTTATTTTGTTCCTGTATTTTTTTCCCCCTATTTTTATTGCCATTTTATTGTCATTTTTAGTGCTGTGAAGCACTTTGGTTGAACTTGGGTTGCTGTAAAGTGCTATATAAATAAATGTTGATTTGATTGATTTGATTGATTGATTGGTCAAATTTAGCCATAAAACCCCCAACACTAAATTGGCCAGTGTTTTAGTTTCATTGTCCAACCCCTGTACTGTATGTTTTGTAAGAACTCAGTACTGTATACTGTACCTGCAGCTACTTTAATGTTGTTGTCAGCCACTTGGCAAACTTCCTGATGAGTTTTATTTTTCTCTTTTATTTAAATGCATAGTGATGCCCTGTTTTTAGCACTGTAGATTTAGCAGTTGACTGAAACCAGGAGATCAAGATAATCCTACAGAGACAGATGATCTTTATTTGGGGCTATTCATACTCACCGGATTGACAGGTGTATGCTACATGCTTTTGAACATGAGTCCGATTGTGATTGGTTAATTCCGAGCACAGTCACTTTTCCCACGTTTTGTTTCTTTTTTTGTACAATGTTTTCCTAAATTGGTTTCTATGCCTGGTGGCTTAGTGCTCATCACTGTTGCCTTGCACCTCTAGGATCCAGGGTCAATTCCCCGTTAAGTTCGATTCTCACCTCTGTGCGCAAGTTCTCTACATGCTTAGTGGGTTTTCTCCGGGTATTCCAGTTTCTTCCCACCTAATCAAACACATGCAGATTAGGTGAATTGCGTTCCCCAAATTGCCCGTAGTGTGTAAGTGTTTGTGTATGTATGCGCCCCTCTGTCTAGGGTGTACCCTGCCTCGTCTCCTGGGAAAGGCTGCAACCCTTTATAAGCCCTTATAGACAATGAGTGAGTGAAAGAGGGTTGCTATGCCACATTAAGGGTGGAAAGTGTACTGAAATGCTTTAAATTGGTTACATATTTTTTGCACATCACAGAAACATACAAATTTGAACAAGGGTCTGTACAATTTTTATATCAAGAGCGACTTTAACATTAAAAATATATGCAGGTGTTCCAAAAATTATCAGTGAGCAGCTGTCATTAATTTAGGTTATGGAAAATGATTTCCTAAAAAGAGTGGAAAATGGATATAAAAAAAATTGCTGGGAACAGGCACTGCCTATTTACGATTGTTCTTTGACAATAGGTTTGACTACCCATGTCCGTTTATGTTTCCAGTACCACGTTGCTCTGTTGTTTTCTTTTGCTCTGAAACGTACAGTGGGTGCAAAGCAGAGGAAGGAAAAAAAAATGTTTTTCTTTCCCACAGTGTGTGAGTGAGATTATCAGCATAGCTGTGTGTGATGCTCGAGCCTCCACTGAGACAATGCACACAGCAGCAGCGGAGAGCTTTTTCCATTCCCTCTATGCAGGCTGACCAATGAGGGGATTTGAGAGAACAGTATAGGGAGGAGCCTGGAGCCAGAGTGCCAGCAGCCTCACACAGCGCTGCAGCACTGGCGCACTCTCATCCACAGAGTATGAGAGAGGAAGAGGAAGAGGGCTGTTATGGAGGGATGACCCATTACAGTTGGGTCAGAATGATGTCCTGACATCCAGCACTTCTCCACCTTATCCTCTGTATACATGTGTTTAGCACATGGAGAACTTTGATTGGTGGGACCGCTCTCCCTGTCATAGTTTGTGTATGAATGTGCACACGGGCTTGGTGTTGATAGTATTTTCCCAGATGGCACCTTAATCTGGAGAAGCTGGAATATACATATTGCTTTATTCAAAGTGACTGTCAGGTGAGGAGCCCTGGTCCTGCTTGGTACTGTACTTTTCACTTCTTTTAGGAACCGGAGGAAGGAAGGAGGGAATGATGTGAGGGCCTGGAAGGCCCGGAAGTGTAGTCTTTTACCCTGAAGCACAGCTAGGGAATGGACACAGCCTCTCCTCACCAGCCTCAGACCGACATGGAGGGCTACTACACTCTTCTGCAGGCTGGCACTAAGCTGGAGACCACACTGCAGCGTGAGTACTCATCACATACCAACTCTCCCTGCGTCCTGGCTGTATACTGTAGCGTAGTAGAGATCACATAAGCATGCACCTACTGGTTTAACCGATGCATGTTTGCTCATCTGGAGTCATTTTAATACTTAACAAATTTCACCCAGATTCCTTTATTTTCTTTTGATTTGCTCTTTCGTAATCTACATATTATGTAATGGTTGTGCAGTTAAGGTCCAATGTGTAAGGCTTGATTACATGCAGTGATTATATTTACATTAAGTGTAATGATAGAATATCAATATCTGGACAAGTTACAGTACATAATACTTTGCAAGAGCATCTTGGATATCATTAGTATGTTATTGATAAAGAGCTAAGTGGACAATAAGCATATTTGAATCAGATCATAGCATTTCAGATTTTTTAATGCAGCTATCATTCCCTAATTTTCCAATTAATTTACATTCACATTTGCTTTATAATAAAAAAATGCTACATAGACCTTCCTGGTAGGCAGATGAGATTTAAAGCTTTGTCACTGATGTACAGTAGAATGGGAAGTCACATTGTGCTGCACCAGATGGCAGAGAAGCCGCCAGCACAGTGGTTACCCGTCTTCTCTTCATTTCCCCTGCAGTCCCAAAACATGGCTTCTGCCCGAAACAGTGACTCAGCATCTGAACGCTGTACTGCTTAGCTTCCCCAGACTGGTTCACTTTCTCCGTTCCTCTCCAAAAGCACATATTCTGTTAATACAAAATAAATGAATATATTTTTCATTCATCTGAAGGATGTGCCCTGCTTTTGACCTAAAATGTATCATACAGTATACTCCTATAGTTAGGACACACATCAGCATATGAAACATTTGTGTATAGTGTCTTTGTGTGATGCTGCTCTGCTCCATGTGAAGGTAATTCTGCAGCTATGCATGTCTATTTTTACCTGATGTTATGCTTAGAACTGTCTAATGACCAGGGTAACATGATCCAGCTGTTCTTCTCAGACTTCTCAGAGTTGCTTCAGTGTACAGACAAACTGATACACTGGTGTAAAAACATCTGGTGTTTTCACCTAAATATTTAACTGGATTGTTTCTCTGGGTTATAATCCGTCTAGTACCAGTTCTGTGATATATGTCGAGTCGGTTTAAGTCTCCACTGCCCTATATATGTCACTGTACTCCAGAGTAAAGACTACCAGAATTAGAATCCATATACTTCTTGTCCAAGTCCTTGTTTCTCGAGCATTTCCTCATTTCTAGTAAAGTGGTTGTGTTGTAAGAGGTTGCGTCGAACCTAGACGATGAATAGTTGATTGTCTGCTTCAGATTCATCACACTGGAGATCAGACATATGGAACTTAATAATGGAAAAATTCGAAAATTATCACAATTGCGTATTTATTCAGCAGAATCAATATGCAGATGTGCAAGTATTTCATATGCATTCCCTACAACCACTCAAGCTGTTAATCCAGTTTAATCCTCTTTGCACCGAATTCCCTCATACTAAAATTTCCTTTTTGAGAAAGAAAATTTGGGAACCTTTTTCCAATCTGCACATACACTATATTGCCAAAAGTATTTGCTCGTCTGCCTTCACATGCATATGAACTTGAGTAACATCCCATTTTTAATTTATAGGGTTTAATATGATGTTGGCTCACCCTTTGCAGCTATAACAGGTTCACCTTTTCTGGGAAGGCTTTCCACAAGGATTAGCAGTGTGTTCATGGAAATTTTTGACCATTCTTCCAGAAGCGCATTTGTGAGGTCAGAAGTCTCATCTCAAAAGTTTTCTATCGGGTTTAGAATTGGATGTTACTCAAGTTCATATGCATATGAAGGCAGGCAAGTGAATAGTTTTGGTGATATACAGTAGTGTATCTGTCTGTATATACCTATGATGTGATGGACTGCTTTTCTGCTAGGTTGTGTCACTGGCAAGGAAGAAGACACACACTTAACGCAAACAAAGGCTTACTGGTAAAAAAAAAAAAACTCTAGTTTTGGAATTTAATTGGAATATTATGTCAAAGCAGAAGTGGAAATAAGGACAATTAGCATCCGAAAACCGATTCTGTAAAAAAGAAACATGCATGACCATGTCCGGTTAGTGATATGAGACAAGAAGGATTGTTGGTTGTCCAGAACTATCCCAAGGCTGCGTGCGTCAGACAGTATAATCTGTATGCTGTCCAGAGGGATTACGTAATCTTGATGTGGTGATGTATCTCTGGGAATGCACAGCAACTCAGTCTTGCTGTTTTTTTTTTTTACCCATCCTCCTCCACAAACCTGTAAAGAGTATATAAAAATGGAGGATAGTCATACATTAGACACACAACAGCATCAGGTTCAGAATGTAGGGTGTGTTATACATAGACTATAATTAAAATTTCATTACAGCAGAAAAAACTATTTAAAAAGAAGGTGCACAGAGCTAAAAGTTGATTTGACCATTGTCCCGTTGTGCCATATCAACTCCTAGCTAGAAACTTGGCAAAATTGAGCCGTCTCGAATTATTAAAAAGGATCAGTCACTGTAAGGTTTTCTAACACTTAGTAGACCAAATGATTTTGATGTGGAGCGTAGATTAAAATAATGATGTGGTGCATTCCATTTAGGCAGGAAAAAGCACTTAGGCTGATCACCTAAGGGGTTTCCTTGCCTAAATTAAAAAGGCAAAGAGGGGTGGTGGCAGGGAAGTACAGTATCTCTCATATCTCCCAGCATGTAGTTTAAGCATTAAAACATTATCAGACAAATGGTAAACAGTTTTCAGTTGCAAATGTATTCACAAAACGTTAAAAGCCCAAACTTTTCATTATAACTGGGCTATACGTATACACATACTGAGCAAATGGATGGTTCTGTAAACATTCACTTGCACACACACCCTCAGAAATAAATGATTTGCCATGGGCTTTGTGTATATAAAGCCAACATACTGTAATTGACTGGATATGACTGGTTCCTCTGAGAAAAGGCATTTTATTGGCATGGAAGAACAAACATGGAATAGCACTTCAAGCATTAAATAAGCAGAGCAGCATAATTGCTAGTGTTTTTTTTATGATTGAATTATTAGAACTAATTTGTTAGGATTAAACTGACTGAAGAGGAAGGAGATCTCAAACGTACAGAACATAATTTGTGATCATCTGTTCAACAAAAGAATTTAATATTTTAAAATTGCACAGGTTATGCCAATAGAATTGAAACGTTTTTTTTCGCCTAAAATTATAAAAAATGTCTACAAATAGTTTTTTTATAACCTTATTATTATTATTTTTTTAGACATATTGGTAGAGTGTGCCTATATGCAAGATATTCTTCTAGAATTATCTACCTAATTGAACGCACATCCATTCTCATCACAGGAGTTTTAAAAGAGGTGTTAAGACTTCTTAAAGTCACTTAAAAGTTACGAATGGTAAATCCATGTATTGGTGCACCAATGCTCGCAATGTCTTGTTTGGTTAGCCATTAAATATTCATCTCTGATTGAGTGACTTCATTCATCATGCCCATCTCCTGCTGCCAAACCTTTCCACTGGCCCCAGCAGCCCGATACGCACAAATAATTACATTATCTCTTAAACCCTTATACAGTTTTAATGTCCTACATTTATTATTTAATAGATAGCGATATGTTAATGAATGGCGTGAACTGTAAAATAAGTAATATACTGTACTACTGCTCTGTTATACGGTATGTGCTATATTGAGATAAAAATACGAGAAGTGTTCAAGTCAAACCGGGACTTTTAATTGTGCAGAACAACAGAACACAGTTATGAGAGTAAAGCTACTTTTCTTTTTCCCCTGCTGCACTAATGCACTAACAGTATACACCGTGTTTCACTAGTGTTTGGATACCATCAGAAAGCTTTCTCAGTACGCCAGACCCTTGGATTGCCTGCTTTGCATCTAAAATCCCTTGGATTGCCTGCTTTGCATCTAAAACACTGGCCTACCAGGAATTCCTCATGGCTGTTTAAACCATAAGGAGGAAGTGAGGTTGCTGGGGATATGTAATTTGAGCACCCTGTTATAAGCATTGTGTTACGTAGCCACAACCAGTGACAATTCATCAGTGTTTCAAGGGTTCTACCTCTCACTCTGCATAATGAAGCTACATAATGTTTGCTAATAGTTTCACTATAACTGTCAAATAAATGAAAGTAGCTACAGAACAACAGGCTTTAAGGTGAATCACTGAATAATAAGTTACTGTAGGGGTTAGCTTCTCCTGAATAAAGAGACATCATGTGTAAAATGATTTATGCATCAATGTGATAAAGCTGAATAGTCCTGCTTAATGTTGTTTCGCCATGAGAACACTGGGTGGCATTGTAGCGGTCTTAAAAATATCTTTATCATGTCAAGATAGGTGTTTTAAGGCTACCACAACAACTAAACCCATTACCTTCTCAGGAAAATGAAAATATTGATCTCTCTATTTTATTTCTATTATTTGTCCAGAGGTGTCAATTCCTGTGAGTATGAAAGAGGTGGCCGGCTATATTGAGAAGCAAGTGGCTTATTTATCAGGTGAGGGACTGAGTGTGTTTGCTTTCATGCCATTCCATTAATGTTTGTCCAATCATGTGCATTACTCTGAGATGATATCTCATATATTCAAAGCATGCAGATACACTGCCTGGGCAAAAAAAAAAAAAAAAAAGTCACCATTTCAGGAGGGCCAAATTATTACCCTGCGGCAAGCACTGAAAATGATTAGTGAGGTTTTAAATGATTGGAATTGGGTTAAGAGCTGTCCAACACGTTATTAATACCTGTAAGGACTGCCTATGTGAAAGAAATGTGGTTAGGAAAAAAAAATCATGAATGGAGATCACTTAAATGCTTAGTAAAATTACAATAGAAATCACGGCTACTGTATGTTTAATAGTGAAAGTAAGAGCATTTTCACATGGACAATGTGACTAGAACTCACATGATGTAATTATACAGGTGTGTGTCCATAAGAAAACCACTTATCGGTGAGACTAATCAGAAAAGAAAAAAAAACACTTAAACGTGCTAGGGATCATAAAGATTGTACTTTTGAGCGATGATAAAAAATGTCATGTAGTCTGATGAGTTCAGACTGGCTTTATACCAGAGTGATGGGTGTGTCAGGGTAAGAAGGGAAACACATTACATCATGCATAATGCTCACCCCACAAGCCTCTGGAGGAAGTGTTACAGTATGATCTGGGGTTACTTCAATTGGTCAGGTCTAGACTTAGCAATGTTATGTGGCAATAAAATTAAGTCAGCTAATGATCTGAATGTACTGAATGACCAGGTTATCACATCTATGCACTTTTTTCTTCTCTGGAGGAACAGGAATATTCCAGGATTTAAATTATGGAAATGTGGTTCTGGGAGCACAGGGAATCATTTACACACATGATCTTGCCACGACACTGTAATTAAAGCTTGTAATTAGCTATATATATATATATCTCAGCAAAGCAACAAAATGTGATGATTCTTTTCTATACCCACTATATATACATACATTTTGTAATTGAAAAAGCATAACAATTTACTATAACATACAGCATGATCAAAGATATATTAACATTGTGATCTGGTCTCCTCAGGGGGCCGTGGTGAAGATTCTAGTGTCATCATTACCCTGCCAGAGTGCTCAGAATTCAGTGATATTCCAGAAGAAGCTCTGGCTAAAGTCCTCACATATCTCACACTGATTCCACGGTGTGTGAGACTTCCCATTGCTTTCCTTCTCTCTCACTGCAATGCAGCACAAAAGTGCTAGTTTATTTATTGGGTCGACACTGTCTACCTCTTCTTACTGTAGTTCTTTAACTATTTCAGTAATCTAATAAACCTTATTTATTTAAGAATTGTTCTGTGTATTAAGTATTTTTTACAAGCATTTTCCAGTTTGTAAGCATTAAAGCATTACCTCATTAATGTGCTACTGCTCTCATCTATTAAAATACAACTACTAATATTCTCAGAGCACGGCAACCAGGAGTAAAGTTTATCATCATTTTGGACCGAAGGCTGGATACCTGGAATTCCATCAAAACAGCACTTGCAAGGATAGCGGTAAGAGAATATGCACAAACTATTTAACCATATATGTATACTACCTCTGTTTACAACATATACATTTATGTTAGTGGTGAAATGTCTTGATTTTAACTAAATAACTTTGTATGGTGTATGGTATTGTTGGTGCTGCTGAATTGGTTGAATTTTCTTTTGCCTACTAATTTTAAACATCATTGATGATGATGCATAATTATCAATAAATATATCCTTATATCATTGCACTATACTGGCAAAAACACAGGTGAGGATTAGAAGTACTGAAGAACTGTTTCCATAAATTTGTGAAAAATATTTTTGTGGTTTCATTATACCCTTTTGCATGCTAATGGCCTGACGGTAGGGACTAAGACTGACAGACAGAACTAGTGGGGGGAAAATGACTAAAACACTGAGAGTGAGGAAAATAGGAACTTATAGAAGGAATGATTAAGAGGCTAAAGGACTAACATAGTCTAACATAGAATGACAGAAATCTGATGAAGAGACCAACAGACTGACTGACATTCGCACTGACAAAGAAAATAATGGACAGACTGGCAATTATACTGACTTAACAAATAAACATAACAACAGACAGAGGAACTGACAGACAAACAAAGTCTGAGCTGGCAGAGAGACTGCTGAGGAAATCCCTGCTGAGGAATTGCCAATGAGATTTTCAGGAAGACTGACAGTGACTGACAGACTAACATAGCAACTGACACAGAGACTGACACAAAGAATGATGGATTGAAATAGTGACTGAGAGATAGTGACTGTCACATACACTGGCACATAGAACGACACATAAAACAAGACATAGACGGTGGGACTGACATAGAGACTAACAGAAAAATATAACAGGCTTTCATAGATACTGACAGACTGACACAGAGCCTGTCAGAGAACGACAAACTAGCACAGAGATTGACAGACAGACACATGGACTGATGTAGAGACTGAAACAGGGAATGAAAGACCAACACAGAGACTGATACAGACCTCAAAAACAGTGAATGGAAGATGGACACAGAACTGGACACAGAGACAGAAAACTGACATAACACCTGAAAGAGACTGACATTGTAAGACAGAAAATGAAAGAGATCCAGAAAGACCGACACAGGGACCGACACAGGGACCGACACAGGGACCGACACAGGGACCGACACAGGGACCGACACAAAAACAGACATATTGACTGAGAGAAAGATACTGACACAAAACTTGTAAGACTGATGCAGGAAATGAAAGAGAGCCTGAAAGACTGACTCTAAGACTGTACTGTACATCATGGTTAGAGGATTAGTTATACCTAGTTATCCCTAGATAATATCATGTGCTGAAGCGAATAGGTTTGATAGCCATACACAGATTGCAGCACATTGGTGTTTTGTAAAGATTTTTTAGCTTCAGCGATATATGGCAGGCAATTTCAGCTACTAGTCTCCGAACCACAAAAGTGCAGTGATGAAACGCTTCATTGACGCAATAGAGCAAGTCTGGGAAAAAAAAGTGCTGAGTAAGGCTTGCATATGATTGGTCAGTTTCTGCATGCAGAGATACCTGAGTTTAGGCAGAATGCACTACGTGCAGGTTATACATGATGAGTTTCTGCTGTGTGGTGGATGCAGAGAGAGAGAGAGAGAGACTGCGGGTGGCTCTGCAGCCACCACTGCATCACGCAGGCAATGACAGGAAGGGACAAGCTGATTTTAAGGATTATCTCTACTGTTTAGTCCTCTGTTATCATGAGTGCTTCACGTTCCTTCTACGGAACTCTACGCAAGTGGAATGAGGATCCGGCAATGGTAACACTTCGGCATTTAAAGGGTTAGAGTGGATTTAGCTTATTCATGCCGTTGCTGATGTTAATCTGTATTTTACATCTGACTTTAAAGAAAGCGCTGCTTTGTATTGAGTTTAATTTGATGATCCTTAAAACCCGTTTCGATGTTCTACTGTTAACTAAGCTACTAGAGCCTGTTCTGGTTGTAAATGTTCAGAACATTCTTATTCATGTTGGGTTCAAATTGTTTAGTGGAGACTATGCTGCACAGATTTATACTTCTGTCCAATTCTGGCAAATCCTTTTCTAATACAAAATATGGATGAACTTGATCTCTGCAGTAGTTTGTATCCAGTCATTGAATCAATACCAGCAGTATTAAGCAACATCAGCACAACTAACTGGGGACAACGTGAAGGTCTTTCTCACTAACACATAATCTGATATGGTTTTCTTGCTAATGATGTGGCAGAGGAAGAAATGAATCATTTGTTCATTTGAGCATTTATTTCCAGATTTATTGGTCTTCATCATGAAATTGCTATGCGTGTGTGTATATGATAAGTTTGTATTAATTTTATGGGCATGTTTCCATGAGAAATGTACATATTATGGCTAGAAAATACCAGGCAAGGAAGGTAGATAATAGATAACAGTAAATGTAAATATGATAGTAGTGTTGGCAGGGCGGTGTCTTAGTGGTTAGCACTGTCACCTTGCACCTCCAGAGTCCGGGTTTGATTCCCGCCTTGGGGTCTGTGTGCATGGAGTTTGCATGTTCTCCCTGTGCTTGGTGGGTTTTCTCCGGGTTTTCCGGTTTCCTCCAAGAGTCCAAAGACATGCAGATTAGGCTAATTGGAATTCCCAAATTGAATGAGCATGTAAGTGTTGACCGGAAGTCTTACCATGGTCATAAAATGGTAATAAACACAATGGTAATCACCATTTGCCTCCACCTTCTCTAGTTGGATTACAGAGGTGGATGGATGGATAGTAGTGGTATTAAAATGGAAAAAAAATAACTATTTTCTATTTATTAGTTTATGTCATGTTAATTGTGTTAAAGAGATTAAATATTGTTTTTGGGGTTGGAAAAACTACCATTCATAATCAAGAAATCAAACTGTGCCGATATTTTTAATGCCTAGTAAAGTATATGCTTTGAATTGGCTTTATTAGACAGCTATTAATCAATAAGGGGGAATATATGATTTAAAATTTTTACATTTACCCATAGCGGTCTACTACTTTATATAAAGTGAAAAAAAGCTCCATGCTCTCTGTAACTGAGATAAAGAGGATTTCACCTCAGGCTGGACCAGGTGGTTAAACATACTCCATGATATGGTTGTTTTTTTGTCCTTCAGGCATCTTTTCCAGGGACACTTCACCTAGTGCTTGTTCTGAGACCGACCAGCTTCTTTCAGCGCACATTTACAGACCTTGTCTTCCGCTTCAGCCAAGAGGACTTTATGCTCAAGTTACCCGTAAGGCCATTTAGATTTATTTAACATGGATCTGCTCCTGGAGATGCACAACACTGAATAGTATACCATAACTACCACTGTGTGTGTGTGTGTGTGTGTGTGTGTGTGTGTGTGTGTGTGTGTGTGTGTGTGTGTGTGTGTGATATTTCTATAAGGTTGTGATGCTGAGCTCAGTGACTGACCTTCTGCGCTACATTAATGAGAAGCAACTCACTTCTGAATTTGGAGGCACTCTAGACTACTGCCATAGTGACTGGATCTTCCTCAGAACTGTACATGAGCTGCCACTCACACATCCTTTATATACAGATAAGATCTTTTATCTTAATAGATAAAAGATTAGTCGAGTGGTGAAGTCAATGGTGAGGTATGCTTTCTTTTTGCAGGCTATAGAGAGTTTCGCAGTGACAGTGAAGGACATCGCTCAGATGCTGCAGGGCTTTGGCACAGAGCAAGCAGAGATGGAATTATCACGGGAGAGCAATGCCATCGAGCTGCTGCTGCTGTCACACACTGAGAAGTACAGGAGACTTAAGGTACTGCTGAAAGTGTGTGTGTGCGTGCGTGCGTGCGTGCGTGCGTGTGTGTGGTGGGGATAGAAACTGTCTCAGCTTGTTAATCTTTTCAGCTGTCCTGTTCTTAATAGCACAGGCTCTTAACAATTGAAAAATGTCAGCAATTTATGTATGTTCAAAGAATTTTAAAATAGAAAACATATAAATTATAACACAAAGCTGTATACTTGTTTAGGTTGCTAAAAAAAATGTTTTTTCTATAACAGCAGCTCAGACACTAGAAAGCATTTATAGGGATAGGACTTGATTTAGGGTGAAACAGGAGTAGATGGCCTTCCATCACCCATAAACATGTCACTAGGTGGATTGGCTAAGATAAATTACCTCTAGGTGAGTGAGTGGGCGATTGACTGACTGTCTGACTCACTCACTCACTCACTCACAAATTCATTCTCTCTCTCCCTCACTCCCTCATTTATTTACTCAATCACTCACTCACTCATTTCCTTGATACTTGATACTCACTAATGCACTCATTCACTTCTTTACTCACTCACTCATTATTTACTTACTCACTCACTATTTCACTTACTCACAGAAGTTTGTGTTGTTGTTTGTGACTGTAGGATGCTATCAGCTCAGTCATGAGGGAGGGACGCTACCTGCTGTCTAGTCTGGAGGCTTCTGGGAAAGAGGAGAATAAAGATACACACTGGGACATAACACAGGACTGGGACACAGTGCAGAGGTGTGCAACAGTCATGATTAGTTTATTGTACTTACTCTGACTTACAGTAGTCTGACCAACCATGATACAGGAATGAGTATGATACTTTTCAGAAGTATGAGACTATTCAGAAACCCATTTTGGGTCATTTAAACATTAATATAAATATATGTATATTTGTATAACAGATATCTGTATGAAACAAAGAAAGCAAGATATTATGTAAGAGAGCACTTTTTAGAATAAAATCAAAATCCTCCTATGTTTTGCATGCAATAAAAAAAGATGCAGGTGCAACAGTCAAAGTCTTCAGAAGAATTCCTGATTCTGCAGGGTGCTCAGTAAAACATAGTAGCTACAGTACCGTACATGTGACTGCTGTAGAGCAAGGATGTCTTCAGAAGTGGTGCAATTAATTATTTATTAAAAATACTATAAAGAGCAGTAAACAGTAAAGGTGGGGACAAATTGATTCTGTTATGTACGTTATGTTATGTAAGTTTAGAAATAATAATAAAATATTGAATGGGATATTTATAAAATCATGACACAGTCACAATACAAATCAAATAAGCCTCTTGGTATTGTTTCAGGTGTTCCCTGGTGATTCTTGCCATTAGCTAACAGTGATTAGTGAAACAATATCAATATTTGGTGTGGCTGGTACAATTTGTGCCATTTTATAAGGAAATTAGCTTGTGAGTTTCTATTTAAACATTTTAAAGCTACAGGTGCCCCATTACCTATATGACAAGCTTTTAAAAGTCATTACATCAATTTCTGGAATCCTTCAGACGGTTAAGTTTCTAAACTTTGTGAGTTTGTATGTAAACTTTTGACATAGTGAAATTCTGAGTGAATCTGAAAGAAATAACTACTCCTACTAATTGTTCATTGTCATCGTCTATACCACTTTATCCTGTATACAGGGTCACGGTAGCCTGGAGCCTATCCCAGAAGACTTACAGGGTGCCAATCCATTGCAAGGCACACACACAAACACACACATTTACACACACTACAGGCAATTTGGGAAGGGCAATGGGAGGAAACTCCATGCACACAGAGGCGGGAATCGAACCCGGACTATGCAGGTGCAAGGCGACAGTGCTAACCACTACGCCACCAGTCGCCCCTAACTAATTGTTTTAAACTAATTAATTCTTAGGTCAGGGGTATAAATCTGACTCCAGAATCGGCTTCTGTGGGTTAGGCTTCTGCTTGGCTGGAATTAAACCTACACTGGCCTTTCTGGATCCAGATTTACACCCCCGTCTTAGGTGAACAAAGTAAATACTTAAATTGACTCACCACAAGAAATGTATGGTCGCATGAAGTGTGCTGAGGTGTGAAATAGTGAGACTGAATATATTTTTCCTAGGTGTTGGCCTCCACTGTAATATACTATTAGGAAAAAATATAGAACTTCTTGTCATGGTTTTGCATGCTGTTCCAGACTGCTCGCCCAGCTCAGAGAGATGGAGATGGCTTTTGATGATTTTTTTGACAAGCACCACCTCAAACTTCAGCAATACCTGCAGTTGCTAAGATATGAGCACAGCTTTCAAGAGGTAGGCTGGTTGTCTGAGCACAAGAACAATGCAGAGAGAGCCAGAAAGTCTATATTAGGCACTGGATGTCTATATTAGATCTGTATTGTCTCTCACAGATGGAGAGTTCCTTGGAGAAGTTGAGCGCTCATGAGAGGAAGCTTATTGTCACAGGAGAAACACTGGCTCAGACAGAGCAGATCATCAAAGAGTTGGATATTCTGGAGAAACGAACCCAGGTAGCCTAAATGTACCTTTAAAACAGTGTCTTACTTACCTTCAACATTTTGTTCTACACAGACCCTTTAAGGATTTCCCAAGAGAGACAGACAAAGATCCGTTACCCCTTTATTTGACCTCTTTTTATAGATGTGATACGTAACATCATGAATCTATTAAAGAAACAATATTCATCATATAGAAGTGGGTGACTTTTGTATCAATGTTCCTCAAGGCTTCATTCAGATATACCCATGGCAGTGACAGAAAGAGTCATAGTACTGTATGTATGTGATATTGCCATGCTTGTGAGATTGGATGGTAAACTAAGTGATGTATAACATATGAGATCAGAACAGCAACTTCTAAATAATGTTTTGGATGTGATTGCAGCCTGGGTTGCCAGATCACCCTGACAAAACCTAATCTTTTAAAAGCCCTATTTTTATCACCTGTGCATGATACATTTTTCCAATTGGAAATCCATATTCCAAATGTGATTTCAGGCATTGTAATCTCGTGTGCCTATACCTGAATATAGGCATTATTCATCCGATCTACTAAGATTGTTTTTGTGATTTTAAAAGAAAAAAAAAAGTGACCACGTTGCTCATTTCAAGATGAAGCCAACATGAAAGGAGAAAGAAGGAAAGGCTTTCTGAAAGGAGCTCTTTTGCTGTTACAAACTAGAATAACCTCCTCTTTTCATGCTTTCTGCTATAAGTTGAAGCATGACTGTGGGGTTTTGCGCTTATTCAGCCTATAGAGCATAAGTGAAGTCAGGCACTAAAGTCAGGTGAGAAGGCCTGGTGTGCAGTGTTCCAGTTCAGTCCAAAATTCTCAAAATTTTTGATCCAGCCTTTGTAAATCATGTCTTCATGGAGCTTTGTGCACAGGAGCACTTTTATACTGGAACAGGTTTGGGCTTCTTACTTCCAGTGATGGTACAGTAAACTGTAAAGCTACAGCATGCAAAGACATTCTAGACAGACTTTACCAGTTTTAGGGAAACATACATATTTATCTGACGTGTTTTTTTTTTTTTTTTGGTTTCTTTCTGTAAGGATGAAATGACTCGGGCCCAGGTGATGATATTGCATGGACACCAGTTGGTTGCTGGTCATCATTATGCCTCGCCTTTGATTGTACAGCGCTGTAATGAACTCCGACACCACTGTGACACACTGAACTCTGCCATCAGTGCTAAATGCAAAACACTCATACAAGTGCAGGCCTTACTGCAACATCTACAGGAGGTGAGATTAACATCCACTCTTTCTGTTTCTCACAAACTCAGAAATCAGCTTGCATAAAGATTCGAAAATTATCTATTCCTATTCCAGATCCATATATGAACTACGTGTCTGTGCTTCTTGTATGCAGGCCCAGAAGTGGTGTGAGGATGGCACATACCTCTTGGCCAATCAGCAGTTAGAAAAATTTCACTCTAAAGAAGGTGCTCAGGCAGCTCTGAGTGATTTAGAAAAGTTCCAGGAGGGGGCGCCAGCACTCCTTAATGCTGGGACAGACTTGCTCTTTATGGAATATGAAGGAGTTCTCACTCCTCAGTTACAAGTAAACCTTACCTTATAGATTTCGGGGTTTTTTTGTTTTTGTTTTTTACAGTTTATTCAAATACATAAGTGACATTTATGCATGATTTAGAGCAAAATCTATAATTTTCTATGTTTGCCTTAATGGTTTTTAGCAGGCGAAGTGGCTGATATAAATGTGTTCTGTGTCCGTTTGCTTCCAGACCCATATAGAGAAGACATTTGAGAAGTATGCCTCTGTACAGAATCTATTCCAGACTAGACAGACTTGCCTGAAGAAGTTAGCAGACAAACATGTGCGGCCAGTACAGCTGGTAGTACCTCGACCAGAGAACCCACCACGTTCAAAGTCTCCAGTCTTTTCCCCCAAACATGGTACACTGATGATACACCTGTCGAACTAGACTTACAAAGAGGAAATTGGTATCTTTTCTTAATTCTATGCAGTGCTGAAAAAAAAAACCAGTTTATTCTGTGTTGCAGTGACATGGTCTGTCAACAAATTACAGTACAATCAATAAAAAGCGTAAAAGTGAATCCTATTCAATTTTTTTTTCTACAATTAGTCTTCTACATACACTAATGTGTAACTTTACTGCTCAAATTGACATATGACATACAATAGAGACACAGTGCAGCTTTGTTAATTTTTAATTACTGTCATCAAATCTTCAATTTTCATTGTCGTTCATGAACAACAACATAAGAACTCAATATTTACTTGTGAGAGATAACCTAAGGGTTTTTGGGCAAGTTATAGGCTTTTGCAGGTGAGACATTGTGTTGTCCTCTTCATCTTTATTTATCTATTTTTATTTTTATTTTTTATAAATGCACCCAAAGTTTTGCAAATGTTAAGATGATTCAAGAAATGCTCTGAAGCATCTTAACATTTGCAAAACTGAGAAAAAAACTGTAATACACACAGAGCCAGGAGACTGGGTAGAACCCAATCAGACATAGAGTAAACTCAGGAGCAGATACTGACCCCTGCTGAGTCGGATCACAGCAGCTTTACATCTGCTTGTTCCAGGCATCTAGAAAAAACCCATATCGAAAGCAGAACCAAAAGGCAACTTAAAAAAGCTTCTTTTTGGTGATCTTTCACACCCAGGAGTATCTGCTTACTATCTGTGCTCGGTATAGAAGCATTGCTCTTAATGTCATACTTACAATTCTGTATGTCATGTTATTTATACATGTAAAAATACAATGATAGTATAACTTTTAGCAGGATAATGTTGCTTCTTAAATGGCTTTACGTACTGTATCTGAAACTTGATTTTTATTTTATTTTATTTTCCGCAGATCTAAATTCAAGCATAAAATTCACCTTTGACTTCTCAGGTAAAAGAGCAACACGGAAAAGCCCAAACTCTAGGAAGGTAACAGAGTCAGACTGAAGTACCATTTCAGAACCATTATTAACTTTAATACCTACAAATTATTATTACACATGTGACTTGGGTGTGTGTATAGTCGGATGTTTATTCTGTGTGTGTGTGTGTGTGTGTGTGTGTGTGTGTGCGCATCAGATTGAGGTGTTGCACGACTATCAGAACTGTAACTCTCTGTCCTACGTTTTGGATGGCGAGGAGGGAGCAGACCTACTCAAACAGTGAGTGCAGTCTTGAGAGAAAAAAAATCCTGACTTTTCATGATAAATCCTCAAAACTTTGCTTGAGTAATGACTTGTATGGCAGATGCTCCATATAATTCATGCCTGATTTTTAACAAAGATCTGATTTGATACATCTTTCTGTAAAAACATGTTTAAGATTTATAGAAGGAAGCTCATCTGCCAGGCTTTAAAACAGTCAGTGAGTTCACTATGAGAGATTTTTCTGGACATGCAGTGCTGATAGTTTCATGGTAACATCACAACATTTTCTCCTGTTATTTATTTTAAGGAATAGAGAAACAAAGAGAGATTTTTTGATTGGTTGACCCGCTATAATTTCCTATCATTGACAACTTTACTAGTATTAAATGTGACTAAACACAGCTGCATGCATGCATACAATTATAAAACAGCTTGTTCTGACTAGTGACGGGTCGTTCATGAACGACTCGTTCTTTTGGAACGAATCTTTAACGTGACTCAGGAGAACGAGTAGTCTCGGAGAGTGATTCGTTAATTTTTTACTGGGCACGCATGCGCAAATCACCGCAAAACCTCCGTAGGTTATGTACAGGAAACAGAACTGAGCGATTCTTTCTCAATGACTCT
>JAOVVB010000037.1:17972984-17992629 GCA_028570985.1 Heterobranchus longifilis
GGGGGGGGGGGGGGGGTTGGGATACTTGAGGAATTGAACTTCTTTGACCTTATTACAATTGAATATTTGTACTCTTACTTAATTATAAACAACACTTTTCCCTGGGTCTTTATTTGCTTAGGGTGCTATTGTAGAGCACCAAATCCTGATGTATTTCCGTCCATTTGCTCTTATAACATTTGGCTTTGCCAGTAATATAATTTTTCTTCATCCATCCACTTTGTTTAACCATTTATAGTTCCATTCAATGTTGTGGACTGTACAGTGTAAAAAATTTAATCTTAGCAAGTAAAAATACATTAAATGTCGTCACATTTATTTACAGATTGTAGCAAATCATGATTGAAAAAAAGTACGAATAATAAGGAGATTGGAAAGACATGAAACGCAATCGGTCATTGGAAAAGTTATGATTGTTATTATGTACTGTATTATTCTGTTTAAGATGTTTGAAAGTGTTTCTTAAATGTTTTATATTGAAATTTCAAATGTAAAATATGGACCATATGCTGGGCCATGCTAGACGTTTAACTAACCAGTGTTAAATATGAACCATATGCATCCTAAAAACAGAAGACTTTGGAACGGATCTTGTTCGTAACCTGCGCTTTCAAAGTTAAGACGATAAAAGAAGTTAAAAAGAAAAACATATATAAAGCTTCTCGTGTTACCTGAGAAACCAGAAAGGTCTACTACAGTATACTGATGACTCTTTCATGCAGAAAACTTTTACACTGTTAGAAAAACCTAAAGAAAGTCAAATAACCTCTCACCTCTCATCTGTACCGCTTTATCCTGTATTCAGGGTCATGTGGGGCCTGGAGCCTATCCCAGGAGACTAAGGGCACGAGGCGGGGTAAACCGTGGACAGGGTGCCAATCCATCGCAGGGCACACACACATAAAACGACACACACAATTAGCCATATCTGAAGGTCTCGGGAGGAAACCAGAGTACCTGAAGGAAACCCACAAAGCACAGGGAGAACATGCAAACTCCATGCACACAGAGACGGGAATCGAACCCAGACCCTGGAGGTGCAAGGCGACATTGCTAACCGCTACACCACCGTGCCGCCTTATTTGTTTTTAGCTTAGATAAATATGTTTGTTTTTACTGGGTAATAACATTTAAACAGCACCACCTGCAGGACTGGAGGACCCGTGCTACAAAACTGCAGACACTTTATATTTGCTTCATATTTTTTAACACTTTATATTTGCCTTAGTTGTTTGGAGCTATGAAGTATGTCTAACTATTAGATTTTAAAGACACTTAATATAAACAATGAGATTAAAACTTTTTTAACAAACACCAATTGTTATTTATTATTATTATTATTATTATTATTATTATTATTATTTTATTATTATTATTTTTTAAACATATTCCACCATCTATAATGCTGCACTCTATCCTCAGCTGATTTTTTCATGAACATCTTGGCAGCTCTGCAACGTGTTACAACATCTCATGATACACAAAGCACGTCAGATTGATAGGGCAAAGCCGTGGGTGACTGTTAATGGATACGGGGCGAAGTCGGTATTGTGACTAATCCCGGTCATTGTACTTGGGCAGATAAGAGAACAGCGCGAAAGCGAGCCAGAGCTTTTGTCTCGCGGTGTCAGGATCCCGCTGAACGGCTGGCCAATTTCTGCAAATTATTTCTGGATCTCACGTTCTGTATTGGAAAAGAAAAAAGTGGCTGATTCTACAATAGAGTGGGTGATCTTGGCAAAGCCTGGGTGGGCTACGGGATAGATGATAGACAGGGATATAAATCTAACAGCCGCACAGAGACGTTGTTTTAATATGTTTTAATATCGGCTTTAGGAGAGACATAATGTCGTAAAATAAAATTAATAGAATGAAAGCAGGTAATAAAGTCTAATATTTCTTACAGATAACCACAGTGAGATGAGGTTTCTGAGAAAAATGAATGGTCTCTTAATAATAATAGTAATAATAATAATAATTAATTAATAAGTAATAGATGAAAGCAAGCAGTTGGATACACTTACAAGCAGCGGTATATTTTGTGTTCGGAGAAGTCGTGTTTGCGTGTGGAATCCTGTCTGTCGGAGATATGGAGCTACTAATGGGCGGACGTTATTAATAATGCAAGCATTCAACCCAAGATTGGTGCAATTTAACAAGAGCGGTGCTCTCTGAAGGCCAACTTCAAATGTAAGGAGTAAGATGAAATTGTCTTTGGTGTTGCATGTTAGAACATGCTGCACATCAGCAGATGAAAATCGAAGAGTTCAGTCATTTCTTTTTGTTTTTTTGGTGGTAGAGTTCAGCGTGGACTTCACAAATAACACATGGGTGCAATTGCAGTAAAACTAAATGATGCAGAGAATAAAACAGTGTATGCCATACTCTAATAGGAATGTAATAAATACTGAGACGGAGTGACATTTACTACTTTAAAGTGCATTATTTTCTCCTAACAGTTTCATTTCTCTCATACAACCAATCCGATTCAACAATTTTACTAACAGAAGATCATTTTGGTATATATATCTTAAGGTGTTTTTAGCGGTGGTTCCCGATTTTCTCCCCAATTTAGTGGTAGCCGATTCCCACCCATCATGATGCTCAGAGGTTGAAAGAGTCATAAAATTTTGCACTTAAGTAAAAGTAGTTACTTTAGTGAACTTTTACTGAAGTACAAGTAAAGTTACCATTATAAAAATCAACTCAAGTAAAAGTAAAAATTAGCTCATTAAAAATTTACTCAGAGTAAAAGTTACAGAGTTACATTTTTTAACAGCGGGGGTGGGATGGGGGATGGAACACCCTTGCATAATAAAGTGGTCGCTTAAATATGACCAGGGGTTTGCTTCAAAAGAATTTGTTGGCATTTCACTTTCAGCTGTGTCTGCATCACTGGCATCTGTTTTGTCCATCTCCATCGTTCTTGTGAATTTAGCGCGTTTGTTCTCCATCAATTAATCAGTGCAGTGGTTTCCGGGGTGCAATTTTTTTCCTTCCCCGTTGATTATTTGTATTATTTTTAGTTTTCATTAATTTATTTTTTACTCAGTAGCGAATATGATTTAAAATGTAGTGAAGTACAATACTTTAAACAAAACATACTTAAGTAAAAGTAAAATTAAGTAATTAAAATTAAAATAAAGTAAAAACTACTTTAAAAAGTAGAAGTGCACAAAAAATCTACTCAATTACAGTAGTGCGAGTAAATGTAATTCATTACTTTCCACCTCTGGTTGTATATGTTATTAAGGTCTAGGTTTAATCATTTTAATGTCTAAAAAAATTAGATCCACCAACTACCTGAATATTCTGAATGACCAGTTTTATCATCATTTTTTCCAGACGTTAGCACCATTGAGAATCTTTTGGATGTGCTGGAAAAACTTAACACTGTGGTCTGACTCTCCCATTGTCAACACGAGATCTTGGAGAGAAATTAATGCAATAGAAATACATGTTGTGACATTGCATAAGCTGATCAAAATGATGCCACGACCATAATCAAAGCAAATTTCAGTGAAATATTAGATTATGTGACTTTCTTTGGCCCGGTATATAGGTATGTATATAAACAATGTCCTGATCAGGGTTATGTTGGATCTATAGTGTGAGGCTGGAGAACACCCTGAATGGAAATCTAGTCTATTACAGGGCCCCATGCATACACACACTCATACATGGGGCAATTTAGCAATGTCATATGCCATGTTTTGGGAAGAACAGGAAAATCTGATGTAAACTAAGAGAACATAGAAAACTCAAAGGAGTTCAAGAGCAAACTAGGTATTAAGTATGTACAATATATGCTGCATCTGTATAAGACACACAGTGGGTCGTACAAAAGCACTTATATGAACTTACTGTATATGGGAGCAGTACACAAGAGGGACAGTTAACCACAAATTACCAAATTGTTTAATACCTAGTGAGAATACAAAAATAAAATGTTTTTTTTTAAGTGCGGTGAAAAAACAAATCTGTACATGAAAGTGTAACAAATATTGAAGTGAATGAATGAATGACTGAATGAAAGCATGTATCATAAAACAATACAAAGAAAAATAACATTGATGCATACATAAGAAAATCCTCTGCAGAATCACTGTTTAAAGCCATTTTTATGAAGATTCCATGAAATGATATCCAATAATAATATCGAAAATGTCATCTTTTCTCTTACATTCATACTGATTTTTAACAATGGTTGATGAAATGGTCAGCTGTTTTAATGTGTTATTGATTCTACAGTATCTGCTCTCGCCAGCATACTGTACCATATTAAAATAAGATTAATGTTTTTCAAATTGTTCTTTATCATCTGCACTTAAAAGCATTGGGGATTCTTACCAGCTGTGTCATTTCAAAGCAATATTTTAAGAATGATCTTTGTAATTTAAGATAAACATATAATGAAACTTAGAGATATATTACAAATATTGACGATTACGTACAAAATAGGGTTTTCTGATGGCGTAAGCTCTCAGGGCATGACCTCTAAGGAGAAGGTGAATACGATCAAGAGAAGGCTGTGGTTAACAGGAACAACCTCTTGCTGAAGGACGATGGTATCAGGTTTCTTGTTTTTCTTGTCCTCGAAAGTGAAGCCATACTTTTAAACACCAATCTGTTATATTGTACCTGCATGTCTGCTATGACCTCCTTTTGTTCTTCAATCCCTCTCAGTTCGCCAAGGTGACTCCGCAGTGTTTTCGATCTCAAAACGTCAGTTTGCTTTTTTAGTACATTTCCTGAAAAACTGCAAATTGCTGTTTCTTTTAGTACCTGTTCTGTTATACTATAGTATATAATCATTGTGCCAGTATATTAGACAGAACTACTATAAAATACATTGTGTAAAAAAAAAACGCACATTTTACTTAAATTATGACTCTAACATTGTTTTATAAGCTTATGCAATGTCACAACATTTATTTCAGTCCACAGTCGCATTAATTTCTCTCCTTGATCTTGTATTGATGATGATGGAGTCAGACTACTGCATAAATCCTTCTCCAGTACATACCAAAGATCCTCACGATCTGGACTTTGTCGTGGCCAATCCATTTGTGAAAATAATGTCTCATGCTCTCTGAGCCACAATTCCAAATTCACAGTTTGAGCCCAATTAATCTTGGCATCATCATCATCTTGGAATATGCCCATTCCATCAGAAAAAAATTAAAAGATCTGGTCATTCAGTATTTTCATGCTCTCAACTGATCTCATTTTTAAGTACATAACATTGCTGAGCCTAGACTGGACCAACAGAAACAACCCCAGATCATAAAACTGCCCCCACAGTTAGCTAGGCATGATGTGTGCATTGGTTTATGATGGTTTACCATTATCCTTCCAGGGTTTAATAATGTGTTTTTCAGTTCTTAACCCAGTTTCTCCTTAGTTGGGCAATGGTGGCTAAGTTGCAGGTTTCTCACCTGCCATGCAGAAAGGCCAGGTTAAATTCCAACCCAATACCCAAATCCCAACCACTGGATGCACTGCCGGTCTCAAGCCCAGATAAAACAAGTGGGATGCGTCAGGAAGGACATCTAGCGTAAATCCTGTACCAATTTGTGTGCAGATTGGATGGTCTACTGTGGTGACCCCTCAACAGAAGTAGCGAATAGACTAATAACAAGAGTCTCCTGAGTTTTTTAAATTTTTTGTTGCTTGATGCAGGACAATAATTTCATGAAACAGAGTAACACTGTATTTGCCACAACTACAGAATAGGTCTCCTGACATTTTTTTTTTTTTTTTTACAAAATGAGAAGCTACTCACTGACAGGGTAAAATAATTTGTTGCCAGCTGAACCTTATTAATCACTGTAGGAATTATTTAGTGGAACTATTTGCTTAGTTAAATCCATGTGGTGATTTATTTTTTTTTATAATACTTAAATGCCAATGTAATACTTAAATTATGTTTTCACTGCAAATGATTTAATTGAAATTTAATTGAAATGATTGATTGAAAATGTAGGATATTTAAAATATTAATTTTAGAATTTCTAAGTACATTGTACTGATGTTGATATATTTAAGAATTGCACCTGAGTAGCGTTATTGCATATGTTCTAGCATTATTTTATTTTTTTTATTTATTGTATTTCAATCTTACTAGTTAATATTTTTGCTAACTAAAAATGATTAATTAAAAATAATTTCTTGTCCAGATTTGGACTATGCACCTGGGGAAGAAGATCTCCTGGAAGATCTTATGAATCATTGTTCCTTTTACATCATGTAGATTGCTGGTTGTTTGTATGAGTCAGGGGGGAAGCAATTGCACCAGAATAAACTATGGTAAGAAGGCAAATAACAAGACAAAGAGTTTGAGGTGTTGACTTGGATTTTCCCCAAATCTCAATCTATCCAAGCAACTTTTGGAATGTACTGGACAAGCAAGTCTGATCTTTGAAAGCTCCACCTCGCAACTTACAAGACTGCTAAGATTGTGTTGCCAGACACTACAGCACACCTTCAGAGGGTTTGCCTTGATGGTTTTTTTTGGAGACACAATCTACACAATATTAGGCAGACGGTTTAAAATTTATGGCTGATGGGTGTACAGTATATGTATAAAAAAACAAAAAAAGAGTATATACTGTATAGATACAAACGGTCCTTCTATTTGTTTATGGGTGCAGGTCAAAGTACTATTCATTTGGCTTCATGTTTCAGATCTAGAATCATCTAGAAATGTAGCTCCTGGACCAGTGCTTCAGTTTAAATCCTAAAGTCGCCTTGGGGAAAAGACTTGAGCAGGCGTCTTGTTACTCCTAAAAATAGCACTATGCGAATCCTGCATCGTTTCCCCACACCCGGAGTAGGACAAAAAACACCAATCCGGTCAGGTGATGAAAGCGGAGTAGTTCTCACCGGGATTTCATCAAACCGTTACATTGCATAGTAGTTGCCAAATGCTGACATAGAAAGCTGAGTATTTCGTTCAGTCACAGCTGTTGCCAGTTTTGGAAGAGGAACATCTGTTTGTCTGTCTTTCCCTGTGCTCTTAAAACTGCTGTTGTTTCTTCATTAAAGAAAAGGTAAGGAGTAAAACGTCTAGTTCTTACAAGTCTGTTTTAGCATGCATGGGTTTGGGTGGAAATGTAATGCAATGACACTGACTAGTTTTAGCACTTCTACTGCACTGCGTGTGAGCTACACGTTGTGATGCGCAATGTCGGTTCCTTTCGTGTATACATTTAAGAACTTCTTCAGCATCTGGAAGTTAGAAAATAAAAAATACAATCTGCTGATACTCTTAAGTGTCTGTACTGTAATCCGTTTTTCTCTTACTGCTTAGTTTACAGTAGCGGATTATAATGTGCTAGCCAGACGTGCGACAACTGCATGCACGATCACGCGTTTCAGTGTTCACGTGGAATTAACGCGCTAGGTGTTTTAGTGGCTGCGCAAATGGAAGAGACACGTGTTGCGCATTTATTCATCCTAACCATTGTGGGTCGTGTATAGAGAACATTGCACTGTATTATTATTATTATTATTATTATTATTGTTGTTGTTGTTGTTGTTACTGTTTAGTGGTACAGCATATCTGTTTTGGAGTACTCGCCTCTGACTCATGCGAAAGGGGTTGCAGACGCCATCCTCAAATCCCAAAGCGCTTCTGATTAAAATTCCACAAACGACCTTAGCATCTCTCTCTCTCTCTCTTTCTTTTTTTTTTTTTTTATCATAGTCATTTTCTGCGCTATTGTAGCCGATGCAGAAATCACTGGGGTTAGGATATAGAATAATACCCTGTTGCATTGTGTGGGATTTCTATAAAAAAAAAAAAAAAACACAACAACCAAAAAGCATACGCAATGCCATAGGTCAGAGCAAACTGGCACCCTGTAGTAATATTGTAATCCGTGTAAAGGCTATGAGATCATCCCTTCTGTAAATTCTGAAGGTGGTTCCTCGGTTTTTTGGTTCGTGTGTCACAGCTTACGTCTGCTGACACTCGGTGGAACCCCCCTCTTTCCTCCTCTCCTCTCTTTCTTTTTGTTCGCTCGCTTCAGCTACAGCGGAGAGGGGGGTCGCGGTTTCAGGTGGAACAGAACGACGTGCGCGTCGGATGCGTCTTTTTTATTTGAATGTGCATTAATGAAGGAGGCAATGTGGACCGGATAAGGTAAGTGCATCGTTGTTTCTGACAGGTAAAAAAAAAAAAAACGGGGTTGATTATCGTTGACTTGGGAGAGAGAGAGAGAGAGCAAGGCGCGCTTTTGAAAAGTCGCCGTTTTGTACACGCAAAAAAAAAAAAAAAAGCTGTAAGCTGTAATTCACATCTATTCCTGACTACTGAGAGAGAATCAGCTCCATTGCGCTTCTTCTTTCAAATGTCAACAAATGAATGACTTGTATCATCTCTCTCAATCTGTTTTCGCAGAGCCTTTATCTCATTACCTGGTTCCTTTGTTTTGGATTTGGCAAGGATCTAATAGAAGAAAGAGCTCACACAACGGGGGGATTTCGATTCCAGTTTAAATCGGGGAATTACGCGTCCAAACTGGGATCTATGAGCGCAAAAGTGGCGAAACCTAAAGAAGAAAAGGATGCTTCCAAGGGTAAGAGGCGAGGCTTGCGATGCTCGAGCGCTGCCTCTACATCCTTCGGTTTAAAGCGACCGTGGTTTTTCACCCTCCTTCCCCCCACCCCAACTTCATTGCATTGTCCTTCCAGGCTTCTGAACACACACAAAATCAATATAGGCTTTTGTTGCCAGTGCTATATGCCCTTTTCTTCTCAGCGATAATTTAATTTTTAAGTTGAAAAAGGTGGCTAATTGCGAATACCTATTGGCTTTTTGTGTTTAGTTATTTTTTATTAATACACATGCACATATCCTAAAATACTCATTCATTCTGTAGCATGCAAGAAGATGAGCGCATTACTGTAATGTCGCTTGAATCAAACAGCTAGAATGTCACAGGTAGGCGACCCTGTGGAATCCCATCCGCAAATCTCTTGTAAAAAAATAAAATAATAAGTAAAATAAAATATCACATCACACTCGCGCTGATGTGCGATGACGTTGTGTTTACTGCGCAGTGAGCCATTGCGTAAAAGCGAGCTGCGTGTCGCGCGAGCCGACCGTAAACTGGCCAGCCATTGCCATGGCGACAGGGAGGCTGCGGGGTTGCCAGAGAAACCGAGGCTCATTTCGACCGCACGCGCACATTTCTTGTATATTATCAATAAAAGGTCACCACTGATCCAACAGTTGGCTTCAATAAAAATAGTCAATTAGTCTAATTTTAAAACAGTTTAAATTGTCATGATAATAGTTTTAAATAGGATTTGTATAATGTGCTACTTAAATAGCCTACTTAAATTTGCATTAAGCACAATCACCAACACACAAAACATAGATACTATTCAAGACAAAATGGAATTGCTCTAGACCCATACAAATCACCAGTGTACTCGCACACAGCATTGTTGCATTTTGATCCATATTGTTGCTGGCACATTGAGCAGTATCCCCAGGGAAAAGACTCTTATTGAACGGCTGAAATGCCTCTATTTCATAAAAAACTGTGGCCTTTTGAAATAGCTTTGTTTGTTTTCAAACTTTGTGTTACTCTTTATTTAGCCTAGCTCTTCTTTATAATTGTATTTATTTTCACTTATAAACACTCAGTTATAGAACATCATGTATTTTCAAATGAATTACTAAATGAGTTTCAAACCAGGCAAACAGTATGAAACCAGAACTACAGATATGACAAATACAATCTTAGCTAATATCCTGGGAAATCTGCATGCCCTAGAGTGGATCCCTAAGCCCCAGGAATCAGACAGTGTATGTATGATTACCTTGGCTGACACCATGTGGGGGAACACTTAGGTGTCATATTTTTAGTTGATGAATTAATCCCGTCTCAGAGCTAAAGCAAGAGATATTCCTAGCACAGTTTAGAGAAGCTTTATTAATCATGAAGCAGGAGAGATGCATTATATTCTGCTCTGATATCTGCTCTAATCTACCATTCTGAATATTCCGCGCTACTACTACAGTAGGATTTAATTCCTGCTGTAGGTATGTAAGAAACACTTGAAGTGAAAAGTTGGACCCTAAGTTCATATAACTATAGAAATGCACATTCATGCAATTTTCAGTTAATGAAAAAAAAAAAGCTAAAAATTTTAATCTTGGATGTGACTGCAAATATCTGTCAGTATCAAACTACGGTAAACTATACCTATGCTAAACCTCATCAGAATTGATGTAAATCTGACTGTGTACGCTTTGAGGAAGAAAGTTTCTGCCTGCTTTAGAGACCTGCCACTTTGCATTGCCACACCACTTGCTGAACTGTTAGGGAAATTTTCTGAGCCTGTCACTTTTGCACGTCACTATCCTGTCAGCAGAGACAAGGTTATAATACATGCTCACTCATGCTGGTAGCTTGTGTCCTTAACCTGCCCGTTTTCAAGCTCCAATACATGTTCATAAATGACAGCTAACAGGTTTTTTTGACAGAGCAAATTCTTCCTTAAATGCAGTGCTGTGTTTGGTATTTATATGTAGCCAGGTTACAGGCAGTCAGCAAGAACACTTGTTGGTTAGTCTGCAGATTTTAAAATTTTAAAAATGTCACTTTATTACATGTTATGAAGTAACAGTAAAAGTAACATTTTGATTAACTAGTATCTATGTTTATAACGTTTGCTTGACATCATAATGGTTAAATATTGGTTTTGATAAATATTTAAATTCCACAATATGACACAGCGGGGTCAACAACTGGCTGCATATTTGACCTTACTATGAAATGTCATTTTACGATATTATGATTACTATAATACTAGTTTAATAGTTGGAAACTGTGGGTCTAACAAACTGAAATAATAACCTACAGATCAATAACAAACAGCAAAGGTTCAGGTTCTGCTGTATCTCTGGAGAAACTAAACAACCTACAGTGCTGTGCAAAGGTCTTAGCAACCTACAGTACATTACTTTCTGTATTATTTTTTAAACTAATCAAATTTATAGAGAATTTCTTGGTCCATATCGGCAGGAGAAGCTTTAAGAGGCATCTCAGCAAATTTTTCTTTGGGTTGTCTATTTTCGTTTAATAATATACATTTTGTTCTATGATATACTGTTTATATTTAGCTTGGTATTGCAATAATATTGCTTTAAACATATACATGATGAGTTAATAACATCATGGAAACTGTATAGGATTTTATATTCATAGAGAGAAAAACCTTGGAAGTTCTTAAGAATTGCATGAAACAAGCGACTAGCCGTATTCATTAGAAAACTTCAAGGCAGGAAGTATGTAATTACAAACACAAGACAGACTATGTATTTTGCAAAGTGTTAGAATATTAGTTCCATCGATTTGGAATGAGATGTTCAGAATTTAGATGTCTACATACTTTTGGCCATACCACGTATTTATAGTATGTAGGTGTATCTTAAAACTCTACTAAAGCTCTGTAGAAGAGCTACGACTGGGCTTCATACGTGTAAATTGTATGTTTATACTGCTATTCAACAGTTAGTTAGTTCAGTTACTTAACTCCACTTGTCTGTGTATGCTATGTAAAATTCCAAATCTAGCAACAATCCCACTGAAACCGTACAAAAATATATATTGGGCTGGATTTTTTACTCAAAGGTACTCAAATTTCTTATTTATCCAACTGCTGTATTGTATTCATAGTCATGCTGTTATACTGAACATCATTAGAGCTGTGATTACCCATGTGATATTTATGGTGGGCTGTAGCCATACAAGTTAAAGTGCTGTATGTAAAATCAGAGCCAGCTGGGAATTGTTTTATTTGTCATCTGTCAGAAAAGCCAGTGGCTTATTCATGAATACTGCCAATACCTGCCTGGTGATGTGGGTGTAGTAATCCTAACAGCTCTCCATGTCTCCTGCTGGGAACAGTGATGTAAGCAGCCCTGAACTTAGTCTCTGCTCTCAGTCTCAGAGCAACTTGATGAGACGCAGCACAATTTACTAGGCCATATCCCTCATCTCAAAAGATCACTACTTAATGTTCTCTTCTTCTGTCCCTCTTAGCTTCCTGTATTCCTACCGGCTCTATACTACTTAGAAAATGTGGACTTTATTTAATACAGAATGCACTAGAAAACAATGTAGACTTACAGTCCTGCAAATTTTACAAAAGCTCTCTTATCCCAGGTGAATGGGTGCAGTTCTCCGTTTGCCCCTAGAATAGTGGCATCCCAACATTTGCTGGGATAACAGAACTGTATTAAGAGATGGGCCAGTAGCCTAGATTACATAAACTTCTTGAAATTTATCACCAGGTACTGCGCCCAAGCCTTTCATTAGTGTTTCAAAGAAAATGAGCACATTTTTACCTTTCCAGACATTCAATAAAATGAACTGTTACTTTGAGAGGATTATAGAATATTTAGATAATCATGATAATGGGCTTTGCTCAAATTGCTTCTACAGTATGTACCTTATAATACCCACCAAAGAGTTATAGTGAATGTCTATTTCTATTAGTGAGTCGTAAACTTGTGGTATAAATAGCTGTTTAAATTTGAGAAACGTTTACCCTGCCATTTGTTTAGCAGAGATACACCATCTCAGTTACTCTGATTGTTGGTGAACTGTTTATATTGCCCAGTGGAAATTACATTAATTTCAGAGAACATTTTCACAGGTAATGAGGTGTCGTGGGTGTGTAATATCTCGTGTCAGATGCAATCAGAGCAGTGCTTCCAATTTGGCCTTTATTCTTTCTTACATTTCTCCTCAGTATTATATGTTGTAGACTTATCCAGTGTTTTCTACCTTTAAAGAGTTTACTAGGAATCATGTCATGGCCTAATTGCCAACAAATAGAACAACTTAAAATATACAAGGTTGTATTTTTAGGTAATAATTGGTGTATGATTGTTGATGACCTGAATTAATTTTAATTATTGCCTTTTAAATTTATGGATTAATCCAAATTCCTTAGCTTTCTACACTCATTGTTTACCATAATTGTCTACTTTTTGTTTTAGATACATAATATAGAGCAGCCTTAATCAATTAAAAAAAAAGGTGGATATACTGTACCAGATAAAATATGGATCTAGACACGTTACCAAAGCAATACATGTTGAATCCAGCAAGATTATAGTGACTCATTGTACATGTTAAAAAACAGTTGCTTTGTGCTTTGATATAAGTCATAATGTCTTCCAGTTGCCTAGGAAATGAGGAGATAAAAATGACACATGAGATCTTCATTAGGTTAATCCAACATTAGAAAATTCTAAATCCTTAATTTTATTCCTGTGAATTGTCAGAGAATGGACAGGTCATTCCAACTTCATAGCACTGCATGTTTTACTTTATATCAGTTTCATTTTTATTGAAAAATTCAACACTTGTGGCATTGTATGATAAAGTATGTCTTATAGTCCTTATGTTACATTTAGTTGCTTTAAAGCCAACTTCTGTCCCGCTGCTTGATATTAAACATGAAATGTACATCAGTTTTGATGTAGCATGCTTGTTTCGTTTCATCACTCTAGTAGTGATGATGTTGTTATCATTGTTCCTTCCTGGAGGATGATGCCAAGACTGCGCTTATATAATTGCAGCGCCCAGAATGATGATGATAACTTATAATGCTGAAGTATGATGCTGCAAACTGTTTTTTGAAAGCTGATCAAGATGATAATATGGTACCCAATAAGAGAGAGACCTGCACTTATGAACTGGTTCATTGCCCTTTATGTCAACTGACAATATTTTTAATTTGACAAAGCCTTTAATTTCTCCTTACTATTTGAGCATATAGTTGCAGCTGATATTTATGGAAATATATTGGTCGAAGTAATATTCTACTCATTATTTCCTAAAGAGGAAAATCAGGAACACTACATAGTTATACAGTATAACCCCAAATCATAAAAAGTTGGAACAGTATGGAAAACGCAAATAAAAAAAGAAAGTGGTGATTTATAAATTTACTTTGACTTGTATTTTATTGCAGACAATATAAACGCAAAATATTTCATGTTTTGTCTGGTCAACTTCCTTTAATTTGTAAATATATGTCCTTTCCTGTCATTCAGACCTGCAACACATTTCAAAAAAGGTTGGGACAGGAGCAATTTAGGGCTAGTAATCAGGTAAATTGCTTAAATACTGATGTGATTTCAAACAGGTGATGTCAACAGGTGATTGTAATAATGATTTGGTACAAAAGCAGCATCCAAGAAAGGTCTAGTCCTTTAGGGGCAAAGATGGGCCGAGGATCGCCAGTTTGGCAACAAATACGTGACAAAATTATTGAAGTGTTTAAAAACAATGTTCCTCAAAGAAAGATAGGAAGACATTTGGATAGTTCACCTTCAACAGCGCATAACATAATTAAAAGATTCAAGGAATCTGGAGGAATTTCAGTGCGTAAAGGACAAGGGCTCAAGCCTAAGCTGAACAACCGTGATCTCTGATCCCTCAGGCAGCACTGCATGAAGAATCGTCATTCATCTATAAGCGATATCACCACATGGGCTCAGGACTACTTTGGCAAAAGCCAGCGTCAGTCATGGTATGGGGTTGTCAGTGTCCTTGGCAAAGGTAACTTGCACTTCTGTGATGGCACCATTAATGCTGAAAAGTACAGTACATAGAGATTTTGGAACACAATATGCTGCATTCATAAGACATCTTTTCCAGGGACGCTCATGCATATTTCAACAAGACAATGCAAAACCACATTCTGCACACATTACAAAGTCTTGGCTGTGGAGGAAGAGGATACAGGTTGTCTTGACTGGCCTGCCTGCAGTCCCGACCTGTCTCCAATAGAGAATGTGTGGCGCATTTTGAAGCGCAAAATGCGACAACAAAGTTGTAATGGCAACCTTACAAAGTGGTAAATGCTTTACTGTTCCAACATTTTTTGAAATGTGTTGCAAGAACCAAAATTGGAATACGTGTTTATTTTGGAAAATAAAATAAAATAAAATTCATGAGGAACACATTAAATAATGCGTTGTTGTATAGTCTGCAATGAAATACAAGTCAAAGTAAATTTAGAAATCATTACTTTTTTTTAATTTGCGTTTTCCATACTGTCCCAATTTTTTCTGATTTGGGGTTCTAATAAGTTCACACCTACACAACAATGACTGGGGAGACAGTAGCCTTTAAACAGAAAGCTTGCAACAGAAAACTGCAACCAACAGAAGTTTTAATATAACCGGAGTATAGAAATATTGTGTGCGCGCATGTACAAGTCTACATTTATATCTAGCATTGCTTTTAAGATATAATCATGGAAGGACTACAGATGTTCACCTTTTATTAAGAGCATGACATTCAAGAAATATGCCTTTTCACTCGAGTGAATAATTGTAATCGTGTTAATTATAATCCAAAACTCACAATTCTGGGTCAAGTGTGTCATTCTTCTTTTTTTCAAACTGGTCCTTGTTGATAGATCTGGAACACGGATGATCAGTTTTTAACATGAAGTGAGAAAAATCTAATAGCTAGAAAATATTCCTCTTCACTATAGCAATCTCTTCATAATCAATCTGTAGAAAAACACTGGAGAGTATTAAGGCACCTAGACAATTAGACATTTATCCTAAAAACAAAATACATAATTTTTGCTTTATGAGGCTAGAAAAGAGAAAGGCTGTATGGAAGAACTCACGTCTGTGGCTGCGATGGGTCGTCCCCTAGGGACACACTTTCACCCTGGATCTCGTTGAAACACTTTTCACAGAAGTGGTACCTGTCAGCAAGAAGTCCATATTTTGGTGAACTACACCATTCACCAACACCACAGCCATTCACAGATAGGCCATGAGGAGGCAGACACCAATCATTGCAGCACAAGGCAGGGCAGGCCAAGGGGGAAGCAGGCACAGATGAGGAGCGCAGAACAGGGTCGTCGCCAGAGGAGTCAATCATGATGCAGGGTTTTTGAGCAAGGATTTTAAGGAGGAAGGGATATGATGGAGATGAGTGATAAGATGAAAGCAGGCAATGGCAGACATGACACGTGTTGAATTACAGAAAAGGAAGTGTCAAAGAAAGAAGAAAATAAAAATACAAGACATTAGATTAGAGGTAGGAATGGACACACAGATAGGGAAATGACAGACAAGACAAGCAGAAAGCCAAAGCAAAGCACAGATTAGCGTTTGCATGTGTAATGAGTAAACCATCACAGCTAAACAAGAGCATAATCAATTGCAGGGGAGGCAGAGGTGAGGGGAAGTATTTACAGACACATGAGCACATTAAACATATACACACGCAGCAGAAAAAAAAAAAAACGTCAGCCAAAGGTTATTTTAAGGCTGTCTCTTCTCATAGGAGGCACATATATAGCATGTGAATTACACCTTCAGATCAGCTGCTAGGGAACCGTTTCTTCTTGCTCTTTAGTCTTCTAGGCTCTACATTATATATGTGCCTAAACTTTTAAATGAGTACAATGAATGAACTTACAATCCCTACAATTACAGTCCAAGGACCTCAGATTTAAAAGCTTAGGAACGACACATAAGAGAGATTGATTTCATAGAAAGAAAAAAAAAAAAGCCTACCATAAAATTATTCATGTGATGGCAATGGACAAGCATTTCGAAATTTTGACTGCAACAATGCTTACCACTCTATTCAATTTGTATTGAAATAAACATGGCACGTTTTAGGGCAAGCACTTGGGTGTCTAACAGGGTAAGTTATTTTGGAAAGGAAGACGTAGCAAAGAATCATAAATTAAGAACGATCCTGTGACCATCCATTTATACTATATATTTTGGAATAATGTTCGCTCTTCGTTGTCAGTACTGTTCAGGGGTGCCGGATGTGCTTGAGGCACATCTCACACCTACACAAAATTATATTCCATATGCACAAAAACGGTCTTTAACCTCAAGATGCAATACACACACATACAACTACTCAGTAAGTGAGTGAGCAAGCAAGAGAGATTGATTCAGGGTTTTTTTTTTTTGGCCTGCTGTTACCAAAACAACAGCAGCATAAAATGCGGATTTACCAGACTGTGCATCCTTCAAAAGGCCAGACACTGTGCTTCTGTTGCTCTTAGCAGAATCACTGAGATTAACTAGTCTCTTTCAATTTTTTAAAGCTTAAAAAATGTCCCGTTGTTTTCTTTTGCTCACTTCGAGGCTACTTATTTGCCTGCTAGCACCATTAACTAAATAATAAGCTAAAAAAAAGTTAAATGTGAAAAAGCTAGAAATGTGCATTGACTGCCAGATGGCAATGAGATAAAATCTTACCAAAATCAGTACCACCCAACCCCAGTGGTTGCCTTTATTTAACCTTGCACACATCTAAAATCTCTTTATATAATGCATCTATAATAAGATGGCAAAGGAGGGTAAAAAGAATTGCCTATTCTTGTGGTTGTCAATTTTCATGATAGCCACTATGTGTAAATATGGAGGTGGATCAGTGATGCTTTAGAGCTTGTTTTGTAGGGGAAAATACTAAAAGACAAGTCAATATTTTGTGAGACTTCCTATAATGCCAGTCTCACAAAATATTTCGTTTTAAGGGTACATACTGTATAATATGAAGAACAGGTATTTATTGTTTAGCTCTCAATTTAACAAGTTGGCCCACTGAGAAGTACACATTCATCAGAAACTAGGCCAGTAAACATAAAGCACTGCTTATATTACATGAGGTATAAAACAATTAGGCTTAAAATTTTTGGATATATCCTGAATCCAGTCTTTGTCTCTTACCTGTTCTGGTAACTAAAGTAAGCAGCATCTCGTGGAATAGTGCAAAGCTGCTTGCCATAGCAGCACAGAGTTTGAGGGGAGAATTCCCGCTAAAATTAAGACAAAATCATGGAACCATTACAATAAACAACCATGCATAAAAATTAGTTAAACTGTAGTGAAAACAAATGCAACAGTTGGTGGTGTGTGTGCATTCAACAGTTTGTCTCAATAGCTTTTTTTCTATATATTGAATGTTGAGTCATGATTAAAATTATACTTATTTAACTGTCCCAGGATCTCATATTACTAGGTGAAACTTTTTGTAATTACAGGCAACCAATCGCTACGGACAGCATGAACAGAGAAAACTGGGCAAGCGTGAGCTTGTCTTTTTTTTTTGGTGCAGTTTAAAACAAAGTCGCTATATTACCACAATTAAATATGCTAAGCCCATCACTGTGATCATAATTGTTCCACTTTATGAGCTCACCTCTCTGAGCATACACTTACCTTTCTCCCACAGCAATAACCAAGGCTCTGCATGACAGGGTCAATCTCTTGCTCAAATACCTCAGCCAGTTTGGAACAACACTTGTACACCCGTGAAGTCTTGCGGTTGTAGAGCCAGGCATTATTGAACATTAGCCAGATGTCATCAACATATTGCCACGGCTCCTGATACTGGCCTGTGTCAAGTTTGCGTTTTATAGTAGACAGGTCCATAGGATTCTTAACAATGTCAAAATAATCCTGAGGGGGGAGAAGAAAAAAAAAAACAAAAAAAAAAAAACATGTTACACATTCATTACTTGCACTACTCTTGGACTCAATTTTATTTATTTTTTATAGATAAGCGTATATACAGTCAAGTCCGACATTCATACTCCTGGCAATTTATGACTCAAAGTTACTTTTATTCAACCAGCAAGTTTTTTCTTTATTAGAAATGACATGGGCGTCTCCCAGAAGACAGAGTACAAGTGTGAAAAAAATTATTCGTCCTTTATTTACATTTGAACAAAAAGTGGCATGACCAAAATTATTCATACCCTTCTTAATAATTAATAGAATAGCCTTTATTTGCTATTACAGCAATCAAACGCTTCCTATAATTGCTGACCAGCTTTTTGCATGTCTCCACTTGTATTTTTGCCCATTCATATTTAGCGATGAGCACAAACTCTTTCAGGTCAGAGGGTCTTCTTGCCATCACCCTGATCTTTAGCTCCCTCCACAGATTCTCAATTGGATTTAAGTATGGACTCTGGGAGGGCCACTCCAAAACGTTAATGTTTTTGTCTGCTAACCATTTCTTCACCACTTTTGCTGTGCGTTTTGGGTCGTCCTGCTGAAATGTTCACTGGTACCCAAGGCCAAGGTTCTCTCTGAGTGCCTGATGTTGAGAATTTTGATGTATTGCTCCTTTTTCATGGTGCCGTTTACTGCAATTAGGTTCCCTGGTAGAAAAACGCCCCCAAAACATTAGGTTCCCACCACCATGTTTGACAGCGGGGATGGTGTTCTTAGAGTTTAAAGCTTCTTTTTTTATGCCAAATGGAGCCTTCATCATTGTGGCCAAACAATTAAATTTTTGTTTCATCTGACCATAAAACAGAAGACCAGAAGTCATCTTTGTCCAGATGAGCATTTGCAAAGGCCAAGCAGGCTTTTGCGTGCCTTATCTGGAGAAGTGGTGTCCTCCTTTGAGATTTTTCAGAGTGCGGAACATCTTGTATTTTTTAATTATACTTTGCACTGTAGCCACTGGAACTTCAAAACATTCACATATGGTCTTATATAGGGACGCACCGATTCCGATATCTGGTATCGGCCTCGATACCACATTTTCTAAAGTACTCGTACTCGTTAAAAGTCCCCCGATACTGGGGACCGATACCACGGTCTGAG
>JAOVVB010000037.1:18007706-18030947 GCA_028570985.1 Heterobranchus longifilis
AATGTCACTTTGCGCCACCTGGCGGCCATTTTACGAATGACTTTGAAATGCAACTGATTTATTTTGGCCGCTGTCGTTTTTACGCGGCGGTGAGCGCGACGGTAATAACCATTCCAATTGGGTACCTACTATATGTTGAATAGCAGTAAGGACAGGGGTTGACTGCAAAGTTTAGTAGAAAATACCCAATTTGTATGTTTTGTGATCAAATGGCATGGAGATGTAGCAGCCAGTACTGTAGCCTTGAGCCTCCATGGACGAGGGTTCAGTTCCCACCTTGTGTGTGTTTGCATGTTCCCCCATTGCCCCCAGGTTTGCCTCCAAATTGGCATTTAGTAAAGTGTGTCCCCGCAATGAATTGTCTAGTGTGGTGCAGTGCAGTGACCATGTACATGGTAAATGGAATCATAATATAGAGAATGAGTGATTATTGTGAATCTGTATTGGCTGATTACTGTCTAAAAAGATGCCTGCATGTGTTCTGCTCTTGCTTAACATATGATTTACGTCCTTCTTCTCCTCTATCCAGTGGCCTTAGTGATTTACAAAATAGAATATAGCACTAATTAGTCAGAAAAGTGTCTAAAGAGAGTTTAAGAAAGCACAAGATATCAGCCTCTGCCTTCATTCCAAGATGACAACATGAACACTCTATCTGCTCTGATCTCTGAAGATTTAACATACTGTATAAGGTTCTCCTCTAACTCAACAAGGTTCTTCTGGTCTCTTGGTATTTACTGTACTGTCTGCAGTAGTATCTTCATCCTTGCAAGAATTCATGGAGCCTAATTAACGATTCCATCCATGTCCATTGTTGCACCATGCACATTACTGTAGCTTCAGGTTCTCTGTTTGTGTAAATTGCTTGACCATTTCACAGCCAATCCAAAAAGTTCTGTCCTGCTACCCTGATGCTAATTCTAGCTCATTTAGCGCTGACACACAAATGACAAAGCATAACATGGCTGACAATCAGCTTGGTGTCTTGTTGTCCTTAGACACCCTTAGATGTAGTTCAGATAAAAGAAGGTCCCAGTCGTGCCCTGGTTTCAGTTATGTTGTAATTGTTTATGTTGACTGTCTGCCTGTCAGGATAATTTGTAATACACTCATATAAAGACAGCCATTTCTGTTTCTGAAGACATGTTTAGGTGCCGTGATCTGGGAGTACAGATGAGATAACTTGTGTTGTGTTTGTTTGATACATGAGGCAACGCAAGGTTGATGGCCCATGATACAATAGCAAAAGTAATCTGTGAGAGTTCAGACACTGCAGTAAAGGGGAATGGAAGGGCCTCTCACAGGAAGACAGCGAGACTGCTTTACCAACATCAGTGTTGACCTGTACACACACCTTGCTTTCACAGCCTCTTAACATCAAGTCTTCCACTGCAACGGCACTCCAGCCTCCTCCTGCGATAGTGAGGGATGAGTTCTCAAGACTCTTCTCCTTAATCTTCTCTTTTACTTAATCTCCATCTCCTCCATCTATCTGTCAGCGTTGGGGGAATGTAATCTGGTATTGATTACACTAAACAAGGTTAATCAGTAATGCAGTCTTTGGGGTAAATTATATTGGATTACTTTTACACTATATTCTTATTATATCTCTACATAAAATCGTGTCTGGAGTGGTTTAAATACAAACACAGATATCTTTTTCGTTTTGTAAAACTTCAGCAGGAAAATGCAGTTTTAATTATTTTAGATTATAAAACCATAAGATAATTTCAGTGATTGTTGTCATATTGCCATGTGTTTATTCTCAATGCAGAACTAAGGTGAAAAGAACTGTTCTGAAAGTATAATGAGCAATTGTTAGCAACTATTTTAATATGAAAATTTTACCATAAAAACAATTAACATTAGTGCAGCAAAAATATTCATTGACATGCCTGTCAGACAGTTTCCCCATTCTGAAAAAGTTTTAAAAGAACATCTGGCTTATAGAGCTACTCGGGTAAGTTCCTGTCATTAACGGGAAAAGAGTTTGTAGAAAGAGTTAAAAGGTTAAAGCGAAAAAATAAGCTGATCAGCTTTAATGTAATCAGTGATATTATTATTTCAGGTTGGAACCCACGTGTATGTTTCCTGTCTTTCTGTATGGCAGCACTCCGTGCCTAACTTATTAATACAAAGAAATACAATTGACACTTTGTTTACGCAGAGTTGTAGTTTTTTTATCGTCAATCAAATACACTTCCTGTTCAGTAATCGGAGAGTGAATCACAGTTAAGAAATCAAAAAAGTAGGTTGGCTAAAGATTGTTTTAAAACGACTCCAGCGTGTTAAAATTTGCTAATGCCTCGTTAGCGCTGTTATTTCAGCAGTGAAAATGTTAAGTTATCTCAGTAAAAATATACAGTTTAGATTTTGTAATTAATATCAATTTGTGCAAGTGTTTGTTTACATTGAGCAATTAGCTTATTAGAACCTTATTTTAAAGTAGATAACATCGGTTTTACTCAACATTTAATTTCACTTATGGTGCAGGTTAAACTTCAAAAACCCTAAGTACTGCCGAAGTTGCATTAAAGTCTGTACAGCCAGTTTTACATGATGGTGTTACAAAATCTGGCTGGACAGACATACAGATATACAGACAGACCGACAGACAGTAAATTTCCTTCAATATATTTAACATGAAGATTTCACTGAAAGACTGAGTTCTGACCAATGTATAGACAAAACCATTCTTATATATATGCTGTATTGTAATTGGCTCATTAATATTAGAGCCTTTCTTGTTGTTGTGTGATTAGCTAGTGGCACTGCATGCTGTGCTGTGATTAGCTTTTTGATGCGTTGAGTTAAAATAATCAGACATGTTTACCGTGATCTGGGAGTACAGATGAGGTGGTGTTACATATATAAATAATGTAGTTTTTGCTGCTCTAATTATTTAGTCTCTGTAATTTTTTAGAACCTCCCAGTCTTTTGTCTTTTCTTTTTTGGGGGGAAAATTGAGGTCTTTATCTGAGTTGTTTGAGTGCCTCCTCCCCACCCCAACCCCCCACCTCTATAAAAGCACCCTGCTGTTAAAGATAGTCTTATCATTACGACGTTTCTTTCTTCTCTTCAGAGCAAAAAGATAAAAGTGTCTGCCAGACATACAGTAATTTAAAGTTAAGCCTTTATTTGTCACATATACATTATAGCACAGTGAGATTCTTTCTTCACATATCCCAGTGTAACTGGGGTCAGAGCGCAGGGTCAGCCATGATCCAGCACCCCTGGAGCAGATAGGGTGAAGGGCCTTGCTCAAGGGCCCTACAGCGGCAACCTGGTGAAGCTGGGGATCGAACTGCTAACGCAGTGCCTTAGCCCTCTGAGCTACCACTGCCCCAAAAAAAATACATAAAATGAGACAACATGAGGTTATATGATGGTCACAACGCTGTTTGGAATTGGAAGTTTCTTGTACATAAAACAAATATCAGAAAAATGCAGGCTTTTTCTATAGCCTTTAAAAATTCCACTGAATAAAAGGAGACAGTTATATCAAAACATTATTGATCATATGAGGAGGAAATTAGAATCTTTTCAGATACCACTTAAGATAAAGAGCAAACAGTTTTATACACACACATTTCCTATTTCCCACATTAGGCATATACAGTACACAGATCAACCAAAACCATACTGACCCGTGTGTTCTCACACCTTTCTATTGGAACCAGTATTAACCTTTTCCTCAATTTGAACTATAGTAGCTCTACTATTAGATCAGACTACATGGACCAGCCTTCGCTCCCCAATGTGAATCAGTGAGCCCTGGCCACCCACGACCCTGTCGCCATTTTACCAGTTTTCCTTTCTTGGATCACTTTCAGTAAGTCCGGACCACTGCAGACCAGGAACATCTAACAAGAGCTGCACTTTTGGAGTTGCTTTGACCCAGTTGTCCAGTCATTACAATCTGGTCCTTCTGATAGTAGCTACAGTATATTTTTTTATATTTTTGTTACAATGGTGGCTGGAAGTGTGTGGGATATAGGCATCATTTTTCTGAAGTTGATGTGTTAGAAGCAGAAATAAATGGGCCAGCATAAAGATTTGAGTGACAAGGGCCAAATTATGATCTGTGCCTTTTACACAGAACAACAAGGTACAACGATGGTGCAATGTTCCAATGCTCAGTCATCTGTGTGAATAGGGCTTTATTCAGGCTTTGTGGCTTACAGTATTAAAAAGGTAGACATAGAGACTATTAAAAGGTCTGTATAAAAACTGTACTAAAATTGCAAGCTTGACCTTTTTACTTAGAATACAATGAACAGTACATATCTGTTTTTATTTTGAAAGATCATACGTTGAATATTGAACATATAGATCACTGAATGATTCAGTCGCTCTCTCCTCTGCTAGTACAACAGTGCCCAGGTGTATGACTGAACCTAACATCTACAGTTGTGTGGCTCATGAGTCATCTCCTGAGATGTAGTACCCTGCTGTACTTTGTGCAACTCTCTCACGTACTGGTCTGTAATTACTTAACCCCTAAAAAAGGTTTATGATCAGCAAACGCAACTGCTCTCAGACTGCTTGTAAGTCATTGGAAGTCAATGATATGTCTGGAACTACTCATCTGTCTTGTTGAAGTTACAGTTGCCCAGGTTTATTTATGATCTAGACAGGAGAAAATTATATTCTCAGTCACACAGGTACATCATGATGCTTTAGCGTGATGGTGATGGTTATGAGGGAGGTTTGGCATAAGATTCAGGTGTCACCGCCTGCCATTATTGCTTTACATGCTGCCTAATAGTCGATAAGCCTAAAAATGGCTTAAAGCTTAACATTAGGGTGATGTTCACATTCAACCTGTGTGTGTGCGTGCATTTGACCACCTCAGCACACATAAATGTATAGGACAAGCAGCTGATTGTAAAAAAAAAAAGGAAAGGGTGCAGAAACCCTTTATCACATCTATCTTGGTTTCTTTAACCAACAGGGTATATTCTCTTCCTATCACCTTCAGTTTATCCTCTTACTGTATATTCAGTACATACCCTCCAGAAATATTAATGTTTTTTGTTCCTTTAACTATTTTTATGTACATTTGGATGTTATGTCTTGTTTAAGGCTCTATCCATATTTAACTTCCTGGCAGAGGCAACCAGGTCTTAAAACTCTACATCTTCCTAACTTTTTTAGATTATAGATTTTTTTTAATCATCACAGTAACTTTACTTTAAGCTCTGTACAGAGTTTTTCATTTGGTTCCTGGTTTGGGTTATCTGGTTTTCTCCGACCACATTCTGCTAATTGCACCTACTGTAAGTGTGAATGTGTTAATAAATGTATACTGTATGTTCATTGCACTTAGCAGTTGACTGGTGTCCCACCCAAGGTGTGTTGTAACCTCATCCGCAGTGCTCACAGGATAGGCTGTAGATTCAGAAGAATGAATGAATGAATGAATGAATGAATCAAGCAATCAATCAATCAATCAATCAATCAATGGACATTATTTAAAGCAAAGGAAAATATGTTCACCTGTTACTTAAGTGGAATATTTAATTTATCATGTTAAAAACATATTGCTCATTTTACAGAGAGTGTCAGTTAATTCTCAAGGACACTAAAGCACTTAAGAATGCATCCATTCATCCATCCATCTGGAAAGCTCTGTAGTCCAACTAGGGACCATGGAGGCCAATGGTGACCATTGTATTCACTCCTATTTTGTACGACCGCTGTTGGATCTCCGGTCAACATTCACACACTACGGGCGATTTGGGAACGCCAGTTAGGCTAATCTGCATGTGGTTGGACTCTGGGAGGAAACCAAAGAACCCGGAGGAAACCCACCAAGCACTGGGAGAACATGCAAACTCCATGCACACAGACCCAATGCAGGAATCCAACCCAGGACCTGGAGGTACAAGGCAACAGTGCTAACCACTAAGCCACCATGCTGCCTAAGAGTGCATAGTGTTATTATATCTCTTCTTGTTGTACATACGTTGCTTTTCCCCTCGAAAAAAGTAATTAGGTATAGGAGAACTGCCTCTTTTTCTCTCTAAAGTTTCATTGTAGAGTATCTCAAGTTGTCTCAATCTGCTCCTTGTTAAATTCCATTTCCAAATCCCTGCTCTATCAGATTAAAGTTTCGACCTATCATTTACTTGTTTTAAATTCTCTTTTCACTCTTGCGCTCTCTCTCGCTCTCTCTCTCTCACTGTGCTCAACTCATGTCCCCTGTGTAGCATGATGCCTGAGGCAGTCTTGCTGCAGAGGTCGTCTGCAAGCCCTTTCATTCATGTATTTATTTATCTCGGCTGTAACTATACATCTCCAGCAGTATATGCCCTTGTCCCACCACAAGGCCTTTGCTATAGTAGATTATGAAATTAACTCTGACAGTTAGATAGAGGCCATGTCCAGTATGCACTGGAAGACTTTGAGGCTATTCCTTGGGTGGTGTAAATATGAAGAAATCAAAGCAGTAACCCAGTTATTTAAAACACAATAAATAAAGATCATTGTTCTCCTTCATGCAAATATTGTCAAGTTACTATACATTATGTATCATCACTGTAATTTCATTACTGCTTTATCCTTACGCACTTTGGTACTTTGTGATTTTGTGAAGTATTTCTTTACAGAGTAATAGCTTCATGAAGAGGTTGGCCTGATTTCCTAAACAGTTGTTTGTCTTGATAATGTGTAGTTTTGCTGTCTTGTTTAGTGCAAACAGTAATCTAGTCTAATCTTCCTCCATGTATGTATCTGAGTGTCTGTCTCTGTGTCGGATCTTCTTTAACAATGACATTAGGTTCATATTTCTGACATTATTAAAGTCTTCACCTACAGTATGTCTGGCACACCCTCTGAGAAACAATTTAATGCATTCGTGACTCCACTGCACGGAAGTCCACTGAAAAGTTTCCACCTATTGTGCCCCAATAAGACACTATAGGGTTACTGTTCATCCTGTTGCACTCCAAGACACCATAAACATCATTAATGAACAAATGTTTGGGGGGTTTCGATTGAGATTGTGTCCGGTTTCTGACTCAGACTTAGGAAGTATGACACTGGTACAGTATGTACACTGGTTACTTTGTAGATGAAATCTGCTAGCTTTTTTTTTTTTTACTGTAGTTCTTATTTGAATCAAGGCAACAGGTTAAACAGGTCTGAATGAATTCAGAAAGCAGTTTGGTGTGTTTGGATCAGAAAGATGGAACAAAAAAAAATACAATGCACCTCGTTTAATTAATTCATAAATATAAGCTTTCCCTGGTATTTTTGCAAAAGTAGTTATTTAAAAATAAGCGTCATTAAAACATTAAGATGTGGCGTCACAGTTTCATTTGAAATCACAGTTTCATTTGAAACCTGATGATGTGGACATTTTGTGATATTTATAGAAAGGATTTTGGCTGCTGTCCTAAAAAATTAAGCATGCACTATGGATGTCTTGTTTTTCACTAGCTTTTTTACATTACGTTTGCAAGTTTGCTTGGAGAAGGGAAAAAAAAACTAATTAATATAAATGTAATATAGTCACATGATGTTCCAGCAGTGGACGGGTCCTCATAGACAGCTTTAATAATGTCCACCTCAGTTCCTAATTTAGGAACTATTTGTTTATTGGCTAACTCTCTATTGCCCAGAACTGGGATGGAGTTTGAAACAAAAAGCTCAGTTCAGCATGTTTTAATTATACTGCTGCGGACTTCGTTCTCCATCTGGAATTATTCCTTTATTCTTCATTAACTGAGAGAAAAAAGAAAACTGTATGAGGCTGCACCTTCCCAACATTCTACTAATTGCTCATTCAAATTGCTCTCTTTTTAAAATCCTCACTGAAGAGAATAGCCTGTCATGCAGTAATACACACATACAGTACTAACGGACATGTGCTGTAGGTCTCAGTGGGACTTTCTGTAAATACGTTACTCTTGTAAAGCACTCTCCTAATGATCCCACTATCAGCATTCAGTGAGCTGCTGCAGTCAGCTGGAGGGCAATGACGCAGGAATTAATGCTGAATTGACTTTTGATTTCAACTAAATGGTTATTGATCACTGGGATCTGACAAACATTGTGTTGCACGCTGCGTTCGTGTTCTTATTCGATGGTCTCTTGTGGCAAATGTGATGATGGTTATATCAAAGTCCTCTGTGCTGTGCTCTTACTGGCTGGAGGGACAGTTAAATATAAAAATTGCGTAGCCTGACTGTGCATTAAAGGTTTTATGGTGTGATTTAAAATAAATCCAGGTTTCTTGATGTTTCTTGGCACTAGTGGTTTGTGCTGTACTTTTCTAGAAGGATGTGGGGAGGGCAGGTCAACTGGTGTCCCTTACCACTTTCACACAGGGATCAGAAGTGCTGCCACGGGCATTGCCAGCAGGAGTTTAATCTCTCTCTCTCTGTCTCTCTCTCTCTCTCTCTCTCTCTCACACACACACACACAACCCACATCTTGTGTCTCTGAATTGGCTAAAGTAAACTATCTGTGTCTTATTCTATTTTAAGTCAGAAAGTTATCTTTGCAGTGTTAACAGGGAATGTTTTAATATCAGGACACTTGGCGTTTGCAGTGCACTTCTGCCTCCAGACGCTGAAAACTGAGTGTGTGTTGACCTTCTCAAGTCTCTGCTTCACTTGTCAGGTATGTCTGCTGTAAGCTCCCTTGGAGATGCTTTGACCGTGCAGTTATCAGGTCATCACCTGCATCGTAGGATTGCAAGATTGCAGTGGACTTATCTAGAATGAGCAAGAATACAGAGTATAAAAAGCACTAGTGGTAAGAGAACAGCTATTTGTACTGTACCAGTCCTTAAATCAGTTTGCTGTCCTTATCAGTCTGAGCATACAGTAAATAACAGATGACTGTAATATGTGCATTTACACTATTTTTTATGCATCTTAGATGAGGTTTATAACAGAATTATGACTAGTTCAATTTGTCATCTGGGATATTACTTGATATTCTGTTTGTTCAGGAAAATGTTCTGAGAGGATGATGGAACACATCCAGCTACAGTATGTTGTTCTAAGAATCATTGAAAATCAGAGACAATAATCATTTTTTTGCATTATATCGAAGAATATGTCTTTTCCATTATGCCGCGCTTCTGTTTGTATGTGTGTGTGTGTGTGTGTGTGTGTGTGAGAGAGAGAGAGAGACATTGTGCAATGTATACTGTGAGTATGATTATAGAAAGCTCCATATACACTGCCTGGCTAAGAGTCACTAGTACTGTTTGCTATTTCTGTTTTAAATAATCAACTATGTACTGTAAGAGCATTTGATTAATTAATTATGGGTTTCAGTTGACCACAGTTAGCCTAAAGGATGGCAAAGAAAACAACTAAGGAGATTGAGGTTATGAGGTTATGAGGTTAAGAAATGTCCAATGCATTTTTAAAACCTGGAAGGATAGAGCTGAATCTTTAACTTTGCACTAGAAATATTTTTACCTGTTTTAGACTACTATAACTACCCTTAAATATAATTAGATACAATTCCTGGAGAAATAGGAATGTCACTTAATTGTGCACTAATTTTTTATTTTAGCAAAACATTGAAAGTGACACTTTTATAGCCCGTATGTTTACAAAGATATAAAAATGTATGTATAATGCCTGTGATATCAGGCCGCCGCTTCTCCCCTTCGTGCGTGAATTGCACAGAAACAGAAAATGTATCCAGGATAAACTGTAAAGACGGTGGCATTCCTGTCCTACAGTATTTTTACTTATATCACAAGAAGTCCTTGGATTGTTTGAAAGAGGAGTTGTGAAGTGGAATATTAAGTTTCTATGTGTATATTTCAGAAATTGAGCAAAGGGTGGTAGTTTTTTTTACGAAGGGGCCTAAAAGCGTCTTTTCAGCGTGTGTCAACTCTACAAACCCCATTATCACAGTCTATGGAGTGATTTTCACCTTTGTACTAGATTATATTATAACCCCTGGAAGGATCTGCAGAGCAGGTTCAGCCAATTTTTTTGATCTTTAGTCTTTTAAGATTAAGTATTCTGATTTAGACCAGGGAAAAGACTTAGGTGTTTGCAGTTTATGTTTAGGGTAAAGCTTTGATTTTCAAGTAATTTCAGATTATTTGAATAAACAGAATAAATAATTACAGAATAAATACAGATTATAAGCCTCTGAAGAACCTATACTGTTTCTGTACACGAGCTATGAGGTTAGCCGAACAGAGTGAGAGTGTGGTTCTGTCTGGGACAACACATTATGTCCTATTTCTGTTATAGGTGCACATTGGCTGACAGAATGGGGCTATTAATAAGAGTGCTAAGATGGTACATTTTGGAGTGTTTTTAGGTGGTGACAAGTTATGCTATTTCTATTTTGTCACTTCTGTTAATGGATTATAATTGGAAGAATTGCTACTTGTTGGCCGAGATTACTAGCAGCCTACACATTAATACTTTCCTAAAGTCTGTTAACTAAGTTTTCAAGTAGGAATATCAAAAGCAGGATGGAAACTTAAAAAAAAAAACTTAGTGTTTTTGGCTCTGTATTGTAGGCCAGGGTACAAGTGGTTTCTTAATTACTGCATTATTGTTTCTCTGTAAGCATTTAACAAAGAAACATTCCTCTGTTCCTCTGATCTGTAGCTATAAGGTTTGACAGCATCACCTAGCGGCTTTTATTAGGCTTTATTCTCATCTCGCCTCCTGTATGAGCTGTTCATGTCCCTGACTCTCAGAATGAAAAGCACACACGATGCTGAAATGGACTTGAAGTATGAGCACTTGACTGCTAAGGTATTAGTCATTAGCATTAATTGTCTGCTTGTCATAAAGCCTCTAAAGTATCAGTGTTAAATGGCAAGTTCTAAATGCCTCAGTGCTTCATCGCAGTCAGCATTTACACTCAACACCACCTACTTTTTGCTCTCCACATTTTCATCTAACTCTGACACCTGCATTAAGTTACCAACTGAGTGGAGAGTTGCTCTTGCATTCTCTGCTCTTTCTGTCAGTGCGGTTCGCATATAAATGGAGTGATGGACTAACCTTTTTAAGATATTTCAAGTGTTCACTAAGGTCATGCAGTCAATTGCAGATTATTATTAAGTTTATAGTGTTAGGTGCCTTGGTTTATGCCATCGCTTCATTGAACCACTAGTTATAATGCCCATAAAATAAATAAATAAATTCATAAACATTTATTCATCTTCATAAGACAAAACTGTCAATTACCTTATTAACCATGCCCTTTTATTCATTATGTAATAACTTCTATAAAACATAATGTAAGGGAAAAAAAATGTGGGGTTATCAGCATCAACTGAACAAAAGACAGAATGTTACTCCCATAAATAATGCAACTGCAAAATTGCACAGTAGCCAGCCACTTTTATATACAGCTTGTGGAATTGGTATATTAACTCAATTCTATTACTTGGGTGTAAAGTGATGAGTTGAGGAGACAGAACACCTTAAAGGTCTATGGAATGAGAGAGGCTTTCAAAAGCAAATCCCACACTTCCAAAAAAGATTTTTTATATTGTATATACAAGTTGTTAGTATACTGTATATGCAAGCAGTTTCAACTTCATTTGAGGTTCATTTGAACAATTGATTGGCGAGCTAAATTACTAAAAATCCGCAGTCCTTTATACAGGATAAAGTGGTATAGACGACAAACGACAAACCTGCAGTGATGATCCTTTTCACAAATTGGGCCCAAATTGCGCCTTAGAAGCATTTTGCATAGAAATCGCCATTATGAATAGCCCAGCAAATAAACATATGCATCTGAGAGCTAAAATGTTTCAAAAAAATTGTGCAATTCGTAGGATCACCTATACATGCCGCTGTTTCATCCCTCTCAGCTCATTCACAAACTATGATAAATGTGACGTGTTGCTTTGCAAATGTTACATGCATAGTGAAGACTTTGCTGAGCGACACAAGCGTGGGTGCTTATGAAGCTGAATCCCCTGTGGTTATGGATTCTTGTTTAATAAAGGTGACTTGGTGTATTATCAGGCCCTGTGTGTATTTTTTTTTTGGAAATGTGTATTTGCTTCTCAGGCAGCAGCCTCATAACAGTTATGTGACAACATGAAGGCATTTGAGCATTGGCATTTCTGTGCTCCTCAGCCTGCACCCTTTAATTGCACTCAGTACCGTGAGACAGGTCTGTTAATGTTGTCTGTGATTTTTCTTTCCACTACAAAACCTAAAGCATGGAGTGAGGGTGGGAAGTTGGAGTTCAAAAATCCCTTCTTTGTATGCCTAACAATGTAGACTAAATCTACTTCTTAACCATAAAGGGGACCTATTATGCAATTTAACTTATTAAAAATGTGAGGGAAAAAAAACATTTCCTGCTTTTGGTCCTTTTTTTATTTTGTTTTAGCCTTTAATACAACCTCTGCTGTTCTCTGGCAGGGTGTGACTGAAACAGCACATTTAAACAAAAAAGTAAAATATTTAGTTGCAATTAACAGACAAACTTCGGGGACCTCTTAGACCTGTGTTAGCTTGTTAAATAAATAGTAAAAATATAGGATTTTGTGCACATTTGCCTTATTTATTCTCACAGGATAGGTCAAGCTATCACACAGGCCTTGATCACTTTGCTGATCTACAGCATATTTGTTACACTTTTGAACAATTTAAATTGCATTTCTTTTTCTATTTCAAATTTTATAGAAGTTATTGTATTGAAAGGAAAAGTCTACAGACCAGCAATGTTTTACGGTTTGGAGACGTTGTCGCTGACAAAAAGACAGGAAGCAGAGCTAGAGGTGAAGATTGCTTTGGGAATGACAAGAATGGACAGGATGAGGAATGAGTATATTAGATGGACAGTGCAAGTAAGACGGTTTGGCGGAGAAAGGGATGAGGGGTATACTGTATCTGAGGGGGGAATGTTAGAGATGGAGCTGCCAGGCAAGAGGAAAGGCCCAAGACGAGGTTTATGGATGTGGTGAGGGACGACATGCAGGAGGTTGGAGTGGCAAAGGAAGATGTGGTAGACAGAGTTATACAGTATGGAGACAAATGGTCGGCCGTGGCGACCCCTAATGGGAGCAGCTGAAAGAAAAAGAAGATTATACACTTTTGGAGGTCCAATTTAAGATTAGAAGCATATAACATAGACACCATCATCACTTCTGAGCAGCCATTTCTGCAAAATCTATCTAAGAGCCTGAGCAAGTTGCTTTGCAGTCACTTAATGTTAAATGTTAGAAGTTTCAGATTATGGCAAGTTTTATGTACAGTAATAAAGCAAGGATCACTCTTAGATGTAAAAATAGCATATTATTATTATTATTATTATTATATCAATAGACAGCAGTTTTGCCATTTGTTGCACAGAAACTATGTTACTGTACTTTGTGCATATAATATGTGTTTTATGTGTTGCACGCTTCCAGAACAAGACATTTCTGCCTATATTATTGACTTTAAATGGAAAAATCACACACAGCAGGCACGATAAAAGAAAGCTTAAAAATATCTCCTTTATATAGTGTTGTTTGTACTTCATGAAATTATCACAGACCATGTGTGAAAATTATGGCACCTGTAACAAAGCAAAACCAAAAATAATAATCTTTTTGGCCTCATTTTAGATATGTTTTGTCAGTAAAATGAGGTTTTCAGGCACAAAAATAGCTGTTAACTGTTTATCACAGGAGGAGCTCCTGCACTTTTAGACTTGGGAGCACTGAAATATTTGGGGCTTGAGGTTATGAGGCTTTAAATAAAAATTATGCTGAAAAAGGAATATACACATTTCACAGGAACAGTACACTGAAGTGATTACCAGTGGCTTTATGGGATATGAACTCACGGTTGTGTATTCAGGGTTTTGTTTGTCTACGCAATAGATTGAAAAGTGTTTGGCGGTGTGTATTAAAGGTCGGTAGAGCTCCAGGGAGAAAAGGCATTGATTAGTGTTTAGCAGGAAATTATAACTAAACACAACTGTGCATTTTACAACATGGATCTATGGGGACTGTAAATAAGCAAAACCAGCACCAGTACACAATTCAACACAAATGAGCTGGGATGGACATAACATTGATTATTCCAAGATGCCTTTCTCGGAAGGGATGTATCTCCCAATGGCATGAAAAAGCAAAATTGGAAATTAAGTTGTTGCAAGCAGTGTTGCTTCATACTGTAGTTCCAGATTCCTGGATGTGATCATGAGCTCTGGTTATGGTCTGTTTAGGTTCAATTTCCCATAAATTTCAATGAATGTTTGAATGTGTATGCATGGACTAGCATCTCAACTGTTGGCTTTGTGCCCAGTAATTATGCTGATCCTATCCAGAACAAAGCAGGTACTAAAGATAAATGAAAGAAATTTTTTGTACCCCCCATAACAGCCCATTCATTTGTGGCATTTGTTTATCATATACAGTATATGGCCGCAAGAAACGGTCTTATGCAACTCTAAATGTACCTAAATAGTTTGGAACATCTAGTCTTACAGTAACTACACTCATGTTTCAAATTTATTGCTCCAATCCTTACGAGACACTTGAAATGTATAATATGTTAGTCAGGCTGTTTTACCTCCTTTCCCTTTCATAATGTTTCATTTACCTCTATTGTGTGCTCACAAAAAGAACATCGCTTTTGGCACAAATTCTGATTTAGACACCAAACTGAAAGGTGGCCAACACCTCCTCTGAGTTTTGGATTAAGAATGTCTTTTGATTGCACCTCAACTATTTAACTTTCACGCATAGTGCAATTAGCTGTCGGGAGCTGTAAGGTAACCACATTTAGAGCGGCCACAGTCACATGGAAGAAGATGCAAATGAAGTTCCGTACACCATTGAAACTGGATTTAAACTCCTATCTCCAGTCTGCCAAACACTAACAAATCTGCCATGCTTCTGGTGTAGTGATTGATCATTTTTGCGGATAGCTCTAGAGCTTGGGAAGTGTAATTGCTCATTGTCAGATACATACCATGCTGTTTTTTTTTTTTTTTTTTTTTGGTTCTTTGGAATAGCACATGCAGCAATTTTTTTTCTGGGAAGATCATCTCTAAAGATGAGATTTTTACTTTGAATATTTTTTTCACAACCCTTGCCAAAAGACAAATGCGCAGCATTATTCATGTAACGTCAGCGATGGAACAGAAAGAAGACAAATCTATCCCGTCACTGCTCAATATCAGCATAGTCAATGTATCCAGCTCCAAAGGAATTGAGCCGTTTTAAGTTTTGTATTTGCTGAAGAATCACCTGTTTCTCATATTTGCATGTCTTTTCCAATGAGGCCATAAACTAGTTTTCAGCTATTTTCACATTGGCCTGATTATTTTAATCTCATTACATTTGTTTTGCAAGTAATCCATGTATTGTCATTAATGTGACCGGATCTGTGCACTGTCCTGTATGTCTCATCACGTATTGTTGTATGTAGAACCTAAAGCAAAAACATAGCTTATGTCTGATTTATGTTACAGTAGTATTTATCCTTTCATCATTTAAATGCTTGACTGTGGAGTTTGTGGCACATTGTTCTCACAAGGTAAAGTGGAATGCTGACATATTAAAATTGTCATTGTATTTGAAATGTGCAGTATATGGTCTAGTGCTTGGGTCTCATTTGAAGTGATTGAACCCTTAACCCGCTACATATTAAACAGATAATAGATAAATGAAGTGGTCCACTTATTATGTACTGTATGTACAGTATATCATGCGTGGCATTAAACTACTCCCTGCTTATTATCTGTTATCAACCTCCACACTGCTCTGCTCATGTTCATTTAGTATTAGAAGTTTGTGTTTATTATGTTCAGCAATAACATATTGGTCCATGTTTCATCTATTAATTTTTTTTGCAGAAGTTGCCAATAAATCTTGCCATAACTAGCTGTAACTACCTTGCTGTAAAAAAAATAAAATTATATATATATATATATATATATATATATAGAGAGAGAGAGAGAGAGAGAGAGAGAGAAATTTATCATCAAGAAGAAGTTTATCATCAAGTCAGTCTAATTGGTCGGCTCATGGTTAAAGGTAGAATCATTTGATGGGAAGGTGTACAAATGTGTTCTTATACTGTTAAGTATAAATGTACTATGTACTAATGAATAAATATAAACAAAATACAGATATGCTGAAGAGCAGGGCACATGGGAGTGAGTGGGCTATTGAGAGCTGGTGTGCTTTTGGTACAGTAAGCTCTCTATGTACGAGGCTCATTCATGCTCCTCCTGCCCATTCAAACCTGAGACGATGTGCCTCCCTGCTGTATTATTTAAGCACAAAAGGCATAGGGCAGAGAATGAGCCTGAGAGAATATCTAACACAAAATCTGAAATGCTTTACAACATTTCTCTGTGCTGCAGCTATCTATTAATTGTTGGTTCCACCCCGTCCCCTTTTTAAGCTGTGCCCAATCTATTGCTCTATTAAAAATCTATGAAGTCCTGATGAAGCACTGTCCCTCATCAAATATTTATAACATTTTTTTTTCCTGCCAGACACAGTTTACTATGCTCTAATTGCATCCAATATTTGAATGCGGTTATAAAATCTACTTAATAAAACCGAAGGTGGAGACCTGACAGTGTCCAGGCCAACATTTGATTTGTTCACATGTCGGGTCACAAATGAATTAATCAGGCTTTAACTGTACAGAATCCCATTAGCTTTTATCATCTGTTGATTAAACAGTAAATACTGTTCCAGACAGTCCATAATCTGTAAAGCTAAATGAGCTCTGTGAGGAGAATATGGCTTTTACTTGAATTAGCTGTTACTGTATGAAGCAGCCATTAAATTTGAGTCAGAAATGGAAAAGGTAGGAACGTACCTACTGGTGTCCATTTCCGTGTCAGCTTTTAACGTGGTACATAAAGACATCATGATGTGGCTCATGTGGAAGGTGGTGTGGATGGGGCTAGCCATCACATTTACACAAAAAAAACATACACTAAAAGATATTATTATTGTTTTATTTCCTTATATCGTTAGCTTTTGACACCCTTACCGTCATTCTTATCCATTTCTCTTCCGTTTTCACATTTGGAAAGCAGAGGGAAAGGCCATATTATTCAAATAGCACTTGCTTTAGGCCGTTTATCTTTGCATGCATCCGTAAGTGCCTTCTCCCCATGGTCCCACATATTGGATCCGGAGCTGCCGTTTGTCATTTGTTTTCTCTGTGGCATGCTTCTCTCGGCAGGAGTCACTATAATCATGTTGCGCCATTAGATCATGCATTTATATATAGTCTTTATCCCTCTTGCTGGGGCTATTGTGCTTTGGGCTCTAATGAATTTGAAGTCCCACTTGTCCACTGTAGAATGTGCAATAAAACAACCGTCTCATGTAGTAATTACTGTATAGTTAAAATATCTGTTTGCAAATCTATTTTTAGTTGAGAAGGTAATAAAGTTAGCCTTTTATATGTTTATGCACACAGACAAACGTCTGTATACCTGTAGAGTGGTGGAGGAAGCATTCAGACAGTGCTCATTTTCAAAGGCTAGAGTGGTATCACTGCTACCACTTTAACATGAAGTCGTTTGCATTATTAATAAAGAATACATACTTATTTTTTTCTTGAGATAAGATAGTATAATGTCAAGATGCTGCGCAGGGAGTAACAATCCCTGCTTCACAATTTCAGTGTCATTGGTGAGATGCTGTACTCCTGATTCACTGGGACCCTGACCAAGTTAAGAGGTTAAAAGACATGAAAGAACAAATGAACAAACTAATGAAGAAATGAATGAAAAATCTTTTATATTTTTGACAGCTAGGTGAAGGCAATGTCAAGGTAACTTGCTGCTCTTTTAAGCGTTTACTTGAGAGAAACAACAAAGATGAACTGAGTAATGAATATGTTTTGTGTTCTTGGAAATAATGATAAACGAACAAGCACAATTGCCAGCTTATTTACTTTAAAGTCGGCTACATCTGCCAGACACCCTTATCCAGAGCGACTTACATTTTTATCTCATTATACATCTGAGCAATTAAGGGCCGTACTCAAGGGCCCAACAGTGCCGGTGGGGTTTGAACCTGAGATCTTCTGAACCATAGTCCAATGCCTTAACCCCTGAGCTACCCCAGCTAAACTTTTCTCAAAGTAGCATGTCTAACACTGTACTGATGAGTGGTGTAGAAAGGGCTTGCAGTCTGTTAGTCAGTACGGCCTCAGCAGTGACTCTCAGCTCTAATTGCTCCTCCCTTATATCTTATGGCACTGGAGCAGGGGCAACTCATTTATCTCCATCAGCACACAAATTTGCAGTACACAGTGGGTTGTGATATAATTTACCTCATCCTGAAATATAACCAGTAATAAATGTATAAGGGAAATGTTATATTTAATTACTTTGGTACATTAGATTAGATACAGTACCAGTACAATGTTCCATGTGGATTTACTGAATCATTCAGCAAGGTTGAGCTCATTTGTTCTGCTTGACCTGACATGTTTTATTGGCCTATCTAATAATGTAACCTGGAAATGTGGCTTTTTTTTTTAACCATGACATCTAACTTTAGAGAACAATAGAAGCTTTTCAACAGAAAGTATTTTGCACCAAGTAACTCAAGAATACAGAGCAGAGTTTTAGTATTTTCGGTTTGTGCTGAACACACACATACACACACAGTGAGCAAAACCTTTTTTTTTCTTCAAAAAACATTAATACACTGCTTGATCTTAGCTATTAGTCTGCCTATAAGACTAAGTGAGCGAGATAGAGAGAGAGAGAGAGAGAGAGAGAGCAGGTGAGTCTCAAAGAAACAATGCTGAAGGCAAGATGAAACTCTTGTGATGATCATTTTGTTCGAAGTAAGCCGACACTGCTAAGTGACTTACGGTATGGATTTACAGTATGTCAATAGTTATTGCTAGGAGGCAAGTTACGCTGGTGAGGACCCCAACCCGTGGCAACCTACAGGTATACACACACTTACTGTATATACACCCAATCAAACTGAAGGACTTGACAGAAACCCACCAAGCATGGGGAGATCACGCAAACTCCTCACTCAAACACCAGAGGCAAAATTCGAACCCTGGAAGTCTGAGGCAACAGTGCTAAGCACTAAGCCACCATGCTGCCTTGGTTTGTCTTAAGTATAGATTCAAGATTCAAGAATTTTATTTGTCACATACTGTACATGGTTGTACAAGTCCAACAGACTCCAGAGTGTGCAGTTTTTTAAGAAATTTAATAATAAAATCACCATCCCCATTAGATTAATAATGCTGTGTGTTATGTAATAATTGTCATGAAAATCAGAAAATGCCAATCAGAATTCAATATTGTAATGTACCGCTCACAAGCTCATGCAAGTTTGCAATATTTTTTGCGCAGTTCGCATTTTTGCAACGGCCTAGAGAACAGTTCAAGCACAGCTTATGATATATTTCAAAAAGAGGAGAACTGAAGGTATGATACATGCACACAAAACCTCTCAGCAGAGACGCGATGAAAACGAAGGATTCAGTTTAATAGGGGAGTTTTCTAAATGACTGACAGCTTTAATGATTATAAAAGACGAGTTCTTTACACAATTTGTTTCTCAATTTAAAGAAGAGGATTTGTTTATTCATTAGACTTTGTAACTTCACCTACATGCTTGGGTGCAAAAGGGTCAAAAATATTTTTTTTAATGCCATAATAGTAATTGATGATTTGTGTGCATGTGTTTGTGTGTGTGTGTGTGTGTGTGTGTGTGTGTGTGTGTGAGAGAGAGACTGGTGTGGAGTCATACAAAACTACAGTACTATTAAATTTATTATTTATTACTCATGTTTATGTAGATTTTCATTCCACTCTTAAAATTCTTCCAAGATGAAAGCATGAAAAGGATCAAATGATAGTTTTGACAATTGCATGTTTAAGTGCGGGTGTTTTGTTTTGATGGCTTCACGTTGATTTAATTAAGCATTAAATTAATAAAATTTGAATTATTTCATAATCATTTTGTATGATTAGTTGTAGCCCCCTCCCCCCTCCCCTCCAATTCAATTCGGCCACTGAATGTAATATAAATATAAATTATACAGAATTATGTTGTAATCTGTGATATGTGTGTGTTAAGGTTACTGTGTGTCTGTGCAAACGTGTGATACTGTAATTTTGTCGTCATTGGTGAGATTTTGTGTGAACAAACACCAAAAAAACCTTTATTTCATGTCATAATGAAAATTATTCATACTCATCATTACAAGAGTACTGATTTTCTCAGTCTGCATGGCCCCTTCTCTCCTTTGTACCATTCAACACTTGACTGAAGTTAGAAAATTTGTCTTTCACTTGTTCAAGTGAGCATATGGTGAGCTTGATACTACTCCGGAAGAGCCTGCAGCGAGTCAGCATAGCGCTAATTGCTTTTGTTCTGTGCTGCATTCTCAATGTAATGGGTCATCGATGTGCTCTCCTTAGTGTTAGCTGCTTAACCACAGCTGAGAGTTGTAATTGCCTTTTTCACACTGAACAGCTTTCTACTTCTCACTTGGTGAAACCTTTTGCTGCCTCTTCCCTAGCTGGCATATCTCCCTTTTACCGCTCCTACAGTATGTTGTAAACTGTTTTTATTGCAAGATTTGAGAAAACGTCTTATAAATTTTACATAAAATACAGTAATGGCATGAAATGTTTTCAGATATATAGTTGCTTATAGGAAATACACTGCAATTGCACTTGCTTGGTTTGTGACTTAATGTAGTCTAATATGGACCAATTAAATGTTTGTTTATCATGCAGAATATCTATTGAATTACCAACGTTTAAAAGATTTTAAAAGATTGAACTTGGACTTTAAATATTTTGGTATTGATCTGTGTTTCCAAGGGTATAATTAATATAATTGTATTTATTTATTAATTTAGTTTATTTACAGTAATAAAGTTTTATTGTTTTTAAAGTAATTTTCTGTCTACTCGCATTTCCAGTATAATACTATAAAATGTAACTTATCGCAAATTATTGTTGCTAGGAGACCACACATTAACCATAACAACTGGAATAATGCTCATGATAAATGACCACAAATTTCTACAGTAAAGGAAGAACATTTTACATTAAAGTACAGTTTTACCATAGCCTGTAAATTGCAAGTAAGTCACATTAAGACCACTTAAATTGCCGGTAATAATGTAAAATCTGTTTAATCTTTTATAGTATGAATAGGCATTGTACAAATATACCTAGGGGCAGGCATGCCAGCAGGATTATATCTCGTAGTATGTGGAAGAACCACATTTATTACGTACCTTTAATGTCTACGTGCAATGCATACATGTGCACGTTAGTGATACACTGCCACCATAAAACCTCTAATTACCCTACCGTATGTAGTCTTGGTGCTACTGTAGCTCTGGGCAGAATCCTTACTGCATACAACAGGTCTCTTTCTATTTGCAAAAGACTGAAAAATGTGCATGTTTTATTTCGCTTATTTATAGGCTATTTGTTTATAGGCCTACAGAACACAAGATAAACTATGAATGTGAAAGAAAGCTAGAAATGGGCATTGACCGCCGGACAGCACTGATGTAAAACTGACGAAAATCATTTAAAAATGCACACACAGTGCATACAGGATTATGTCTGGCGGCGCTCCTGTCTGAGGGAGCATTTCTGATGAGATTGACTGAGGAGGCAACAGTGTGAATAGGCAGGCTGAGGTTTGGAAATTACACTGGAGGATTTAAAAAGGGAGGAGTAGGAGACAAAAGTGTACGACAGGATGTTTTGTTTGTTCAGCGTGAAATGTCACAAAGAGTATAATCTTCAATAATAGCAATAGTGAGGCATAAAGAGGCGACCATAAAGAAATAAAAGATGCGCCATGCAACGTCTACATTTTCACTACAAAGAGCTCCAGATCATCAGAAGAATGCTTAGTTTGTTTTGATGAAGTGCCAACAGTTTGTTAGTCCAGCCGATTTGCAGTGAGCTTGTCAGACATCGGACAGCTCATCAGCATGACCTAATGCTTTTGTTTCGTATGAATGTGGAGTTGATGTGTACAGGAACTGTCATCACTCAGCTCCTTAGTGTGTAGGCAAGAGAAAATGTGTAAGCTGAGTATTCCTAGTGTAGAAAAAAAAGGAGTTTGATATTTCTTCGAAAGCTCTTTCTGTGAGTAACCCACATGCTCATTTTTAATGCTGCAACAGCACCCGGAACGACGTCAACATGGCTGAATAAGTCAGCCATGTGTTTTGATGCCCTTTCTGCCCTACGTTTTTAAATGAGTCGCGCAAATTGCTACAGTCGGGAAAAAAAAAACCTGTTTGATTTGGTAAATGAAACAAATTGAAACAATTCATACGAAATGAAAATCTATTTTCTGCAAGACTTTTTGCATGAATTAATCATACCCAGTCATTATTCTGAGCCTGACCATGGACGTCATTCAGATCCATGAAGCTTGCCATCTGAAGCTACAACAAATTGCCTATTGCACTGATGGTGGAACATGGTGGAAATTATACAAAGAATTAAATCAGCATCATTCATCATTTGGCTCTCTGTAGGATTGATCTAATTTTGTGATCTGTTTTGGGGCGGTGAATATCAGAGATGTCGGTTTGCTATTTCAACCTTTTCCGCAGTCTTCATTAGTAATGGTATGAAGACGCTTTCACCACAAGGACAACACAATCTATCCACACTTGACTGATATGACAGGACCAGAAACTAGATCAAGGCTCATCAGTATAAAAGTTGACAGCTGACTTTAGGAGAAATGGCTGATGAAGGAGCACAGACCTCCCGTGAACTATCTATCCATCAGATTCTGCAATGGCTTAAAGTTATTCTCTACAGTCCTGACAAAGCCTGATACTCTCCACCTCACTGCGAGGCCATAAAGAACCTGTCTCGCTGCATATCATTTTTATTGCTGCTGATGAGCCTGTAGTTAACACTGTCATTAATAACCGTAGCTGGAATTATGTGCTTAGGAGGATTCAAAGAAGAGAAAAAGACTTTTCTGTGAAGTATAGAGGATTCTAAAATGCTACCAAATGCAGACAGGTATTCTAGTGCGCATATTTCAGCACCTTTATGAAAACTAGGCAGTATGTATCAGGAGTTTGGATCACTACAGCAGATTTGTCTGACTTATGTCTTGAATATACAGTAAGATGGACCACATGCCGTTGTACAGTATGATTTAACATAAACCCAGTTTGCCGAGTTATCAGGGAATTTGCACATCAGCTTCTGCTTCAAACTCGAAAAAAGCCATAGCCAACTACAGGGGACATGAGGATCAACTCT
>JAOVVB010000037.1:18042910-18069423 GCA_028570985.1 Heterobranchus longifilis
GCAATTTGCATGCTGACTGCAGGAATGTCTACCAGAGCTGTTGCTCATGAAATTAATGTTTTCTCTACCATAAGCCGCCTTCAAAGGCGTTTCAGAGAATTTGGCAGTACATCCAACCGGCCTCACAACCGGCCCACTGTTATTATTAGCTACCATTAAAATCTAATTTCTTCTACTCTTGTATTTAGTCATCATACATGACTTCAAAATATACAAAGATACACTGAACAAATATATAAACGCAACACTTTTATTTTTGCTCCCATTATTCATGAGCTAAACTCAAAGATCTGTAACATTTTCTACATACACAAAAGACCCATTACTCAAAGATCTGTAATAACGGTTGCCTTACACCTCTAGGGTCCGGGTTTGATTCTCGGCCAGGCTCAATTCCTGTCTCTGTGTGCATGTTCTCCTTGTGCTTGCTTTCCTCCGGGTACTCTGGTTTCCTCGTACAGTCCAATGACCTGCAGATTAGGCTTATTGGTGTTCCCAAATTGCCAGTAGTGTTTGTGTGCCCTATGATGGATTGGCACTCTGTCCAGGGTGTACCCCACCTCGTGCCGTAGGGCTCCTGGGATAGGCTCCAGGCCACCCGTGACCCTGAATACAGGATAAAGCGGTATAGACGATGACGGCGATGGGTAGCCAATCATTTAATATAATGAACTAATTAATGTGGGAAGTGATGGCTCAGGTGGTTGAGGCTATGGGTTGCTGATTTGTGCCCTGCCTCCACCGGGCCACCAGGAGCGTTAACCCTACAATATACAATCTACAATGTAAAAACAGTACAATATACAATAACCTATACAATGTAGTCACTGCATGCAGTGCCTGTCCCAAAAACAGTTCATATGGGCATCTGGGGGAAAACCTGTGCCTGCTCTTGCGGATCAAATGACCCGATGTGGTAGCCATCTTGGAAAAAAAGGTATAAAAGCCAAGAAAAAAAATAATTAAAAATATGTAATAACACAATACACTTGTGTTAAGATTTCTTACATTAAAGACTACTTTGTTATTGCAGGAAGCCATCTTCAGAAATATTTCTCCTTTGAAAATGTTAGCTATTGTACTTTGTTTTAGCAGCTGAGCCTTGGCTATGAAACCAAACTACATTTTGCTTGGTTCGTTTCCTTCCCAAAATGGGAATGAGTGTGAGTGTGTGTAGTGTGTATAGTGTGTGTGTGTGTGTGTGTGTGTGTGTGTGCGCCTTGCGATCCAGGGTGTACCCCAACTCATGCCCTAAGTCTCCTGGGATTGGCTCCAGGCCCCCCCGCGACTATGAATAAAAGTGGTAAAGTGGTATAGACGATGAGTGAGTGAGTGACTGAGTGACTGAGTGACTGAGTGACTGAATGGAAATTTTCATCTCCTGCAGTTGCAGCTTTTGTGGCCATTCTATTTCTAACACAAAGGGAAAAATATATTTTTTTAAAGTCCCTCAAAACAAAATGCCTGGATTTCACACATACATACTTAGTTAGAGTTATAATATTACCTATCAAGCAAGATTCAATTATCCATTTAGCCTCTTCAACTATTTTTTAGTCTTTTGTGTAAACAACATTATTTGGATCAGGATGTCCATAATGAAATTACAGTTACTTTTGCATCTTTTTTTTTTTTTTTTAAACGCCTACAGTAACAACTGCACTGATCTCAGCAGCTTTGCCTTTAATCCAGTTACCCAGCCTCTCCCTGGTAACCATTTTTCATTAAAAACTGCTAGACAAAACATACTGCTCTGTTTTTATTATAGGTGTTTGAAGTCAACAGCTAACTTTTACAACTTAAATATGAGCTTAATGGTTACACAAGCACAGACATACACAATGTGGAAACAAGCACATTACTACTGTAGTCTCAGAAAAAAGGGGGGGGGGGGAATCAACCATTAAATCTGACCGCCATATGTTAAAACTGTAATCTGTGTTATTGCTGTTAAAGGTTGAGATGACAATGTGTCCTGGATGTTTAGTTCTTATCAATCACCACTCTTTGTTCTGATGATCATATCAGACCTCCTGAATCAGGCTTTTAATGTAAACAGGAGTAGAGAAATCTTATGGCTGTGGTAATGCGGGTAAGCCACATGAGCTCAGTGGAAGGACAGATGGTAAGGCAATAAAGACAGAGGCTCTTTCTCATGTCAGCATATTTGGTGTAAGCAGGGAGCTGAGATACAAGTATATGCCCTGTAGTGTGTCACACAAAGACTGCAGCTTATACACTACTGTTGCAATTCATGGCTGTATCTTCTATAACCATCATATTCTGCCAAATGTAGTTCATAACATCTCATCATTTGGGAGTAACAGGCAGGAAGCACTTGGCTCATTACCTTTCATTGCAAATTACTTAACCCTTCACGTTCATCCTTAGTGAAACACACCAGACAAACACATCAAACCAATCAAGACGTGGGTGCTCTGTTTCAACTAGTGGCTTTTCCGTTATTCCTTATTCACCTTTGATATAATGGGAAGACCAGAACGCACCTTAGGAGATATACAGAAAGTGGCAAAGAGCACCTTTTTAAGATTTGAATCTATGAAGTTTTTGAAGGACAGTGCAAAGTATGCTCTGTATCTGAATATCTCAAAATAGTAGAGCAGATATACAGCAGGCATCACTAAAGCAATACAAAACTTCTGCAGAAGTAGCACCAGGCTGTTATTAAGTCCTGTTATAAGTCCTGTTATTTCCCCAGGGAAGTTATAAACCCTCTCTGGCACTACAGAATTTGCCCAGCACTTTGTGGATTGACCCACTTTCTACCACACAGCCACTATGGTATCCTGAGATATACAGTACAGTACACATCCTTTCTAGTGTACTTCCAGCCCATATATCTTATATAACTCATACAACATCAGATTGCCCATGTTTTTTTCAACAGTTTAATTTTCAACACTCAGCTTTTTTTTTTTTTTATTTGCATGAATTAAAATAATTAGCTGGTTTGCCTGTTAGTCTCCCACAGACCCAGCACTAGGCAGTGCTGCATATTATTGAGGTTTTACTAGTTTCCAGTTACAGATATTCACTTACAGTGATTTCTGCAGATTGATGTACATTAGCTGGAGTCTAAACAATGTTATTTGCAACGGGCTCAATTACGTCTGGGTTTTGACCTCACTAAGGAGCTAAGACACACATACACACATACGTACAGATATGCTACAGTGTGACTTTAGCCATCACAAACTAACAGTTAATACTCCTAAGCTACCTAATCAACATCGACCATGTACAAATGTATGTCTGAAAGGTATGTCAAGCTTAAGCAAATGGTAAAATTGATGCAGTTACCCACCAGGCCTTATAATAATAATAATAATTTAAAAAAGAGTCCTGATATGTAAAAAGATGGTAAAATAACAAAAAATATGTTAGCTTCTTGATGATATATAATGCAATGTATGACAGTATTTAATGCAGATGGTTTAAAGCAATAGAACTGCAAAGTAACAGCAAATAAAAAGCCTGTAGAATAAAAGTTGTATTGTAGAAAAAGAGCTGACAATTTACATGTGGATCCAGAGAACAGTGGATATAATGCAGGAATAGGCCTTGGATGAAACAACTGAAATGTTTGAATTGTAAATTTCCATAGATAATTAATGTCAATGAGGAATGGATGGTGTACTCACCTTACAAGCAAATGTGAAAGCATGCATCCCAGAAAAATACCCTTTAAAGACTGCAGGTTTAAATGAGCAAAAACCTGAATATAATCTGCAGAGCTATGCTGAAAAACTCACCGGTTTAAAAAACTAGAATCATTCTCAGGTTTCCTCATTATAGGCCGTAATGCTAGTGATAGTTTGCACTCAATTGCTTTCACCAATTAATAGAATTTAACATGGGCCAAAAAAAAATCGAACAAAAATATTATCCAATGTGATTACGAAAAAACAAAGATGGACATTTTGTGTATTTTGTCTCTTTTCTTTTTTCCTTCGTTCTCTTTTCTCACTTAGTATGTCTCTTCCTCCCACATGCACCATTGCGTTCCAGATATCCATTTAGACTGTTACCCTGAGTCATCTCCCCACATGTTCTCAGCTGGTCCCCTTATTCATCAATCTGTTTCACACCCCATGTCCCTGGTGAAAGAGAGAGAGAGAGAGAGAGAGAGAACCACACTGGCTGCACTTGATCTTACATTCACACAGTCTCTTGGTAAAGTGAGAGAGAGAGATAGAGAGTCTCGGAAGTGCTGCTTAATTCCTTCCAAACTTGGTGAGTGTGAGTAGATCCAAAAAAGACTAGAAGCTTTTATCTGACAGTCTGTGAAGTCAAAGAAAGAGGAAGCGACACTTCATTGAGTGAAGATCAATACTTAAGAGCTCGGCAGATCCAGTTTAGATCCTGTGTAAGCAGCACCACTTCCTCTGCAGCTGTCTCTTAATCTTAAGTGTTCATGTGGAAAGTCAAAAGTCTTTTTGGCCCTTTGACCTGTTGATCCATGTCTATTGTGCATTTTTTGTGGTTTTAGCTGTTCTCATACAGTAAAAATCATAGAATTGTGTGTGTATTCAAGGGCATGGACTTCATATACACGAGAGGAGAATAGAGCTTATATAATGTCAGCCCTTGCTTAAAGTCTGTTTATGCAACATTCAACATACATATACATCTTTGGTCTCATAAGGTTATAATTTAGAAATCCTGATCAAATGTATAGTATATATATATGTCTTGATGATCATAATAAAAGACTGTCTTAGTGGTTTATGTATATACTGTACTATACAGTACTTTCAGTCATTATTTTGCTGTGAGCTTTCCCTGCTTACAATGACAAGTTTACAATATGTTGTTCGCGCATCGTCCAAATGACATGACATTTGGTTTAACAGAACTTATCAAGGACATTAAGCGATGCTTAATTGTACAGAATTAATAGTAAACACACACACACAAATGCGCAGCAAGCATATTGTAGCAAGGCTAAAAATCACATAGACATATGGGCTCAGGGTTAAGGAGCTCATGTAAGACTATGTCTGATGCTACAGCAGTCAGAGCACACGGTGCCCTTGTCATCACTCATTTGCACAATTTTGAGCATCACCTCAGCTGCTAGCCTGTGGGGTGGAATGTGTGAGGAATGTCAGGAGGCAAAAAAAGACATAAACATCTTTCTGCCAGATTCCCATCTACTCGTGACTATTATACTACTGTCATAGTGACTAATTAATTAAGTAATCAAAGGTATTTAAAGTGCTCACTAAAATAGAAAAAAGTTTTTGTGACTGACTCTGTAACTGGCAATTAGACATTTAATCAGTACCTGTTGTATTAAACAATAAGATCTTTTTTTTTCTTCAAGAAAGTAGTCTCTTATTAATCACAAGTGTAAATCCACAGTTCAAGTGCCTTGATTCAAAATAAAAAGGCAGCTTAACAAATGGATAATCTTATAAAGAATATATTTATCTAAGAATATAACATTAATATAACAAGAATATAACATTAATCTATATAAATAAAAAAAGATTTTGTCTGGACATTGATCGGAATTAGCTATTACAGTGATATCACAGTGTTTCATACACTGGAGTGCCCAAATCCAGTCTCAGAAAATGTTTTGTCTGTCTAGACAGATTTTGTCACAGCATCTAACAAAAATGTCTAGACAGAATTTCATTAAAACTTTTGCAGTACTGTACTTAGGTATTTGCCTTAAGTTTTACCTGCACCATAAATAAATCAAAATGGTGCGAAAAAGTAAAGTTATGAGCAGTTATGTGCCAGACTTTGTCAAAGCATAACGCAAAACTGTCTGGATAGAATTTCATTAAAATTTTTGCAGTACTTTGACATCTGTTTAACCTACACCATAAGTGAAATGAAAATGTTAAGTAAAAGCAGTGTTATAAACAGTTATGTGCACGATTCAATAATCTACCTTAAAAGAAACTATTAAAAAGTTACTTGCTCAATGTAAACAAATACGTGGATAAATAATTTTTTATTTTTTTTTAATTACTGAGATTACTTCACAGCTGAAATAGCAGCGCTGAAGTAGTATAAGTAAATTTTAACACACTGGAGTTATTTTAAAGCATAACTTTGTGCAATCTACTTTTTTGATTTCTCATCTGTGATTCACAGCAAGGCTTAAGATCTCCAACAAGGTGTAAGATACCCAACCTTACATAATGGTTTTTCATCGTATTAATAAGTTAGGAAGAGAGTTCTGAAAGACAGGCAGACATGTACTGTACTGTACATGGGGTTCAACTTAAAATAATATCACTGATTACATTAAAGGTAATCAGCTTATTTTTTAGCTTTTAACTCCTTCTACTAACTCTTGACCTATCACCGGCGGGTACTTACGCTAGTTTAACTATATAATTAAGAAATCTATAGACAACTTTGTGTTACACTAACGTCCTGACCTTGACGATCATAATCATCATAAGTAGCAATGGCAGTTTTTATTTATTATTGTCAGCACTGTATCTTTTATGGTGTGACTCCATTTGTACATAAGAATGCAGGTTCAATTCCTTCCTCTGAATTGTAGTATTAGTTAATGATGCCTAATCACTAATGTGCCCTGTGAGTGAAAGGTCAGGAATAGCCAGAATAATATTTTAGACAAGAAGCGACAGAACAGACAGTAGAGGAACCCCCCCAAAAAAATGAAGAAAGAATGAAAACCAGCCCTGATTTATCATTCTAGATATATCTGAAAAATCTAACTTTACAGATTTTCTTTTAATTTTTATATTTTTTTAACAAGTTAAGATTGCAGAGGATATAAGGAGATATTTCTGTTACAGTACATCTTAGCTGCAAGTACTGTATAAATATCACTGGTTTAAAAAAAGCAGTTGTGTGAATGTAAGATGTTGATCTGGAGGCAAGTGGGCACAAAAGCCTGTACCCACACCATCATGATGTTATACATACATGATACATGTCTTTTTAGGGAGGGATTTTGGAGTGATTTTAAATGGAGTGAGTGCAATTAAAGAGTGGAAATGTAAAGTCTACATTTGGGAAAATTAAGCAAGATTATCAAACATTACAGTGGCTTTAAAGTCAGACAATGGGAAAGGGTTTCAGCTTATTTGTTTGATGTTTACAACTAATATGAACTAGTGAATTTTAAAGAACTTTAATTTCTTTAATTAATTCGCATGGTTGGCTCCCTAACGACTCCTTTCACAAGCTGCTGTGGTCTAATATGTTATTGTCTGCTTTTAGTTAGAAGCCATAATTGTAGATGTATTCAATTAAATGAGATCTTTGCAGAATCTTTCATTGTACAATTCACATAGCACCATCTTTATACATATTAATATTAGTGACATTTGTTTTTGTTGTCGCTGTTGATGATGATGATGATGATAATGAGAATAATGAGTATGATGATATACTGTATTTCATCCCTTTTTGTCCCAGTGTTGAGGATGTGTTCAGCAGTGAGCATCACTTTCTGTCAGCCTTTACTTAAAACAGACAATCTTTCCCTCTCTTAGGAAAAGAGTAAATGTATCAATCTACTAAGTTAAGACAATCAAGGCCAATTATGCTAGACAAAGAGTAGCAGCTTGAGTGTAATATACAGTACTTCTCAGGAAGCTATATACAGTATAGATAATCCTCTGCAGATAGTAACATCTGTAACTCCAAGGGATACAGGGGTTATTGGGAGGAGGAAGAGTATGAGTAAAAAAAAAACACATTCTTGTTATTTTACTTACTATCAAGTTGCTTAATTAATCTATTTTGTCAGTCTTTACAATCTGTACCAACCCTAGTACATTTTAATGTCACTTAAGTCATCAGTAATATGATGTGTTCTGCAAGTGCAGAACACCATTAAAAGAACATTTATCAAACATTGGACAGCGAAGTGGAACATGCATGCATTGGCCTGAGTATGTGCAACCAAATGAATGACAGAGAGAGAGGGCCCAAAAGAGGACGTAAGCACTAGCCGCTGCATGGCTGACTGGTTTCAGTAAGTGATTACAGTAAGCGTACATGCATGTTTTAAATATTCAGGGAGGAAAAAGGAGCCCAGACTTTCTGGCAAGATCAGTACAGTTTGCTATTGCTCCTAGAAGAAAAAAGACTTTTTCATTCTGTAACATTGTTTGATAAGGTCCCCCAAGGGCCCTTAGAACCACAATAAGGTATATGAACTCATGAAGAATACAATTGTGGATATTTTGAACCGGAGAATTGAAAGACATCAACAGTTTCAAAATCTAAAATGACAACATAATCAAGCTTTTGTCATGGCCATCTTCGTCACCAGATCCAAACCTCACCAAAAACCTGTGTGGTGACCTGAAGAGAATAAACGAAATTACAGACAGACAGACAAATAGATAAATGGATAAATAGGTAGGGATTGCCTGGCCAAAAAAGTCACTGTTTCACAAAGGTACATTTTTGGTCTGCTTCGGTCAAAGAAATGATAAACTAAATAACTAATTAACTAAAAAAAAGAACTAGTTTCTAACACATTATTAAAACCAATAAGTATAGTGCTGATTTTATGATATTATATGATTTTTTTTTCTTCACTAATGGTACAGGCTTATTTAATGACAACAAGCCCAAGATTCATGGGGCTCAATTTATGAAGTTTGGTTCTGAGAGAATCATTTTCACACATGAATAGGCCACTGTAGTAAGTCTTTGGGATGTTCTGAAGAAATCTTTGTCGTGTGGTCCCAGTATGTAATTCTTTTCCAAATAGACAGATTTGATTCTGGATCTGCTTGCTCAGAGTGAGTTATTATAAGAAAGCTGCATTGATTCTAAAAGCACAGATAAATATAGTGGCAGCAATTTTTCAAACTTAAATTTTTCACATATTGGTTCAGTGAGAAGGAAAGGACATAACATGCTTAGACAGATTCTATACTGGAGCCACTTATTTTTAAAGTGGTAAAGTGATGTGTGTGTGTTTGTTTTGTGTTCGTGTGTGCGTGCGTGCGTGCATGCGTGTGTGCGTGTGTGCGTGTGTGTGTGTTCATGTGTGAGTGTCTGTGTATATGTGTATGTGTGTGCGGCATAGTGGTTAGCACGGTGGTCTCGCATCTCCAGGGTTGAGGGTTTGATTCCCGCTTCATGTCTGTGTGCGTATGCTGAGACTGCTTCAGGTCTGGGCATGTATGCTGTGTGGCCAGGCCTTCCACTTCCCCAGATCCCAGTCCTATTGAGCACACATAGGATGCACCAGTCAATCAAGTCCAGTCCAAGGAGGGCACAACCCCACCCCAACGTCCTGGTGCCAGACACAACAGGACATCCCCAAAGGCTCAGTGAAGCCATGGCTGGTGGGGCCAGAGCTACCTAGGTGGCACAAGGAGAAGTTACACAATACTGGGTATAATGTTTTGCATTATTAGAATTCTGTAGCCATCAGACGTCTCAACAAGCAGTAGACAATAGCTGTAGCCATCACCACTGTCTCACTTCCTCAGCTAGATATGTTTACATTGTTATGATATGTATTTGATTTGTGCTTAATCCATTCTGCTTAAACAAATAAACCATTGATATGATGCTTTTGGACAAGCAATAATCATTCAATCTTTTTGCACAAGCATGGATAAAGTATACTAAACCTCATATTGACTCCAGCAGTCTTACTGGAGTCCAGCTCATAATGCAGCATCCTTTAAAAAAGACCTAAACAGGCATGCAGGTTTTCAGATAAGGTTTAGGAAATCAAAGCCTTTCACCTAACTTGAAAGGCCACATGGATTTATTTGCTAACGAAGTGACATTCTTGCTTGTTTTCATTTCTTGCTGCATGGATTTTTTTTTCTTTCAGCTTGATCAGTGTGCAAAGACCATTATTACTGTATGGGTTTCAAAAGTCGTACCATCTGCGGCAAAAAAGATTGCTTTGTTTGGATGAAATGTCAAATGACAGAGTAAATAGATTTCAAATAATGCTTTACCTTTGATGTAGCAGGCTTTGTGTGGCTTTGTGCAACCAATTCCTCTCTTCACATACAGAGAGGATTTAAAATAGAGAAGGGAGGAACTAAGAAGATAAAAGCAGGTAAAGGTGGATTAATATAAACCCCAAACTTTACGGAATGGCTTCATTGAATGCAATGAGATTCTGTTGGCACTGTAGACACCAGTAAGAAATCAGTAAATCCCAGGAAGAATTCTAATCATTTTCTATATTTCTAATAGAGGTAAGAAAGAACAAAGGAGTGTATTCTGGCACAGTGTTGCACCCTGGTGACTCCTTGGCTCGTTACAGCCCCAGCTCCTTTTATACACTTGAGAAGCAGGTAGCTCTTTCTGTACCCAAGATCACTGTTGGTGAAGAAAAAAAAAAGAAGGGTCTTTTGGATAAGGTCTTTTGACCACAGAAACTCAGTTCAGGCACATCAGCGTAAAGATGTGAGTGCTTTGGATAACTCTTGAATACTGTTCTCAGTTGGAAACATCAATAATTCAGGCCTTTGAGACTATGCTGCTTGCTCTGTGTTCTGTGAAAATCAAAGCAGCTCAAAGCTCCTGTCTCCCCAGTCGATTTATTGCATTCAGTGTTGGTACATCATTTGGCAGTTTTATGTTTGCACAAAAAACGTTTTCAGCATAAACAGACTGTCTATATAGCGTACATTGACTACATCAGAATGTCTGTCTGCCATGGTCCCACTCACTCCTGGATGTCAAAAGGATTGGATGCCAGTGCCAAAACCCACATAGAAAATCAGTCATGGTAGCACTTTCAGCAAAAAAAGCATTTTTTAAATGTCACTATGTCTCTATAGTACTTGCTTTTAAGTTGTTCTGAATTGTCTCTAAACCATCTGTGTTCCGGCTTCAGGAAGTGAAACATCTTTGGGAATCTTGGGGAATCATACATGTCTTCATACTTTTGGCCATGAAAACAAAAGGTTCATGAGAGTTCATTTCAATATACATTAAGAGACCGACTTATTTGCTCCATATGGCGTTTTTATACATAAATAATCTACTAAATCTACTAAACTCTTTAGCCATAGACTATGAACTGATTATTGCACTTTGTAAGTTTGCAAATATACTTTGGCCTATCTGTAACCACACAGTTCCCTCTACCCCACTTATCATGGATCGTTCTTTCGACCGAAGGACCACTGCTCAACAAATAGTCATAGAGCGTAAGTGTTTCAAGGGTGCTTTCTCAATTACTGGATGTGATAGCGGGCAGATGATAAATTGCACAGCAACACATGGGCTAGACTTTGTAGAGTGGCGGTCAAAACTATTAAGACAATATATGCCAAGTATTGTAGTTTTCTCCATGCAAGAAACATGTAAATTCAATAATCAGTTCTAGTCTATCTGGCTGGAGAGTTGTGCTAACAAGAAAGCTAATTTAATTAATTGATGGAACAAATATGTGGCGATACTTTTATTTCTGAACCCCAGGGTTTCCATCTCTGTTCACGGGTAACTAGCTTACAAAACAACCCTGAATCCCAAAGCACAGCATATTCCATATCATCGTCTCATTTGCACCAGAAGGACTGAATGAGCTAATGCTTAAAAACAAGGAAAAATTACAGATTTGTATACTGTACAAATCCAACTTCTGCAAATTATATCCTTATTTCTTTCTTCTTTCATTTTCATATGCTTGTTATCAAATAACCTCATAACCGCAAAACCACTTGATTAAGTTGTGAAGTCCACCACACCATACTGGCACTATCAATTCATGTAATCTTTCTGTTATTTTTTAATCTCTTAAATACACCTATTTTTGATAATTATTAACAAAAATACATAGTATAGTAGCTGAATGTTGGTTACATTTAGGCATTTGGCAGACGCTCTTATCCAGAGCGATTTACATTTTTTAAATCTCATTACACATCTGAGCAGTTGAGGGTTAAGGGCCTTGCTCAAGGGCCCAACAGTGGCAACTTGGTGGTTGTGGGGTTTGAACCTGGGATCTTCCGAACCGTAGGCCAATGCCCTAACCACTGAGCTACCCCTGGCCCCAAAAAGGTTAAAAGTGCTTCTGTGTGTGTGCGCGTGTGTGTGCGTGTGCGTGTGTGTGCGCGTGTGTGCGTGCGTCTGTGTCTGTGTCTGTGTGTGTGTGTGTAAACTAATTCTTGGTTAGCCATCACCATAGCCATATTAGGCACTGCTACTAAGCATAAGCGAAATACCTGATAACTATCTGATATGAAGACTGCCTTTTTTCTTTAATAGATTTCACATATAAACATTCAAAATAATGCTTATGAGCTACTGTAATCAGCTTACAAAACTGTCCCATCTGTTTTTGACTGCTAAGGGTAATGTGGTTGTGATTTGAGTTATTTTTGGGTATGTGACATTGCAGTTGCTAAGCGTACAACCATGATGCAGTCCACTAAATTGATGCATAACAAGCACCAAAAAAGCCTGTGCTATCAGGTTAGTAAAACTGCATTGATGAGGTACCCTGGTCAATCAATACATGCAGGTCACTAGCTGACTTCTCTCTCCTTGGTTGTTTTATTTGTTTGATGCACCCCAATAATTTGGCTTTTTTTTTGCCAGGCCGTGGTTGATCCTTGGAATCCTAGATGCAATGCAGAAATACAGAATGCAAACACAGTCACACTACAGTACACTGGAGTACAGTGTGAACTCCACAGTGTCTACAGTGGTGCTGGTCTGATAAATTATGTTTTCTTTTTGCACCATGTCTTCTTGTTGGCAGCTGTGTGATCTTCCTGGTAGAGAACGTTTCTATGTAATCTGTAGTGTGTTGAAGCCAAAGCATATTTAACTCTAGTGATGAACCACTATGAAAATTATACAGGGGAAGTTAGTCTCATGCTAAGGAGTCTTAAACATAATACTCCACTTTACATTCTGAGGTACACGTCAAGCAACAACAATGAGAAAAAAAGAACAACTTTTCAAAAGTCTAGACCATTGGAAACTAAATTAAACCTTTATTATTAATAGTTCTTCACTTGCTGTAAGCATGTTTCAATCATTAACAAATAGTCTCTTAGGAACAAGTATTAGCAGACCATTGTATTAAACATAATTGACCATTTCAGGGACTATCAGGTTGAGGCTTGGTAAGTGGGTCATGTTCTGAGAGATGTGTGTCTCAATATTCCTGTGCTTTACTCGTCCCATAAAGGTAAAGTAGGGTAGACTGGCAACCCAGAAACAGGCAGGATCTGGGCTAGCTTTAGCACACCAAGCTTGTGGCCCCATTCAGAGGTCTGCATTACTGAAGATCCCAACTCACTATCCACTTCTTTCCTGTTAAACTGGGTTATATTGTCATAAAGCTCATTAACACATATACCTTTTAATGTATAGGTTTAATACTAACACATTATATGAGCTGGTTCTTTTAACTTCATCAGCCACGCAAGTCCATCAGGTCATCCTGTTCAACAGCATAAACATATGTCCGAGAGCATGTTTTGCCGTAATGCAAGCTATTTTCTTCTCACAAAATGAATAGTAAACTGCTATGGACAGGGGTCCAGACATAGTGCATCGAATAAGTGTGAGCCATGTTGAGAGAAAGACACCCAGTCCCTGTGGAGAACTGTGGCTCACACAGGTATCTGAAATAAGAGCAGCTTTCGTATTACTCATTCCAGTCATGTGGGCTCCAGCATGGAGCTGCACCATAGGGACCATTTCACAGCCACTGATGCAGGTTAAGGCTCATAAAAGAGAGCGCAGGTGTATGAATCGATCCCAAAGGGCAGGAGTTCAGAATGGCACACCAGATCCAGATCAATAAACGCACAAGTCATTTAGTTAGGAACTTGCAGTAAGAATCAGTGTGGGAGAAAGACTTTAGCAATGTAAGTCATTCAGACTATTCAGATGCTTGCTGTGTCCTCTGCGTGACAGAAGCTTCTATAATTATTCTTAGTGCGGCTGAGATGCCACTGGGGATCCAACTACAAAAGGTACTTTACTTCAAGGTAAGGCTGAAAGTCTGTTGAGATATGAAAATAGCTGCTGTTGTCTGACTGAGGAAGGTATTTGTTTCATCAGCCAGTTTTACTGTGCACTCCAGTTCACCCTGATCACCCTTTCTATCCGTTATAATAGCGCCTGCGCGTGTGAACCCTGTTACTGTTGTTGTTTGCAGAACAAGCTGACTGACCATGTGGAATATTGAAATAGATCTTTTCCTAAAACTCCTTCTTACTCCATTGTCTTCTTTTCCCAATTCGTTTCCCATTATCTCTGTCACATCTGGGTATTTTCATCAGGCTTTTAAAAATATTTAATTCTTTTCTTTTTGCTGACTTCTTTCTGGTTCATTTCTTCTATTTCTATTTCTATTTCTGTTCTGTTGTAATGTGACAGTAGAATGTCTTATAACCTAATTTTCTTCATGGCTGCAATTTAGAGGGTTGATCTGTATCTCTCCAGTCCCAGTACCCCTACACCAGCTGACATGCTCGTCTACACATGCTCTTCCTTCTTGTGTATAGACACAGTCTCTATGACAACCTCCACCATTGCCATGACACTGGTATCCAGTGCTCTACAGCATAGATTGCCTTTTTACCCTTGCCTTTTTTCTAGCAGTAATCCTGGACAGAGGCTATATGAGTATAGCAAATGATTTATCCTTATCCTACTTTATCCTATCCAACTTAATTGCTTCAGATATTTCTGTAGATCTGTCCACAGCTAGACCACACAAGCAAATTTTACTTTATGTGACTTTATAAACTTACAAAATAGATGTTTAAAAAACATTTATGACATCTATAAATATTGTCTTTCCTAGAAGAATGGAGGTCCCATACTGTGGGACTGACCTCATACAGTATTTATGCCCACAGTTTTGAAATTGAATGTTCAGGTGCTCACATACTTTTCACTATTTTCACAAATTCACAAATCTCTGACAATATGACCTGAGCCTATGTCTGCAGCCTGATAGCCAATAATTGTAGTAATCATCATCATCATCCACTGAAATTGTGTGCATTTGTGTCTATTAACAACAATACCATCTAGTGATTAGCAAGGGTACTTGCAGCCCTAAACTATCCGGGATGATGTCAGCCCCACTTGGCAGTCTAAATCCCAGAATGTGAGGCCGAGAGAGAGAGAGAGAAAGGGGTGGGAGAATCGGTGGATAGTAGAGATCAATATGGCCATCTGTGTGCCTGTATGTGTCAGCAGGAAGCATCACGTCAGCCTGGCAGTACTTTGCCTGGGAGAGGGTGCAGGTGCCTGGCAAAGTGAACTTGCTTGGTGAGCTTGGTGTTGAAATGAATGATGTCTGAAGTTGTCTAGAATTACTTTTTGTTATACTATAACAACTGTTCAGAATCTGTTGATTTAGTTTATATAAAGGCACAGATCAGACAGTAGTTCTGGCTGCAAGGTAAAGGACAGATATACTGTACATGAACGCACTTGCTGTAATGCATTATCCTTTTGTAGTCACAGTTACAGTAATTGTAAGGTGTTTGTATGGCAGACACATCAAACAATCCAAGCTTAGCGTCAACAGGTTTAAAACCCTGTTACAAATATAACATGATTAGAAATGTATAATTGTTCATATGGTTAGACTTTAAGGAGTTTATTTAACATTAAAGGAATGTCCTGCCTTATAATCAGTTATAAAATTTTGATAGGTCAAATGGTTAAATAAATAAATAAATAAATAAACAAACAAATAAATAAGAGGAAATCATCTGTTTAAAATGAAAAAAATAAAATGATTTAACCAAGACATTATTGTGCTACATCATCATAATTGTATGTGTTTGTTTAATGTGTGTATGTTTGTGATCATTCTACATAAGCGTTTTTTTTGTTCTCCTTGCTATTAATTTATGCTTATCTACAGATAAGAATATAATTCCCTTTTTTCAAGATATAAACGTTGTTTTATGTTAAGTAACATTTATGATGTCATGAAAAATAACATTCTCTATTATTATTATTATTATTATTATTATTATTATACATCTATATGTGACGCCTTTGAAATTTTGGCAGGCACACGAAGTTGCTAGTTGTGATTCTCTCGCGCCATCTAGTGGTGATAAAGACAAAAGTTTAAGAACATTGTTCTGAATAATAATAATAATAATAATAATAATAATAATAATAATAATAATAATAATACATGTTTCTGTAAATCCTGGGGACTGACAGGGTGAGTTGACTGAAGGAGCAGGGATTGGCCGCTGTCATATCGCCAGATGAGCGCTGATGTGTTTGAGCGCAAAGTGGCCGCTCCTGCGTAACTGGTTTATGCGGCGCATTAACGGATCACTTTACAGTCGTTTGCGTGTAACGTGAGAGGAGAAGAGAAGAGAGGAGAGGAGAGGAGAGGAGGCTCCTCTTGATCAGGAAGCCCAGTTTGTGCGCATCGCTCGATTGCACTCTGACAATTTTTGAGCCAGAGCACCGCAGTTTTAGTGAACGCACGCCCTTGCGCTCGCCGCATCCACAACGCTTCCCCAATGAATCTTTAATGAGCGCTTTAGAAGTCCTAATGGCATGTCACTAATGTCCATTAATGATCTCCGAATGCACCAGGCCCCGCCTCGATGGCTTCTCGTCTTGGTCCCTTGAGACTTCTTTTAATATGGTTAAAACTTTGAAAACATCTTCCTGTTCGCAGTGAACCATCGTTGGACTGTTCTTTGCCTTTCCGCACATTGTCTTCGCTTTTTGACCGATAAACATGACTTTTCCTCTTAGAAAATCTACATCAGGTATGGATTTACTTCACTGACTTCATGTACATTCTTTAAATATTATTACGACGAAGGAACGTTAATGAGAATCAAATATAATTAATTTATTTTCATTTAAATAAAAACACTCATTTCTAAATAGTTACGTGGTCAAATATATCTCTGTTGTTTACGTTTGTTACAATGATGTCATACCGAGCAGCATTTCCTTATTTGTAACTTTTTGTAAACCTTATGCGCACATAGAGTAAGAGAAAGAGAGCGGAGAGAGAGTAGCTCTCCATGGTGCTGAAAAAACACTCGTTACTTACTGCAGTTCTACTGGCGATCATAATATTCGAAACTGTGACGTTTGCATGTTAGTTTGTATAAAGTTCATATATTAATTAGGTAAACATTAATGTATATGTCATAGATCAATATGTTCAGGCTGTGTTAAGTTTGATTTAATTTTAAAATAGGAACATTTTCCACTACTTGACTATTTAATCTCCAACCTTTAGCTAATTATGATTTCATTGTCCGGCACTAGAACAGAACGAATCTGTGAAATCTTTGAAATGTGTGATCATTCGTAGGCATGTTTATCTTACAGTTAATTCGAACTGTCTATTGACTATTTTTCACCAGTGTTTGTTGATCCTGTCCTTCTTGTATGCCAGCGCAGCATGGTTTTCTATATCCATTCAGTATTTTTTTTTATATAGCGCTTTTTACAATGGTCATAGTCGCAAAGCAACTTTACAGAATCAAAAGAAAATTAGTGAAATTTGTATGAAATGTGTGTGAAAAAATATATAAATAAAAAAAATTACTGCTCTAGCCCACCCTTCTTCAGCTCAGACTCATAAGGGGCTTGTTAATCAGCTAAAGCATCACAAAGTGCAATTCAACAATACTACAGGGCCATAATTAGAGAAAGAACAATTAAATGTTATTTTAACAATTATTGCAAGTGAAAACCCTCACCAGATCATCTTATACATGGTAATCAAATTTCTCTGGGTAAATAGCCAACAGTTTTCAAGTGAAAGAATCCTTTTTGTACAGTAGATGGCACTATAGCAAAACGTCTGAACGCTGCACGATGGATAGAATGGAAGAATTCACTACTGCACTCATTTGTGTGTTTAGGTCCAATGTTATGAGACCATAGACGAAAAGGTTCGATTCAGTATAAAACTGCAAATGATTTTGTCAGGGCTGTGTGAAGACTGCTGTGAAGTGCTCATGGTTTAGAAAAAGAGATATGTATAAATAATTTAAAATATCATCTTCAGCATAACTTGCTGAATTATATCCGAGGAAAAAAACAAAACAAATACTCAATACTGTATGACTATATTGATTTATCCAATTACACTCGCTGGCCACTTCATTAGGTATACCTTGCTGGTACTGGGTTGGAACTCCTTTCTTAATTCTTCATGGCGTAGACAAGCTGTTGAAAACATTCTTTAGAGATTTTACTTCATATTGACATGATAGCGAGATGCAATCTATGATGCGAATCTCAGATGCCTGAACAACATAATATAAGGCAGGATGGGTCCTTGCATTCATGTTGTTCATGGCAAATTCTGATCCTACTATCTGAATTTTGCAGCAGAAATGTAAGCTTATTGGGCCAACAATGTTTGTCCAATCTTGGTGAGCCCATGCAAATTGTAGTCTCTGTTTCCTCTTCATACCTAAAAAGAATTACACCTGATGTGGTCTTCTGCTGCTGTAGCCCATCTGCTTCAAGGTTCGACATTTTGTGCAAACCAATCTGGGCATTCTCATCTGGCCTCTGGCATCAATGAGGCATTTTTGCCCAGAGAACCACTGCTCACTGAATATTTTTCATTTTTTTGGATATTTTTCTATTTGCCCTTTTTCAGACCATTCTCTGTAAACCCTGGAAATGGCTATGCTGGAAAATCCCAGCAGATCAGCGGTTTCGGAAGTACTCAGCCCAGGCCGTCTGGCACCAACAACCACACCACGTTCAAAGTCACTTAAATCACCTATTTATTAATTCTGACGCTTAGTTTGAACTTCTACATGCCTTACTGCGTTGAGTTGCTGCCATATGATTGGCTGATTAGATGTTTGTGTTAAAAAGCAGTTGAATATGTGTATCTAATGAAGTCGCCAGTGAGTGTAGATTATTCTAATTATTTTAACCATATTCAGTTACTGACAAGTGTGCATATAATAACATACTGCTGTTTTATTGCGTTCTTTAATAGACTGGGTAAAGCAGGGACTGCATAGGGTTTATGCAAAGCTACTAATTCAGTAATTAAGTTATTACTGACTTTGTATTATACTGTAATTCATGGCTTTTGTAATACAAATGATTGCTTCATGCATTATCTGTTGCACTGCTCATTTCAATTGGGCCTATGAAATATGCAATGCCTCTATCTGCCTCAGACAGTTATTTTTCTTTCCTTCACCATTTTTAAGCATCTTTGTATTTACAATTGAAGGAAGTACTGGGGGAGCTACTTAATATCTTGATTAATGGAAGCATTTTAATACACATTAGAAAAATGTGTTTAGCCAGCTCTGTCTTGAACTGGATAACCTTTAATAACAGTTAAATCATTAGTTACTAAAATTATCCTTTCTGTCTAATTTGAAATCTATATGTGTTAATAAAAATAAAAAAATTTAAAAAAACATTTTCATTCATTTGGCGAATACCGGATAAAGCGGTATAGACGATGAGTGAGTGAGTGAGTGAGTATTTCCAGTTCTCCAAACTGTACAATGTTTTCCTTCATTGGAGGCAGGTGTAAAACATTGTGTTTATTTTTTATCATTAAAACAAAATGTGTTGGTTTTTATAGTTTAAATGCTTTACCATCATGTGTCTCTTCTAGAAAAGAGTCAGATGACAGTTTCATATTTGAACAATTCAGTTGAATTCAGTTTCATTTGAACAATATCGGCAGTATACTGTATAGAGAATACAACGAACCCTTGTGAGCTTTTTTATTTTAGCATGGCAGTCAGTCAGTAACATAAATTTTTTTTAAAGCAACCGTCTCTGCAGCTTTACAGTTCACTCACTGCTTTATGCTTTGCACTCTTAAAAGTGCACACACATTCAGTCACTACTTATGGAGAGAGAGAAGAAGAAGAAAATGAAGCAGAGAGCAGGAGAGAGAGATCACATAAATATACATGGGAGATAAGCAGGGCTCAGGTGTGCCATGGTAATCAGTACCCCTCTAGCTCCAAATATCACCACTGAAGACCTGATACAATTATTGTTTCCAAAAAAAGAAAGAAAAAGAAATCATGAACTTCCAACCCATTTACAACACCTAACATAAATTATGACTAAAGCTCTGGCATTCATTAAGGATTTTAACAAGAAATACACAGTATATCCCTAACCATCACTCAGCATCCTTGCATTCTATGTTTGCATGTTTTGAACATACAATAGGTCTCGTGACATGGTTCTAAAAAATGGTGTCAGAATAATGTGAAATATCAGTTAACTTCTACATTTCAGCATAGAATAGCACTGTAACATTGCAGATTTACTGTACTTTTCATATGTAATTTGCTACAGTGGATCAAAACAAGCTTCACTACTGCTTATTTACCTGCCTACAATCACACTGGTGACTGCTTTATGAATCATTTACTATTTGTTTTGGTGGTAAAGCTTGGCAAGATCTGATTAACTGTCAGAGTTTTTATAGCATTGTGGGATTTGATCATGCACAGAAAATGTGCTTTCCAATTTGGAAATAATGAGTATTACACAAATGTGTTAGATAAAAAAAAGAAATTTGTCTACATTTCAAAGTGCTAGTAACACTGCCACACCGTTAATTGTAATTAAACATTTATAAAAAAAACAATAGTGTACTTAAGAGGCTGCAAAGTCTAAGGAAATGCAGTTTGCCCCCACCCACACACAAGAGGCTGAGTGAATAGGAAATGCGATTAGGTTCAGTGGTTGGGGTGAAGCTCAGAAACTAAAGAACTAACTGTGATTTGTACTTTTCTACGCCTGTCATTGCAAATACAGCACTATATCTTGTTCAACCTAAGTGAAATAGTCTCAAAGTAAATGGCAGAAAAAAAGAACTACATGTTGTAAAGCCTTATTAACAAGAGGTCTCGTCCCTTTTGTCAAATGCTCTCAAAATATGCTTCAGTAAAGAAGAAAAAAGAGAAAATCTTCAACAGAATCAGAAATTAGAGAAAATCTTCAACAGAAATATTTGACCATCAATTGTTTGGATGAACTCAATCAATTATTTCATCTTCTGTTTGTCGCAATGTTTTAATATAAAGCCTACAAACATTCAACTGCTCATTTCCCAGATACAGTGATGACAAGATTCTTGGAGGCATAAGTAAACAAATCTAACATTACTAATAAAGACTATGTTTATATAAACAGCCTTATTCCTTCTTTTGCAAATTGATGATGAACTCACCAAACATTGATTAACAATCAATTAATAATTATGAGAAATTGACAGGGTTTTATCATCTGGGTAGCTGCAGTACATGTAGCAAGTTAAAGTAGGTCATTATTAGAACAGGGACACATCAATTGAAATGCTATTTTAATTTACTTTCTATTACATCAATGTTGTGAAAGTAAAAACTTTTATGGGAAAAGAAAAAATGTGGACACTTGACAATCACATGCTTTTTAAACATCCAGTTCCAGATTTAGTCTCTGTATATTGTTATAACAACCTTCACTCTTCTGGGAAGGCTTTCCACTAGATTTTGGAGCTTGGCTGTATGGATTTGTGCTCATTCAGCCAAAATAGCATTATTGAAGTCAGGCACTGATATGGTGTGAGAGGCTTGGCATGCAATTAGTGTTCCCAAAGGTGTTTAGTGGATTTTACATCAGTGCTCTGTGGAGGCCACTTGAGTTTTTTCATTCCATCCTTGACAAACCTTGTTTTTTATGGCCCTGGCTTTGTGAACATGAGCACTGTCATGCTAGAACAGGTTTGGGCCTCTAAGTTCCAGTGAAGGAAATCTAATTTTACAGCATAAAACATCCTATACAAGTGTATTCTTCCAACTTTGAGGTAACTGTTTTAGGAAGATGCACACATAGGTGATATTTGACAATATAATTTATATAGTATCTATAAAACCTTTTTGTAAGTCAGTGTTCCAGCCCTGTCATAATTTTATTAGCATACATAAAATCCTACCTTACAGCACCCGATTTAACCATTTTAATGATGACAGCAAACATGCTCATTCAGAGACAATTTTCAGGAAATGTTGTCACAAATCTGCTTTTTCATCTATGTATTATTGAAAAAATTTTCTATGTATTTTATTTGTCTTCGTTGCCATATATCTTGGGATTCTGTCTCCCTGTTCTCCTTGTGCTGTTTCACTTACCTCTCTAAATTGTATCCAAGTAATATAGTGACAGTAATCAGCCCTCCGGTATTTTTCTCCTGAAAATAAATAATATTGCCTTACTATCCATACGTTGCCAGGTCTGGAGACCTGGAGTGTATCCCAGTAGCTTACGGCACAAGACAGGGTACACTCTAGATAGGGTGCCGACCCACTGCAGGGTGCAACGACACACACGCACTCACACACCCAATTATACACCACAGGGAATTTGGAAATGCCAACAACAAGCAGACACAACAGGAGACAAATATTAGCAACACAAAAAAAGTCAAGTAAAAAGTGAAGCAACTGATGAGCCTTCATATTGTTTTCTCTGAAAGTAAAAAAAAAAGTAAATAAAATGATTGTGACAGTGATGCACTCCACATACTGTATACAGTTTACACACAACAATTTACCTACACAATGCTATTTTTAGAAGGAGTACATCTGACTCATGGTCAGATTGGTGGTTTTGCCCACCTTCTATAACAAGCAGTGTAGCTCATACTGATGTTCCCATGATGTCCAGACAAAAGACAAGAAGTGTCACTGAAAAGCAGGAATGCCCACCACTGCAACCAAGTCCAGACTGTGAAGTTGGGCCTGACCCAGGTTGTCCTACCTCCTCAAAACTTCAGGGGTGGAGACACCACTGTGTGTTTCAGATTGGAGCTATGTGATTTTTATTCTCAGTTGTCCAACATCTCATGGGATGGTTTAGGCTTATAGAATTGGTTGTGTCAGGTCCAGTTCCACCCCTTGGTCTTGCAAGGTAGACTTTCTTATGGTATGCATAGAGAGGCATGAGAAATTCCTGCTGCTATGATGCTGAAGGACTTCACTGAGTAAAAGTGTCTTATAAGCCTACCTTAGAGCCATTATGCCCACTGCAATTGGAAGAAACTAGTTCTCTGTTCTGGCACATGGATCTTACGCATCTACTGTGTAAGGAAGCAATGGCAGTAAAGAGATATTGTATACATACAGTACGCACACACAATGATATCTAACTTGTAAATGATACTGACATGAGTCCTATATTACGACTTAACCTTCAATTATTTGTCACATATACCTTACATCACAGTGATTTTTTTTTGTTGCTGTTTGTTTCGCATATCCCAGTTAGGAAGCAGGGTCAACCAGGATACAGCACCCCTGAAGCAGAGGGTTAACGGCCTTGGGTTCAACAGTGGCAGCTTTTCCCCCCAGACCTTCTGATGAGTAACCCAGAACGCATACTGTATGGGGGCAATATACAATAACGTTTGATTTTAAAACCACTATGTGAGATCTCCATTTGAACTCCTGTTTTGTAACTCTGTCACGCAAACAACTCCCTTCGGCAGTGAAATTAAGACCTTGATGAACTTTGGACTTTAAATGTCTGAAAGTCTAAGTGGCATTTGTAGGCTATATATGGGACCGCCTCGTCGTTCCTCAATCATTTGCTCGCATCTGCGAAGTGCATCTGGTGCATGCCATAAGAGTCAGATATGCCTCAGTGGAGAGGCATTCGCTGTAAGAAACACAAATGTCAACACTCTGTCCATGACGCACAGCGCGCGCACGATGGAGAGCCCAAATCAACGCGTATCAAAAGCTCTTGCGCGCGAAATGCAACACAAATAAACCAGTTAGAGTTAGATAGTGAATAAGAACCATCGATAGGAGAAGAAAAAAAAAAACCAAGCTCTGCAGAAAACTGCGATCTCGTTAACAGGTGTTTATTCCGGCTGCGCATTACTACAGAGCTCTCGTTCTTCACTTTCTCTCCCACTCACTCACTCACTCCCTCCCTCACTCACTCCCTCACTCCCTCACTCTGCCTCTGTGCTCCTGCTGCTGTTCCTCCCATGTGATGCGTGAATGTTTTGGTGGCATCATGTGAAACGCGTGTTGGGGATCTGGACAGAAGGGAAAGCACGGGTCGTACACGGAGGTGCTGCGTTCAGCGTTTTGGAGCGGAACGCTGTGGGGTGTCGCGTGTGGACGCCGTGTTGATCCTTTGCAGAAGATGAGTCCATAAAATGCATCATCCGGGAGGCGCGCGCGCGAATCCGAGCGCAGTTTCTATTGGGGAGTGTGAACTCTGGTTAGACTTTACAGTTCTCGTGCAACTTTGAGTTCATTCTCTGATTGCTTTATTTTATTTATTTTTTTGCTCTCATTCGAAACAAACGATGACGGTCGCTCTGATTTTCGAAGTCGGATGTGAGCGGGTTAACAGATCGGTGTAGAAATCCGGTTGACGAAGAGCGGAGGGGCGACACCAGCCTCTCTCAGCGCGCGCTTCTGGGCGGCTCGGCGCCACACTGGCTATGGCGGCGGCGATCGCGAGCTCCCTCATTCGTCAGAAAAGGCAGGCGAGGGAGCGCGAGAAGTCCAACGCCTGCCGCTGCACCAGCAGCCCGAACAAAGCCAAAAGTGCATGCGAGAAACCGAGCCGCCTCAGCGTCTTCTCCCGGGTCAAGCTCTTCGGCTCTAAGAAGCGCCGGAGGAGACGTCCAGGTGCTCAGAGAGGCTCATGTCATCTCCATCATCATCATCATCATCATCATCATGTTCACGACATTACATTACATTCATTTACACACATGATTACACTCTTTCTCACATCACTTACTGTGCATCCGTCAATTCATCACACTCTAATCCCCATCGCTCTTACCTAAACCCACTCTCTTTCCTCATCTCTATCACATCATCAGTTTTGCAGTATATGTACCAGTCTTTAGCTTGTGCTTCTGAACTTAGACATAAACTTTATCAGGACTGAGTGTGAATGCTCGCTTGCCGTGTGCAGAACATGTAGCAGACTTAACGCCAAAGCAGAGCTTTGAATAGTCCCAGGGAGGCAATAAATGAAAACAGGGAAAGTCAATATGCGAATGTTTGTTCTAAAGCCATCTAGACATTGTGCACTTATTGGTTGCAGGGAGAATACTAGTAAAAGGAGCAAAAGGAGTGGGCACAGCTTTGTGTGTTTGTGTGTGTGTTCACACGCGTGCATGTGTGTCAGATCAGGTTGAGGCAACAAAGACCCACTGAAGGTGGTTTTAATGTGGAAAAAAATGTATGGCATGATCAGGTCTGTTTAGTATTGAATATCTCCACAGAAATTCCTTTATGCTTCTAGACAAACGATTTCCCTGGTACTTCATTTAATAATGTGTTAATGGGGATTAATTGAGACACTGTTTTTATTTAAAAATTGTCAGCTGTGGACACTCCCAAAATAAAGTGCATAGATAGACATTGGACATCAGTGTTTTTGTGTTTAAGCTTTAACTTAATTATACATGTAGAATGTTACAACACTAAAGGACCATTTTATCATTGTAACTCAGGTCCCTTGAGGTAAGCGGGTGCTGCAGAGTTCACAGTGACTCATCATTCTCTTTCAACTTAGAAAACAGAGTTCCATTAGTTTCATTTCATCCATTTATTCTTGCACAATTCTATAAAAAAAAAGATTCAATAAAACATGAAGGAATTGAATGCAAGCCAAATAATCCTGTGACTAGATCTTCTCCACACTTTTCAAGCTATTCATTACAACGTTTTTCAATTCCACCCCTGTTCCACCCCTGTTCATCACAATTGTACAAGCATAAAATAGGATTTTGAAAAATGCACGCCAAATTTCACAGGCAGTTTTTGTGTTCAACTATTTATTCCTCATTGCTTCCAAACCAGCTCATCTCTGGTCAGAAAGTTTGTAAATCATAGAATTTATAGTGTATGGTTTTTATGGTGTATGGTTCTTTATAGTGTAAGAACCATAAATTCCTTTTAAATCTGAATTCTTATGAACAATATGTCTACTAATAATATAAATATATAATATAAAATCATCACCTCTCAAACTAGTCAAACTAGCTTGGACACCAGCACTCATAGCTCAGTGAAAATGATCTTGATTTCTATCCTTTATTGTGTATTGTACTTTGGTAATTGCAGTAACCTTGGTGTATTTACTTCAGTGGACATTTATGACCACTATCTAAATAGAAAACATATTTTAACATATAAGCTATCAAAATAGGTGTCTCATGCGGATAACAGCAGTTAATTTTAGACTTGGTGCTCAGAACAGAGGAAAGTTTTTTTGGACTACACAAAGTAGCTTAAATATGGCAATCAAATCATAATTGTTATAATGGTCTATATGCATCTATATCATATGTGAATGACATTTACATTATGTTACATTTGGGCATGAGCCATGTCAAAATATCCAAAACTATGTATTAAAAAAGATCATCCGACAGATTTATCATATATAAATATCATTTATCATTATCATATAATTTATCATATATATATATATATACACTGAACAAAAATATAAACGCAACACTTTTATTTTTGCTCCCATTTTTCATGAGCTAA
>JAOVVB010000037.1:18069523-18087925 GCA_028570985.1 Heterobranchus longifilis
TGAACAATATTTGAGAGTAATGGGTCTTTTGTGTATGTAGAAAATGTTACAGATCTTTCAGTTTAGCTCATGAAAAATGGGAGCAAAAATAAAAATGTTGCGTTTATATTTTTGTTCAGTGTATATATATATATATAAAATGGTGATTATGAACTGTACTATACACCTAAGATGGCCAATTTTATTCTCTATGGCCTCATGTTAATAAGAGTATAAGCTTTACTTTATGTTATTTTGGCTGCTACTTGCCCAAACTCAAAAGCAGGCACCATGATAAAATTGTGAAGATGCTCATGTCAGCTCCTTAGAGAATAAATAAAATCTTCCACCTTCATCTACTAGTTCCAGGACAACTTCTACAGAGGAATTCTGGTGTGGCAAAGTCCTCTGAAGCTCTATCTTAGCATCTTAGCCCCAGTAATGAAAAGCTGAACTTGTAGCTTGAAAAGACTTCTGCCTCTTTTTAGATCCAGAAGAAGATTCTGAACAGAACTATGTTCAGTACAAAGTAGATAGAGCATCTAAATTACCAGGGAAGAAGAATTAGAGGCTGAAAGGCAGGTCAGAAGACCGAAGAGATGAAATGGGTTGAATAAAATAGTAGTAAACACCAATATGAAAAATGCAGGAAGGGAAGCCATGTAATAATGGTGAAAAATAGTGAAATATGCACATGATTAAGACATGATTACAGTACTGGCAACTAGCAAGCAAAAGCTGTATATCTAAGGATTTGAAATATGTGGGTTATTTTGCAATGTGTGTTAGTTTTTTTTTTTTCTCTAGCTCTCTTGTTTTTTTCTGTGGTTGATTTCTGTATTGTAGTGTAAGTCCCTAAATCATGTTTAACCCTACTGTTGCCTAATGCTACACACACTCAGTTAGACTCATTACACCAGCGCCTGTCTCACTCACTCTCTCTCTCTCTCTCTCTCTCTCTCTCTCTCGCTCTCTATCTCTCTCTCTCTAGAGCCCCAGCTGAAGGGGATTGTGACGAAGCTGTACAGTCGCCAGGGCTTCCATTTGCAACTCCAGGCAGATGGAACCATTGACGGAACTAAAGAGGAGGACAGCAGTTTCAGTAAGTTAGCTCAAGGCTTCCTTCAGCTTTCTGATTCCATCTCTCACTATGCACTGAAATGTAATCACATCCCACAAATGCACCTACTGTAGTTTACAGTACTTCAAATAAGAGAGGTTCCCTTTGATATGTCTGCTTGTGTTAGATTGTGGATTGGATTGGTGCTAGTATTTTCACTGAAAATAAGCTCTGCCCTTTCCATGCATCCTTTTCAATCTCTCTCTCTAACTCTGTCTCTCACATGCACACCTGTGTCATGCAGACACAAATGTCATGCAAAGACATATTCATAACAATGTTGTAGTTTTCTATAACACTGAAGGTAAACATACAGTACTACCATAAAAAAAAAATGCAAGGACTGAGTTGACCTGCTTAAATGTAATTTCCTCTGCTCTTAAATATTCGGAGAACCAGCATTATTCATCTAACAAGCAAATGCTTGAGTGTTGGAATTAATGTGTAAACTCTGAGTCATTAAACTGTCATTAGAAGAGGATTTCTGTCCTTAACCAGTGTCTGTTTGTGCCTAATTTACATACCACCAATGCATATGCCACATTCTTCATGCATGCCTCCTCCTGCACACAAAGCATGACCCAATTTATAAAATGTGACTGAAATCACCGGGCAAGATGTTGAGAAAAAGCAGAATTACTTATAGGAAAGATATATTTTTATTAATATAATCTTTTGGCAGGTTCTTGGTCTTTGTACAGACAAGCATAAAGCAGCCTGTTATTGCATGGAACTCACAAAAAAGCTTAAATTGTGTCATCTCTGTACAGATCATTATTAAGAATTTAAAAGTGAATAGGATATTATCCAAAAAGTAGGAGAGCAAGAGGGAACACAATAGAAGCTCTATTCAAAGGAATAAATTACAGAAATGAAAAAATTAAAAGAATAAAAAGGAAGATTAAAAATGAAAAATAAAAAAATTAACTTTGATACTAACATATTTGGATTTACTTTAGAGATCCTATTTTTTCATAATCATGTTATTAACCTGCAATTCAAAACAGTCAGATAGCCTATGGCAGAAAATTGCCAGAATTCCACTATTAGTATTGTTATTATTGGTGCTGTTGATGTTGCATTTGATGAGAATGGTAAGTTAAACAGCTGTTCAAGATGTTACACTAAAACTGACTTAATCTCAAGCAGAAATATGTCAAACATAAAACAGATGAATACCAGCGCTAATAAAGTGTACAACCATTTCTATAGAATAGAAAAAAGAGTTCTTTTATTTTACAGTCAGGTTCACTTTGTTAATTATACAAATAAGAAAAATTAGACCATCATGACCTGGATTTACTTAAAAACTTTATTGGTATAGATGATAAAATTTGTTTTTAATAAAACTAAATCCTGTCCTGAAGGATTTTGTATTAATTTTGTTCTTACAGAACCCTTGCATAATGCTAGCTGTACTAATCATACAGTTTCTTATCATACAGTTTGTAGAGATGTTTTAAATCATCATGATTCCAGTCAGTCACTTTTGTTTGCTGATGTCATTCATGTCAGGAGAGGTTTGCTTAGAGACTAAGAATTACATTGTGATTGATCAATGTGTCTAGAGCACTTTTTGCAAATATGACTCGAATGTGAAAAATTGATTTGCTTGGAAAACTGTATTCATACTGTTTTATCCATGGTGATATAAAAAGCAGCCAGAAAAAGTCATTGGCCAAAAAAAAAAATCCCAAATCCAAGTCACTGAGAACATTATCTTTACTTTGCTCTGTGCTGATTTTAGCTCATCAGCACTGGGTGCTTAGTCAATAGCATCAACACCACTATCTCCTTACTGGCAGGGGTCATGTCTCTGGCACTTTTAGTTATCTTTGTCAGAGCATGTCCTAGCAGAGAAGAAATAACCTGGCCATGTGTCTGGAACCCACTCAGGCTGAGACATAAACAGGTGCTACCTGTTTGGCATCTGTGCTATATCACTATGCCACAAACTGGATATGACAGCCCATAGCCTGTAAATAAGCTTACACCTTTTTTTTGTTGGTCCATGAGCCATGATGCCTCTTATTCTCTGCTACTGAACATCGGTTATGAGCAGATTAAATGATCCTATGGGGTATTAAACTTATTTTATCTCAGGACAAGGAAGCATATACTGTATGCTTAAAAGGTAGAGCTCATCAAGTTTTATGGCTGTTTTATATTTAAGCACTAATTGAATGCTGACTTGGTACCTGGATTAATCTGCTTTATCAAAACTGAATAGCACCTGCCTTTATGTTCAAGCCCATGTTATTTACTTTAGATTATGGTCACAGCTACTAGATGTACCAGCGGTATTATATTACAGAAATGAATAGGATCTATGTGTATGCTATATGACTAGAAGCTTTCTGTCCTGATTATCAGCCACTCCCTATTTTTAAGCCACTACTGGCTTGCGTGGCCAATTTATCTGGAGTGAAACATTATTGAATTATATAACAGCTTGCTTTCGTTTCTCATCAAATGCTTAAATGCAGAGACAGAAAAGTGGTTGCTAGAGTGAAGAAGTTGAAAAAAATCATCTATCTATCGCTCACACTGCCAAAATAGCATTGTTAGGAGCTGGCTGCTGTTGTCTCCATAGCAACGGCTGTTTTGTGTGTGTGTGTGTGTGTGTGTGTGTGTCTGGTCATGCTCGTGTGTGTTTGAGGAAATGGGACTTGCTCACATGCACAAAATATATTTCCTTTATTATTATTATTATTATTATTATTATTACTATTATAGTAAGGTCTGTTCTTCATTAAAATATATGTTTGATGTTAATAGTAATACAGTAGAATGAATATTTATGGATTTTTACAGTAATTAATTAACTTTGGTATTTCGTTTCATAAGTGAGTGATGTAGTACTGTTCAGGTACATGTAAAAAGATAAAAAATTAAATTGTGAATGCCATTTGGCTTAAAAAGTGTCAAGATTCTGAGGAAATATTATAACTTACACATATTTCTGAACCTCTATTTTGTTGGTTGATAAGTTTTTCAGAATGCCATTGAGACTGATTAGTTTGATGATTAGTTTGAATTGTAACAACCCCCCACCGCCACCATTACAACATCTTAACAACAAGGAAATAAACGTTCATTTAAGCTTATCCAATAATAAGGATTGTCAACAGTTGCAATGCAGGAACAAACAGGTATAGATAGCTAATGGACAAAGTTACATACATATAAATGAAAAGTGTATTCTCTTAGCTTATTTTATACACACAAAACCTTTTTCAAAGAACCAGATGCAGTTGGACAAAAAATTAAGCCTGTAGAGTTCACAATGCAGACAGACATTGACCCAATATCATATTTTTAAAGCAACTGAAGACTTTTTTTAAGAAGTTGAATGTTATGTTCTACAATGGCCAAATCGGGCACTTGAACTGACCCTATTTGAGCATCACCAGGCAAACCCAGTGTCTGGAGTTGTACTGTATACGGGTTCTTCAGGCAGTCTGTGAATGCAAAGGATTTACAACTAACAATTAAAAATAACAATTGATTTTATGATTGTTAGTTGTTCGATTACTTTTCGTCTCTTATTAGGTTGCACAAGTATAAGAAGTGCAGTCATTCCTAAATTGGTCACCTTATTTGGTCATAAAAACCCTCAAAGTAAAAATCAACTATTTAAAGTAAAACGTCAACTATTTAAATATTGCTGGAATGCACTGCGATGGATTGGCACCCTGTCCAGTGTTTACCCCGCCTTGTGCCCTAAGCTCCCTGGGATAGGCTCCAGGTCCCCGCGACCCTGAATACAGGATAAAGCGGTATAGAAGATGAGTGAGTGAGTGAGTGGAATGCACTATTTGTGTGTAATATGTAGTTTAAACTTTAATATACAGTGGTAGGCAGCTAAAATTATAACTTCTCCAATGACAGCATCCAAATATTTTGGTCCTTTCAACAACAAAAAACAAAGATCATGTGAACAATAATGAATGATGTTGCAAATTTACATAAATCTATGCTGTAGCTCTGTATGAAATGACCCAACCTTTGGATTAAATTAGGTAATAACACATACTCTATTTAATCAGCTGTTTTACAGACACTAATGGTGCTTAATTATAAGTTAAATTAATGTCAAAAGCCCCTTTAAAACACATTTGAATATTATAATCTATGTTTTTTTATGTCCCATCCATCATCATCCATCATGTGACTCTCTGCTCTCTACTATAATATGTCCCATCACAAATAAATAAATAAATAAATAAAAATTTGAGTTTCCCAACTCTTGATACTTGGGACTGTAGGACTGCAGGTGAGAAATGCGACCATAGACGACACGTGTCAGGAAAATAAGAAACAGAACAGCTACCACCCTTGTGGATCTCACAGGCCCACACAAGTAATTACTGCAAGTGGGCCATTTGGGACCGCAAGCCATCACTGAGAGCACAGCCAACCGTAGAGAGAAAGCCAAACTGACTTGGCCATAAGAAAACCCTGACAAAGCTGCTTGTTTGCATCTATTTTGTAAACTGTCCTTTAAATCAAATCTATTACTACTGTACCATGCAAAAATAGCAAAATGTCCATCAATAGAAGAAACAGACGCATTTAAATATTAGCTAATCCTTAAAAGGTTTGCTCTGGCTAACTAGTCTGCTACAGTATATTGCTTAGCTAGCTAACAACAAGCTCTCTTTGTATTGCTAGTCACCTGGCACTGCTTGGGTTTACCGGATTAATTATCTCATAAAAATTATAATTATTCTATTTAACATTTAAGACATGTGTTTGAAATACACTTCAGTAACCCTAGGTTAGGGGAAATACTTCAATGCTTGGTCAGTAATGCAAGCACATTGACGGTCTGATCAGTCAGCCAAAGGAGATTTCAGATAATGTGTGCCTTACAGGAAGCTTGTTCATTGCAGTATCTGTTTCATGACTAAATGTAAAAGCGTCTAGCCTCCAAAGCTGGTTATAAAGCTAAAGAGCACATAAAAGGCTTCCTAATGGCAGCTAACATCAACCGAGTTGATGCTTACAAGTATGATACAAATGTGAATTGAGGAAATACCACCATCCTGTATTCATTACAGGAAGCTGGTTCATTTGGGCATTTGAAGACTTACGGCGAATTCAACTGGTCTTAGGGTTAAGAGCATACAAAAGGTCTCACATTGACACGGTTGATGATTCCAAGAATAAATGTGAACGTATTATTTAAATACACTATCATATTTTATTTACTACTTGATAAGAGTATACACAGTTATGCAGTACGTGCAGATACACAAATATAAATACAGCTGGGTAGTGTGTTACGGCATGCACTAGAATTATAGTTGGAGAATTTTTAATTACTTCATCTAGCAAACATCAGTATATGGAATTTTTAGTGTTTTTGCTGTTATTCAGAAGCTTACAAAATAAGTTTTTGATGAGGAAAGTTGAAAGGAATGCAAGTGTATTCCTGATGGTTTTTAAAATGGCCCAGTTAGACTGTGCCATTACACCTCTACATGAGGTATACCTCTACATGTACAATTCTACATGACAAGACCTCTAAATTAATATCACTTTGTATATGAAAATCATTGTGTATATCACTTTGTATGCCTTTCTCCTTTTTAGTATAATTATTTCACCTTTTTACTCTCAGGGCAAAGTTGTACATACAGTAATAAAAATTATTGATAAGTTAGATGTTTTTTAACTGTAGTAACAAGTTTAAATCAATGATAAATTGATTTTTTTTAAAAAGGGACAAAAGAGTACTTCACTTTGCTCAGAAAGGTTTACCAAAGCATTTTAAATTTATTAGAAGAAAAATAAGTGAAGAAGTGAATTCCAGTGAAATTATTTTAATTTAGTTTGTGCAAGGAGCTACATTTATGAATAAACAATCCCATGTATGTACACAGTGCCAGTTACATAAAGCTAGGGTTATATGAGTTGAAACAATGAAAGCTAAATGCATAAAAAAAGAATGGAAAAAATCTTCCCGCTGTTTCCATCCTTAGCTCTGATTAGGTTTGTGTTTGGAGCAGAGTAAACACTCATCTTGGTCACTAAATGTCATGTTTGGCTGCTTTATTACATTATGTCTCTTTCCACTGAGAACTTAATTCGATTTCCAATCAATGTGTCTGGACTTGAGGCCTTTCCTTCTGTTAACCTGAAATCTAATTAGTGTTAACGTGTCTTTTTCACCTTTTCTGATGTCAGTTTGTATTTCCATCTAATCAGTTCTGTCATATATGTGAGAAGGTCTGTTCCATAATAAAGTTTGTTAAAAGGCAGCAGAAACCGTAGATAAACTGTAATTAAATCTGTTTTTAAAAGGTACACTTTAAAAAAGACAGTGATTTTTTTAAATTAATGTAGAGTATACAGTATGTGTGTAAAGGGGGATGTTTGACATTCGTTGAGTAATCAACACTCTACTGTCTGGTTCTATTTTTAAGTGTTCCCTTAGAGGAGCAATACAACTTGTCTTTCTCAACTTTTGTAATATCAGTTTGTACATGTATCTATTCGTACTTGTTACAGCTTATATAGCCTTAAAGGACACACACAAATCCAAAAACCTTTAATCATTCTAGACTCAACGTTATTTGCAATTATATTGTGGGGATTTTAAATCAAGTTATAATTTATTTAAATGAAGTGTTGGAGATAAGACACTGGTGTGTCATATGCTTTAATTGTTTCTACATAGGTGCATTTCTGAGGTACAGGGGGAATCACATGGTGGTTTGGTTTTCTACTTGCTCTTTGGAAATCCTGCTGTATTTGTGCTCAGCTGCTCTATTAGCTGCAGGTAATTGACTCTCTCTTTTAAAACCCCCACAAGCAAATCCATGGCAATCCCTCCAGAATGAGATACAACTGCGTCTTTGTGTTTCGCTTGTGTGTGTGTGTGTGTGTGTGCGTGTGTGTGTGCGTGTTTGTGTATGTGTGTGCGTGTGTGTGTGTGTGTTTGAATTTTATTTTATTTTTGTATTTTATATTTTTGTATTAGCCGTGCAATGGTTTTGTTGCTGTACTAGCCTGTAGTACTAACCCCTTTTTAACTGGCTCTCCAGCTTGATGCTATTCTGAGACTCTGCTCTGTTTGTAAGAGCATGAGGATATGTGTTTGAAGAGGACTACAAAGCACAGTTGCTCTGGAGAAAAGTATAAGTAATGCAGCATGAGAGCTGTCAGTCCTAGCTCACAACTGCTGCTGTGAAACAGCCACACCCTACATAGCTCATTCATTTTTGAACATGTCTTTTCCCCCAACCCGGTGAGATTTGCCTCAAAGTGCAGGCTAGACAGATGAGTGATCTCTGCAGGTGGACCCCAGCACAGCTGAGACAGGCTCTTGATGTGGGATTAGTGAAACGAGTTGAGGTTGACAAAAGGGACGAGCTCCACCCAATTGCCCTAACAGTAGCCTGGGCAGAGCTGCTGCGTGGAGCCACAGTGTGCAAGAGCAGCACTGCTGAAGTCATCGCTCTGCATCAAATATTAACCAGTGCTGTTCATCTCCCTCTGATGAAAGCTATGGGGAAAAGCCAACATGAAGTGCTGCTACAGAGAAGAGACATATAAGATGAAGTGATGGGTGTGGTTCTGAAAAATAGTATTTTTATTATAATTGGGATAAAATCCACATTAACTTTATGTTTGATTACTGCATTGTTTAACTTAATGATTTGGCTAAAAAAGGGAGCAAAAATGAGATGGATTTCAAAGAGCAGATGTTTCTGGCAAGCGTGTTCCTTTCTTTAACAACACAGTTAAAATAAAAATAATAATAATGAAAATAAATAAGTAAATAGAAGTTTTTAGTTTGTTAAATTTAGCTACACATAGTGTGGGAGTAATAGCAGTAGTGCATTTCAGAGTTCAAGGAGAAACCTGCCCAGCAAATACTATCTTAACGAATAGACTGAACGATTGAGACTGCAGAATAGATGTTATTTCTGTTATATACAGCTTACAGGTTAGAATGTTATACAATCTCTGATAGGCACACATGCTAATGTGTTCTTATTTCTCTTAAGCTGATGCTTGTTTATGAATATTCTCGGCATGCCAGCACTGCCTTCGGTAGCTGGCTGTATTACTTTCCCTTACTAGCACATGGAGACTGTATGAAAAAGAGAGATTGTTAGCTTTTTGGCTTATGGCATTGGAGACAGACAAAGGTCCAGGGCTATTTGGCATTTTCAGTGTTTCCAGGCAGACAGAGCTCCAGTATGGCTCACTACCTCTATTCATCTGAGTTTGAAAAGAGAGAGAAGAAATGTCAAAAAGTGAAAAAAAAAAAAAAAAAAAGCAACGTTCATTTTTCAGCATTGGTTTTGAATTCATTTACTTGCAGTGAAAGGGCCAGATTCTGGAGAAAACATAATAAATCATCCAGCTGAGAAAAATATTGCATTAGGTCAGTGGTCCACATGACATTTTTACAACATTGATAAGTTTGGCAGGTATTATACTCAGCATTGTTTTATAGTCTGTTATAACTGTTAGTCTTATCTAAATGGCATTTTGAATGTATTGTATGTAACATTCAGGCCAGCATTTTCAGATAGATTCACTGAGCAGAGCTTTTATGATCTAATTATAATCACTGTTTATAAGTCTATAATTGTTGTTGCTGTTGTTGAAAATAATCTTCTAGTGCAGAGTATTATGCTACACTATACTATAAAATGAAACAATAACTTTAATATAGAGTCGATTACAAATAAAGTCTTCCTTGTAATTGAAACCGGCAGAACATTCGGCTCCTGTTTTCTCTTGAGCGCTTGCATTCTGCTCGGTGATATTTTAGACCTACTGCTGATCCTGATTGCCTTGTTTTAGTCCATCTCTTCAGCTGATGTCTTGTCAGACTGCATCAGTTTGGTCTTATTAACTGTGTCACTATTAGCTGCAATATGTCTAAGTGTACTTTCACGCTACAGTCTCAGGCATTGACCCCAAACAAGAGCCCAACTTTTGCATAATGTAAACACTCCATACTGTGTGTGTTATGCTCAAATCTACTTGACAAATGTGGTTCTGACAATTGTATGGTGTGCTCAGGCACCGGTCAAACGTGACATCATCAACACCGTCTGTGTGTGCACAGCACACACTGATCCCATCCTACTGTACAACCATAGCTGATAAAGCACGTGAGAGGGTCATGCTTTACATTTACAGTTAACAAACAATAACTTGAATATAGTAAAACTTAGAGCTTAGAGACCTGAATATAAGTTATGGACAGTCAGAATAGAGCCACACTTTTTCCGAAGGTATTCATTCTCCCATAGCTAGCTCAGATTTGATACTTGTTGAGAAAGTCATCCAATGCAACATGTTTAATACGCACAAATGTTGCTGTTATTCTATCAGTGGTCTTTTTTTCTGCCTCTTTTGTGCCTTTTGGGGCAAATAAAATGGCAACACATCAGTAAGTAGCATCAGATCATTTAAACAAGAGACGCTGTGAGTAGGGCTATTCTAAACATCACAAATACCAGACAAATCTGTACAGCAGGTTTGTAATGAAAATACCAAAATTTTATAAGAAAGAAGACAAAAAGATGGGATTTCTTTTGTACACACATTAAGACTCAAAATGTGAATTTTCATAATAGCTCTTCTTTAATATTAAAGCAGAGATGTATTTATGTATGTAGTTTATTTATATTGCTAAAATTACATTAAAAAAAGCATCTCTGTACTATATATATACTATATTGATCACTCATCTATATTTATCTGATAATATACCTTATAATATTACTATGAGCATTCAATACTTTAAATATACAGTAACTCAACGCTGTGGCCTTTAATTGTAATTGAACCACATTCTTAAACAGGGAGCACTATTTTTGCAAGTATTTTGCTAGAGTAAATACAGTTCCAGGATAATTTTTTTTAGTTAATGCTGTCCATGTTATGGGTATGTGTATACAGAGAAAAAAACAAGGATGGGCAAAACCCCACATTTAAACTCTCCAACCTTCAAAATACAAAAAATGACAAATTAACAGTATGTTCCTAATTCCTAAGATGTACAGGGCAATTACCATCTTACAAAAATATCAAATTGAAATGAAATGCTTTTCATTTTTCAAGAATTACTTATTTAAAAAAAAAAATTCTTTATTTTTGCAAATTATTTTTATTGAACAATTATATTCAAACATATTAAAAAATCACTGAAAGAAGTATATCATTATAATATAACAAAGATAAAGAAACATTTAACAAACATTAAGTAGTTTCTTTATAAAATATTATTAAATGTACCTAAATTTTTAATTTATTTACTGTATGTTTAAGTATGCTAAAAGTACTACAGTATGTGCCACACTAAACAAAAATAAAATAAATGTATTTATGAATTAACTTAAGCTAAATTTAAACAGTAATGTAATTATAAATTAATACTTTATACTGTATGGGGCAACACAGTGGCGTAGTGGTTAGCTCTGTGGCCTTGCACCACAGTTGTCTGGGTTTGATTCCCTCCTTGGGTCTGTGTGCATGGAGTTTGCATGTTCTCCTCGTGCTTGTTGGGTTTTCATCTGGGTATTCCGGTTTCCTCCTATAGTCCAAAGACATGCAGATTAGGCTTATTGTCATTTCCTAATTGCCCGTGGTGTGTGAGTGTGTGTGTGTGTGTGTGTGTGTGTGCCCTGAAATGGATTGCCGCGCTGTCCAGGGTGTATGAAGCCTCATGTCCTAAGTCCCTGGGGACAGGCTCCAGGCCCCCCGCAGCCCTGTTCAAGATAAAGCGGTATAGACAATAAGTGAGTGATTGATCAATATATCAATATATGTACTTGCTAGGATTTGAGTTCAGTAGATTTACAAAATACTTTGTCAAATTTCCCAAAAACTTTATGAGCAAAACACCACATTGTTGGATTCAACAAAATACCAACATCAACATCAGACTTTCTTTTAAGGTAAACATTAACTTTAAAGGTAAAAATTAAATGCTCTAACAAAACAAAATGAATTCAAAATCAATACTTTATCATAGTAACTGTACGAAATCAACAAGTATTTTAAAAACAAACTTTTGTTATGACTCATGAAGTGTATGTTGCAAAGTTACAGTGCAACAAATATCACAAAAAAATGCAAAAACTTGGCAAAGGCTGTGATAGAACTGATATGTTAGGAAGAAGGCGTGTGGGGTGTGCTAAGAGGGAGGAAACAAAATGTTGGATGTAGTTCTAAAGGGTGAGAATAGAAGTTATGAGATAATACTATAATCAACTTACTCTAAGCAGATTTGTCCTTTTTCACTATTTTATTAATGTAGTAAATATACACAATTTGACCACTTAATGTCTTTAAATGGATTGCTTTGTCACTGTTGTCCAAAGCATACTGTATATAACATTTTTTGTTTTCCTTTCGTACCTTACATGAGGACTGCAGATTAAATGAACAGGAAAAACAGACCTGTATCACTGTACTCACTGTACACATAATACATTGTATTCATGGGAATATAATAAGGATCAATGTTTGGAAGAATATCGCTTTTACTATTTGTAGGAGTGACCAGGTTGCCTTCAATATGGATGTCAGCGTTTGCTAATTACTCAGTCTGTTTATGTGTTACAGCCTTCTGAACACTTCTACACAGAGAGCTCTATGGACACAGACTGTACTGGTGGAAGTGTGCTATTTTTAACGTTCTTTATGTAAATTAGTTAATGCCTGTTTCTCTGTGTGTCATTTGCAGCTATGTTCAACCTCATTCCGGTGGGTTTGCGAGTGGTAGCCATCCAGGGCGTCCAGACCAAACTGTACCTGGCCATGAACAGTGAAGGCTACCTATACACATCAGTAAGTAGCAATCAGCTCATTTAAACAAGAGACAGTGTAACAAGAGGCATTTAATGCAGGGAGGTCTCAAAAAAAGCACACACACACACACACACACACACACACACAGCATGCACTTGAATGACACTTTAGACGATAAAGTTCAGCCTCTATCAACATGCACAGACATACACCAACATTCATCACCTCTGTGTGGTTGCATAAATTATTATGGAAAATGTCAAATGTTCTGACACTCCTCCCTCTCTCTCACTTACGCTTTTACATGCATGTATAAAAAAAAATATATGATGCATGTTCTCCTGGTTACTCCTTCACTCCATATGGCTCCCAGTCAGAACTGTGCAGCTGGGCTTGTGAATCAGAATATGGATGCTCTACATAACAACCTCAAATCCTTCCAAGCATCAGACAAATGAATGCATTATGTCCCAGCTGAGATGACACAAAGCACTTTTTTAGGATGTGTTTTGTTTATTACCTTATGTCTAGGCTTTTTTTTTTTTTTTTTGCTCGCTCTGAAGCCTGGTTTATGATTGGCTTCTGAGTACCACCTCTTCTGAGAAACAAGAGTGAGGGAGTAGTAAACAGGAACATGAATATCTTAAGCACTCTTTGAACACAGCAAAAGTTAGCTCTCTGGCACCAGCATTCGTTGCTATGGTGATGCAAACACGAACCATTCCCTACCACATTTTCATGAAGACTTACACATGCTCTTGAATTCTCCTATGACAGAAAATTATAGCCATGCATCGCTGCTATTGCTTGACTGTCACTAACAAGATGAAGGACTTTTATAAGGTAACAAAACCATCTGGAACGATGCTGTGAACAAGGCAGCTGACGTCGCATGCCTGATTAAAGCATGTTCAGGCATAAAAAAATACAATCAGCTGCCTGCATCCTGCAAACAACTTCCTCCGTCCCTGCATCTCTGGTGGGCGTATATGGAAAAAAAAAATGACAGCAAGCCATGATTCTAACAGGACTGATGCAAAGAGGGAGTGTTTCTAAGAAAAGATCTCCAGGTGGCTGCTGTTTACTGCAGTTGCTTACTCTTACCATATATGTACACTCTTATTTCCCTTTTCTCATACATTTAATACACATCATCTATATGATAAATCATCAGAGTGATAATGTGGATGAGATTGAAAATGCAGTGGAGCAAAACCAGCTCGCGTAATACTGAATAAGGAAACAGGAGTGAGGGCTCCTTACACTGATCTAATTATAGACCAGTGCATCTTTTTTACAAACTCTGTAATACACTTTAATGGAGCTGCAGATGCCTCATGATGCTTTGATGCTGTCCTATATGCTATGCAGTATATTGTGACTCAAAATCTGAATTTTGTTGAAAAGGTATGTAACCAGATTGCAATGAATGATAAAGCAGTGTACAAAAGATTCTATAAAGATCAGTACTACTAAAATAGGCTAGTGGTGTATAAAACCACACACGCATACGTACACATGCACACACAGGAAAGGAAAGAAAGAATGAGAGACAGAGAGAGAGAGAGAGAGAGAGAGAGAGCACTTAACTCCACTCACCACCAGTCCTCTGTTCCCACTATGTGCTTTTTAATGATGCAAGCCACAGTGTGGGTGATTAAATTGCATGCGCAGACATGCTCATTAAATCGAATAAAGACACTCTAATCTTCCCATCTACACACATAACATTATGCAACACCAGAACAACCCCATGTTAGGTACAGACAGGTTGTATTTACTTGACAGCTATGTAGTAAGCAACTGAATTGGACAATTATATAGGCATTTATGCTTTATTATGACCTTAAACAATAAAATATGGGATGAATATACATTTCAAGGTTTTTTTCTAATATACAACAAAATACTGCTCAGCATCAACCCTGTCTTTGTTGTTACGTACTATATGACATATATGAAGAGTTTCACTGCATAATTTGATAATTTCATTTGGGTAATTCCACCCTTTCAAATGAAGTGGGAAGTAAGTGATAGAAAATATTTTGTGTTTGTTTCCTTTGAGTCACAAGATTGTTGAAAAGCACAAATGATAAAATATTATGTCAAATCGTTACGTTATATGCAACGTAACTTTGCAAAAAGCTATGACTCCAACTCCCACAGTTTTTATTCAAAATGGATAAAGGATCCAGTTGTGTTTGGGCTAATTCAATGATAGTGTTGGCTGAGTTTTATTAAAAAAATTTATGAAAATCATGTTTTGGTTGTTATTTTGTAGTGAGTTAAACAGCAAGTAGTAGCAGCAAATCAAGGAAAAAAAGTGTTGTCCTAAAAAAAAAAAAAAATTTTGATACAAAGATTGTTTTAATGATCATGATACTGTACATATTATAAGCAAAATATTATATACAAAGTTTCAGTTTACAATATTGATGGAATGGTCACCTCTTATTGTCGAGAATCCCTGTGCATTTCAAGCGATTAGTTAGGAAAAATGTTAATCTATTTTAATCGTTAAAAATTCCTAAAAACACGCCATGTTGCATGTTTTTCCTGCGTATCCTGGCAACTGCTGTGTAATCGAAATGTGCATGTGTATAATGCCATTCACTGCACATGTGCTTACAATTCGACTGTGTATGGCTAACAAGGAAAGAAAAGTCAAGAGTTAAATTTGTACCAAGTTCATTGTAAAAATACCAAATTTATTTAGCTCAGTGGGACTGCAGAAACATCATATGAGCTATAGTTTGGAATGCACTTTTATTTTTATTGCATTTATTTTTTGCATTGTACTTGTGCGCTTCGGGTGACAAACATAATAGTCAGAAAACTAAGACCTATGGTAATGTATTTATATGCACCTCAATTTTGATTTTCTTTTTAATTGTGTGGTCAAGGCCTTAACCCATTTAAAATGCTGTTGCAGGACCTTAAGAGAGCTAAGCATATGCGAATTCCCAAAACCCTCAATGAAGGAATGGCACAAAATTTATTGGGCTACTTAGTATGTTTTTTTCTACATGTTATTTTTTCCATTTGGCTTCATTTTTGTTAAATACAGAATGGCACGATAAAAAGTTATATGTTGTTTTTTTGTAGTGGTATTTGCCCAATACCTGTATTTAGATCCACTGCAATTGTATGATGTTTTTTTATGTGTTTACACAAAAACACATAGAATTAAAAGAGGGGGTACTAACTTTTGAACATGACTGTATACGTCTTAATCGGGCCCTAAGGTTTATGACAATATGGTAATATCAGACGGAACCAGACAAAGCAAACAAAACAGCTTCATAAAGAGTGCTTGCACCTCTTGTCTCTTGTACACAAATTAGTTGTGTGTCATTTGAGTGTTGTAATGTTATCTTTCTGTTCAATTTCATTTTAAGAAAATTGCCATAAGTGCATCATGGCTCCTAAAAGCATGGATGATCGCAGGAGAAAGAAGGAAAAAGATAGATATCGATTTAATAAGTGAAAGATCAACTCATGTGCTTACATTACAGTTCCCCACATATCTTTGCTCGGTGTATAATACTGTATGTTCACATCACATCCAAATTGCATAAAGTTTTATTTCACTGAGGATGTTATGTGACATATACCTATAATTCATTACTGCTTAGGTGGCCTTGATGGCAGTAACTGAGTGTAAAAGTCCTTTTTTTTCTTAGCTTCAACATTTTTCAAAAAGCCACTGAATGCATTTAATTCACTCAGGGCAGCCAGCGAGTGTATGCAATTTCATTTCACTGATCACTGTGGAAAGAAGCGTTGCGCTTGGCTTTCCATAACGCGTTGGCCAAAATGCAGTTGCTGAGTGTTGTAAAACCTGCCAGTTTAAAGCTTCTAAAGTAATGTTACAGTTACAGTATATAGTTGTCGTTTTTTTTCAAATTTGCCAAAACTATATTTGGGAGTAAATTTGGGTTGTGGGGATATACATTGCAATTCAGTTTCATTAATGTGCCAATAGCCCAACAGCAAACACTTTAAATCCAGTGCAAAAATTGGTGTGCATAAGTGAAAAGGACAGGAAAAGCCAAAAAAAATGAAAAGATTAAAAGAGAAACAGATTGAGTACATGTGTGGGCGAGTCAGAACGTACCCATGCAAATGTATTCAGCTATCAGTCTGACAGCAAATGGGAGAGAGAGATAATCAATTCAAAATGATCCTGATCCCCTTTTAGCTCTCTCCTGCTCTTTCTTTACAGTTCAGTTCAGATTCTGTCCTCCCCTACAGAGCTAGGCATGCTCTCTATCCAGCACCCTTTGCTCTGCATTTGTCTATGTACTGTATGTGCACATGGATGTGGAGTCCTACACCCACTAACTGACCTTGTTTTGAAAGTGAGACCAATTTTCACCGCTTAGGACTAGAAAAAATAAAAATGTTCACGTTTAAGAGATCTACAGATTTGTGTTTGCTGTTTTATTGTGTTTGCTGCTCTCCCAGGTCTAAGTGCTTTGATTTATTTAACGAAAGCGAATATAATTGGCCAGCATTTTACAAAGAAATCAATTCTGGTGTGGGAACATTTATTTCTGACCCATTATATTTGACAAAGAGTTTATATTTTGACAAAGAGTATATAACAATGATAATTTTAGAATTATGATTATTTATTGCAATTCTATGATATATTTTTTTTATTTACATAGATCTTACTTGTGCCATAAAAAGAGAACATTGTTTGTAGTGTATTGCAGTACTCCCTGCCTATAATACACTGCGTTGTGATATCTCTCATCAGATCTTGTTATATTGTTGAAACTACTGAGCCCTAAAGCTGTAAAATACGGCCCATTCATAGGGCTGCAATTCTAAGGCAATTCTAAGGCTTTCACACTAGGTAGCTTTGTACCATATACCTGATTGTAACTGGATCATCCCCACTGCCATTCAAGTAAGCTTTTACATAAGTAATTCTGATTCATATTCGAGTGTATGTGTACTGTATCTATACACACTCCAATACAGTATAGCCCTTGATGGTTTGTGATCTGTCAGTAAACACTAAGAGCATCAATCTTTGTGTTATGCCTAATATTACACAACACACTCCTTTTTACTTGTCTTACTGTCGACAATAGCCGGAGGTGTGCTGCATGCATATGCATATTTTAGAGAAGAAAGGCAGCACTGATGATGTCACAAACCAAATAGCAGTCCATTTTCATGTTTTAGTGCAGTTAGTGATGACACCTGATTTAAGCCATGTCCAAGAAAACCTAAACCGTGTTCACAATACATAAACAACTTGGACTTTCAATCCGTGCTTGTGTCACTAGTGTGAAAACACACCCTAAGTGACTGGATTGTTTTTATGGTTGTGTGACAGTGTGGGTCTAAAGACAACATTAGGTGGAAGGAATAGTGTTGGATGGAAGGATGGAGTGGTAAATGAGCAAAATGGAGGTGCCTCTCAGCAGTGCCAAAGGGAGCCAGGAGGGACAGTGCCTGAGTGAAATAGATTCTGTCAGCCTTCACCATGTAAATGGATG
>JAOVVB010000037.1:18131767-18150971 GCA_028570985.1 Heterobranchus longifilis
TTATTTTGTTTTGGGTTTTGTTATTTTGTTTTCAGTTTTGTTAATTTGTTTTGCACTTCAGGGCCACCGTAGTTTTGTCATGTTTTCGTCATTCTTCACTTACAATGTTCGTTTAAAAAATTGAACACTTACATGTTGGCTAGCTAAACTTAGTCATTCAGCCTCAATCATTATCTAGTTGATGCACTTCAGTTGTATTAACTAGTTGCCTAGCCACAATATTCTCATGACCTAAGTCACTTGAATTGTAAGATTTCTGGCAATGGTCACGAAACAAATTTCAACGTTCGTCAATTTTCGTGCAAGTTTATTATCTGCATAAGCATCTAAACACCAAGATCATTTCCCAGGAAAGTCCCAATAATCCCAGAAATCAAGTTTATTAGTGCCTCTTCTTAAATAATAATATTTTGCACTAATGTTGGTTCTTTCTGGGTTACCATCATATTGTGTGTAACAGGTTTTTGGAGAAAGGTTTGGATGGAAGGTGTGGGACTGAGGGGAGATAGAAGGCATCAATTGCAATGGTTTTACAAAGCATACAGATATAAATATTCACAAAGTAAAATAATGTGTCTTACATGAAATGCCACTATGTGTAAGGCTTGTCATTCAGCTGCACTCCTGATGAGACAGGGAGAGACAGCAGTTTGACGGAAGGCTCTAGTTTCTCCTTGAGTGTCAAAGTCAAGGGACTCCTGTTCTAGTTTTTTAACCTCCTCCCACGTCTTCCCCTGCTCCTCATAACACTGCTGTCATGCATTAACAGGCAAGGAACAAGGGAACCAGTTTATGTCAAGTCATCTTTGAATAAACACTGCTGTGACTCTATCATACTCCCTCCCTCCTCTCTCTCTCTCTCTCTCTCTCTCTCTTTCTTTCTCTCTCTCTTTCAATCTCTCTCTTTCAATCTCTCTCAAACACTCTCCCTCCCTCTTCCTCGTGCTCACTCATCTTGCACACTTTTTGGCCCCATGCTGTTCGCAGCTTTAAAATGTTGCATGTTCAAACAGACTAAGATCCAAAAAGCACTGCATACAATGTGGAAACAGGGAACAAAGCACAACCTCTACTTTCTTTCTATCCTGTCAAGTGTAAACCCAGGCTCTTATCACTACCTGAGAAGGCCAGGGCATTGGAATAATATCTTTGTCTCTGTATTAAACTTTCCTTTTAACAACTGTGAAAGATGTGCATACTTGGAAGTTACACATGACACGTACCAAGCCAACGCACACCTCTCATAACAATCACAAGTGTTGTTTTCTTATTCAAAAGTCAGAAGGTGTGTTTATCTGAACATAGATGTGCTTAGCATATGCCCCACTATCTAACATGTGATATCAACAGTTGCCGCGAAAAGAAAGCATCGGAAATAAATGCTATAAATGTAATGGATTAAAAAAAAATGTTACTGGATGAAAAATTTTCTGCACTTTTCATTGGTGTTTAATGATCTTAATGGTGACGTTAAAATGTGATGGTTTACCTGATCTTCCATTATGCACTTTTTCCCTAAAGTAATTGTGCAGGTTGCATAGAAATCGATGATGAACGTATCACGGCCTTCCACCTGTCTGTCAGAAGAGAATGCAGTTGGCCAGTGAGGGGCAGCAGAGTAAGCCTGAGTTTGACACCAGATTCTCAGCACTACTCCACACACACCATGTGCACTGTGAACAGACAGCAAGGCCACACACTTCTCACTCTGATGAGCCTATGGATTGGGGACACTAACGCATGTTTGTCTCCTACTGCGTTCTCTGTGTTATTATGGTATTTTGACCTATGAATTCTGTCCAGAGCATCTTCGACACCTCTGCGTGTTTTCATGCACAAAGACAATCGACGCGCTCAACATGACTCAACTACACATGAGTCACAACAACTCTCAGGATAATGAACAGTGAGACTTTTAAATCCAGCATAAATTCAGATACAAAAAGCTTTGGCAGACAGTTATTTCAACATAATACATTTATTATAGCTTATTTATTTTATCTAGACCAATTTAAACTAATTTAGCATGCATTGACAGGGTATTCTTAAACCCTGACTATGTTTTTTCCACAGTATAAATCACTGTTGTGAGTGCGATCTACTTTTTCTAGATAAGGCGATCTGTCAAATGCTGTAAATTTAAATATATAAATGAAACTAATTTTAGTTATTGTCAAAGAAAAAAAGGCTCCATAATAAAATACAGTATACGGGATGTTTGAAGTGTAAAATCTCAGCCAGATTTCATTCAATATCTCAAGCAATCAAAGTTAAATTTCATAAAACAATCAAAATCTATATTTAAATACTACATACTATTAAACCACAGTATGTTTAAACACTATAAAATGTTTATTGAATAGAAACTTGAAATAGAAACCCTTTTTTCCATGATGTGAACAACTATAGATATTTAGATATTTATAGATATTCCTGCCAATCATAAATGCATTAATGTAATGTCTAGTTCATTTACTGCACTTTAAAACTATGATTAGTTTGTGCTTTGAGGCAGAAGTATTGCTGTTTTAAAATCTAATTTAAGCATTAGCAATATATACACATTTATTAACTGAATGCAAAGCTTTGCTATGCTGGAGATTTTTAGGCTAATCACAGACAGATCTCCATTGAGACAGTTATTTATGTGCATTCTCAATGTCCTAGAGCATAAGTTTTTTGTTTTTTTTTAACTCAAATTTCCACTAAACATATTTTGAGATACAGACCATTTTATTTGGGATATGTATGTATGTATGTATGTATGTATGTATGTATGTATCTATCTATCTATCTATCTATCTATCTATACAAGGAACCCTGATTAAGCAGCATGTAAATGATGTAAAAGATATTAATTTAAAAATTATGAAATACATAATATTGAAAGGATTCTTATAAATATACTCAGACTAGTTTCCAGTTTTTTTTTTTTTTTAAATCTACAGGATGTCACCAATCACAAGTTAAATGACAAAAATAAACAAGTGAGTCATTAAGTTGTTTTCGTTTAGCAGGTCATTAACTTTATTCAGCTTTTGGCACTCATTATGCAAGCTGCAGCATCCACTAAGATCCAACAGTAAATTTCCATTTCACAGAAACGTAAATTGCTTTCCAGTAGAAATAATGCACACTGAGCATAAAAGAGAATTACTATTAATTTCCTAAAGTCCTAAAGTTCCTAAATATAATCTGAAATCCCGAGACAATGTATATTTCCTCTATGTAGTTCTAAGCTTGATCAACATAATTACTGAGCTTTGCATGTAGCAAAGAGTGACTGTACATATTCAAAAACAACAGTATCAGGCCTGAAACCAGTATGAAACTCCAGCATACCACTGAGACAAATCGAGCGGCCAGCATCCTTGGAAACCAGTATCACTAAGAAACTCGAAGAAATCTTAAACAACACTGAGCATGTGCTCCTACGAGCAGATTGCACTCTACAACAAATTCAGACATTAAAGTTTGTTTGGATGATTTATAGTGCCCTTAGCAGCAGGAGTATTATGAAGATGAGATTACACAGATGGATTCTGCAAAGGTTTACTGTGACGCCTAAGCGTAAGGCGCTCTGCAGGGCCGTATGGAAGCTTCACTCTGATTTATAGCATGCTCTCAAAGGAATGGCACAAAAGGAAAAATTTTTATTCTTCTTGTTTTTAACCCTTGAACTTTATTTTTTCTGTTGGTCATTAAACAGTGGTGTGTTTTCTATGTATAGATATTTTGATATTAAATTAGTAAATTACTACATTGAATGTGCATTGCTTTGTTATATAGATTTTCTTTTCAGAAAACATTTTATAAATACAGTGTTTAGATGCATGTGACATGTGAAAATTAGCTACAGGTTACTGCACACTGACTGTTTCTTTTTAGCACTATTAGTACTTTCATACTGGGTTTCTGTGTCAAAAGACAAGTCTCCTCATTGCTGCCAGACCTTTTTTATTTGCCGATTTTATGTCTTTGACTGTCCTTGCTAACTTGCAGAGTTACTTTACTGTGCAAACATTTTGATACTCCTTTTCCTGCAATTTACAATATAATTGACTGTTATTGCCAGTGCATTAGTCTAATGCATGGACCCAAAGGTTTAAACATGATTTTAACTTTCCCCTCTGCTCAGATTAAATACAGCCAGCAAACCAATATGCCAATATTTTTTCCACAGTAAATTGGGGCTGCATAAATATGGATTTTAATCACTGGCCAGTATTTATCTTTCTGTGCGTCACCCTGTTTGATGTTGCCTTGTGTGCTGGCCCAGATGTGTCTAACATCTCACTCTCCTCATTTAATGGAAAGTAAAAGGAAAAGAAAGCACTGAATCACACTGCGCCTCGGAATCATTTAAACAGAAGTCGTGTCTGCCACTATCACTGTGTGATTAAGAGTAATGGCATATTTTAACTATCTGTATGGTATGTTAACTAAGTATGGTTGTTGATCCATAATTGACTTTACCCATGGATTCAAAGGGCAAACAAAGGCTCTAAAGAGAGTCCAAGAAAGAGCGGCTGAGAAAAAAAAAAAAGTGCCCAGTGAGCTCCCCGCACTACGAAGAATAAGCAGTGGAATTCAGGGCTGGAGGCAACATTCACTGTTTTTCTTTTTTCTTTTTCTTGCCTGTCTCCTTTGTGGATGCAGCCACATTTATTAATGGTCACTAAGACATCAGACACTATCTATACACATCAGTCACAGAGGGCCGTCTTATTTATTTTAACTGTTGTTCCCTCCTCTTTTCCTCTTTGTTTTTGCCTCTTTTCTTATGTCAGGTATTTAAGCAGGCTGTCGGTTTTATAGTGCTCTGTGAAAAGGGTTGATAGGCTGTGCACTCAAAAGACAGCATGTGACCCATCTGCCCACAACTCCCTCTCACACACCCTCTGGCTTTTGTGCTCTTGTTTTTTGATTGTCTGCTAGCAGTGAAAGCACAACTTCATTAGGTAGGAGGTTTTGGCTCTGGCCAGTTACCACAATGCAAGGTAGCTTACCCTGACTAAAGGTTTATATTGTGTTAAGCTTAACCCGAAAATGTAGTTCTACATAGACAATAAACTAAAAGCCAATTTAACGTCAACCATCTTATTCTAGCCAGTAGGTTATAAACATTTGGAGTAAAGATGTTTTTCATTGTGAGAAAATCTAAGAATATGATGACTTTTAATTCTGTTGTTGATTTTTTTGTTTTTTGTTTTTTCATTTTAATTGTACAGTTAAAAACTTTAACCTTGCAAGGTACCACGGCTCACTAAGAGACAAGGTAAAAAAAAAAAATTGCTACCGTATGTGCCCATTTATGTGTCTATGCACACTCTTCACTTTAATCTGCACTTGTGTACTATTTTGTGCTAGACTGTAGCCTGAAGAAAAGAAGTCAAAATTTCACAATTCCGGAATCTTTCTACATCTATTACAATAATTATCGCTCCTATGTGAATTCTTAATATTAACAAACAGCTACTGTAGCATTTTTTTGAGATAGCAAATAGACATGAGTAATGTCAATCAGTAAATGAATTAATATAATGTTAGCAGCTTTATTTGGTATGTAACATACTGTGTATATATTCATAAATTTGTTGAAGTAAATAAAAAATAATCAAAATTCAACACACTTCAAATACCCTTGCCACTTTTTAGATGTGGCTTAGCACTTCCTGCTTGTGATTGTAAGAAAAGCAAAGTTTGACATTTTGGTCTGCTGATGCACCATCACTTTCCTCTGATTGCAACCCTTAAAAGCAAATAAAAGCTAGCTGTCTAGAACCTACTTGTAGATATCTCAAAAACTATCCACCTGTCTCAGAGAACCTTTGCTGACTAAGCCTCCTACACATTAACCCCTGAGGAGAAACCCCCAGTAGTGGTGACCGCAGGAGCTCCAGCATTCCAGCTATTTCCCCTTATGCAGCAGGCCTTCTGTCTGTGCATAACTGACGCTACAGTTCATTAGGCTCCTGGCCCTACTCCCCTTAGGCCATAAGGCAAGTGCCTATCAGAATACAAGGGGGAAGAGGGGCTTAGAGGGGGGTTAAGGAGGTATCCACAGCCTGCCACTGTGAGAGGATGTTACATGATGTGCTGTGTAGTATATCTCTAAACTCGTTTCTCAAGTCAGCACTGTGAGTGGGGACTGCTGTGGTCCCTTGAGCACCATCACAATAGGACAGCAGTTCAAAGGTCAGCAAGCCTGGATGGATGTAGCAATGCCCACTGAGCCTGTGGCAGTCTTATGGGAATGTTACACTAAGTGCTTTTTTGGGACACTTAGTGGTTTTCAAACTCTTAAGTGATAAACAGCAACATCCATCACTTTGAGCCTGCCAAAAAGAACAATGAAACACTTTTATCTAAGAGATTTTAAGGTGACAGTATAGTCAGTTATATTCATTGCTTGTGTAGGAACTGCCGTATTTGCCATATCTTTAGATTTAGTATTACTAATTAGATGATGAGCAAGCCAAGTACAAGTGTGACTATTTTTTTTTGTTGTTCATATACCATTATATTTATTTATATAATATATATATATATATTTTTTACATGATAACAGTAGTTGAGTAATGATTGTACTTACGACAAGGATTAAGAGCCACAAGATTAAGAGGAGCATGATCAAAAGTCATCACACTGGCAACAAATTTTCTTTTTAAATGAATAGTATAAAATAGTGAACTAACATTCTAATAAAATGAAAAAAATGTGCCATTTTATTTGGCACATTTAATTGGGGTTTATGTTTTGTTTTTTATTTTTCAAGTGAACCTGGGTTAGCTGGTTACAGTGGATCACCAAATACACATAAATTTTAATGTGGCACGGATGCCCTTCCTGATGCACCCGTTACCAATTTATCAAGGATTGATAAAGGCACTAGGTCTCACTAGAAAAGACACTAGGGAGCAGTGTTGGAAGTGCACTGTCTTGTTCCCTGACAGGGAATCGATTTTGGGCCATACACTATCCATTAGTCCACCAAGGAACCACACATTTAAAGTAAATTAAATGTAGCTATATTTATGTTCAAAAGTCAGTACCCAAACCTTTTATTTCTATGCATTTTTGTGTACAAAAAATAATGATTATCTGATAATAGGGAATTTTAGTATTAGGAAAATACAACCTGAGACGAATAACAACATATAATTTTTACTGTGCAAATTATTCATTTAACAAAAATGAAAAAAAAAAAACATATGGGCAATACTACCCCCTTACTGCTTCCACAGGATTTAAGAGGAATCTTGCAGCCAGGTGCTGATCATAATCAGCCCTTGATTAGTTGATCGTCAGCTGGTGTGCAGACCTCTATAAAAGCAGACGTTTTGGCAGTTTGCTGGCAAGGGGGAATGGCATAAGCCATGGTCTTAGAGGGAATTCTTGCTGCACATACATCTGGACAGGGTTATAACACCATTTTACATCTTACTGGCCACACTGAGCATGTTAAATGTTAAAGCCCATGACAGGACAAGTAGAAGTGGTAGTGGAGGGGTGATGATTTGGGTGTTTTGCAGCCACAGGACCTGTACACCTTTATAGAAGTGTATTCTATTCTAAAGGCAAATGTGAATTCTTCTATCCAACAGAAGAAGCACATCAGTAAATCTACTTGAGAATGGCTGAAAAATAAAAGAATATTACATGTATTAAGGGTTTTCTGCAAAGGAGTTGTCATATCTCATCAGCATGTAAATTTTATAGGTATATGTTTTTGTTTGTTTGTTTGTTTGTCATTTTTCAACAATAATTCTAAAACTCCCAGTTGGGTCTCCCATCCGCATGAGACCCTACTGTCCTCACATGAAAACTACATTGTGTGTATATCTTTGCAAGATTCTCATATGAGGATTGATTTGTATTACACTTTCACCAGACTTTTTCCCATTTCAGGATATTGCTCAAGGTCAATAGTTATTAGATGCAAATCACCAGAAACACTGCAAAGAAATTACAAGATACACAATATTAGGTCTCAGGAAAGCAACCCCTTGTTGTTTTGGTAATAAAATGATACTGTTTTACCATCATTTTAGTACTAGTATCTGGTCATTGGACTATTTTTTTCCCACATTGTGATATGAAGATAAGGCAACAGCAAACAGCATCTTGATTTGTGCAAAAACACTATAGGAAACCATTTCTATCTGTATTTATATCAATAATGCACAAAGGGTTAAGGGTTTTAATATTTTATTACAAAAACCATTAAGTTTGGAAGTTACAAAGACCAAAATGCTTCATTGCTGCTGTATTGCTCTACATTGGTAGCAAGCGCTCTTTTACTTTCTTGTAGACTGTTGGCAACTTGTCATGCTCTGGCTCCAGATGAAGAGCCTCCAATACACCTCAATGCTCCACTGACTTTTCTTTTACAAACGCCTATCAGTGGATTCCCCCTAAGCACAGCAGCTGTGTAGAACGCTCGAGTGTGCCAGCGTCAAAGAAGGGCTTGTCATCACCTCCCCACATTCACATTTGCCCGCTCAAATGAGGCCAAGTAAAAAAGGGAAGCACAGATGTTAATCACTCTCTTTCTTCCCTCCTTTTTTATTAAAGGAGATTAAAAAGAATAGAGCTCAATTTGGACAGAGGCCAAAGCAGACCAGGCGTGCAAAGTATTTCTGGATTATTTCCACTTAGTACAGGCGGGGCCTGAAAGGACGGCTGTCTTGTTAGCTGGTGTGTCATTGAAGACTTCACAAGCCAGTTGGTCAACCGTAATCACAATACACCATTCTTGCACCACGACAAAATTCCCATGGAGTGTGAATCACACAAATTACAGTCACTTGCAAATAAGTATATAATACAGTATAGTATGAATTATTGCTAATATGGTTATCAATTTCCTAAAGGTGCTTAACACTGCCTAGCCCACGCTTTTATAACTGTAGTTAAAAAGAAAATGGTTTCTTCAGCACTAATTTTTATTTAGAATATTTTCATAGTAGATTTCTACCTGTCTTTTCATGAGGGGAGAAAAATTAATAAATAAATAAATAAATAAATAATATTTCTCAGGGTTAAAATAATAATAAAAAAATATAATAGAATATAAAAACATATATAATAGAATATAAAAACATAAACCCCAGAAATAGCTAAATCTTGCCAGTTTTGATGTCTGAATTTGATCAGCAGACATCAGGCTGCGTCAAATTCTAATAGGTCCAGAAGACTCTCTTCATACAAAAGACAAATAAGTCGAAATAAAATTCTATCCAAATCACCAAACCATCCCAAATGTTGGTTATTGCTGTTATATTTCTCAAGTGAGTTTGATCCATAGACGTTCTCAGAATGGATACAGAAAAGCACATTTCAACCTAGCACATCTACATTGTCAAAATTAAGAAAGTCCTGATATCTGCTGATTCATTTTTCATTTATAGATCAACACAGACATTGTCTATTTATTTCTCTTCTGTACATGCTGGTAAATGTCTATAACAATTCTATTCTCTGCTTGTCCATTGAGTAAAAGCTCTCTCTAGCATCTCCTGTTCAAAAAGGACAGTCATTGTTGCAGGCTGATCCCCCTCTCCCTGGCTGTCGGGCCTAATTAAAACTATTCTGGGGGACATGGGGTGACCAGTGGGAGGAGCCAACTGTAGCTTAACAGGAAATTATGATCACAAATGTCTTCCTGTCAAGTCCTGCACTTGGCACTACAAAGTGGGACGAACTGGCGTTACCTGAAAGGGTTTGAATCTGAGCAGACAGCCACATCATCCCAGGCTGTAGTCCAGCAGGGTCATACACACAAGTGACCATTGTGGCTGGTGAAAAATGGGATTAAGAAAAGGACTTAAAGGGAATTGATTTTCAGTGGAGATCAATGAGTGGGTGCAAAGAGCCAGGGCTCGAGCCCTGAATCACATAGTCCCACAACCTCATGAAAAGCCTGAGCCACACAACACTGAGATTAAAGCAATCGGGTTCTTAACCCCCTTCTTTCTGCACCCTCACTCCCCCACCTCCCCAGTGCCATGTTACACACACTGCTAACAATGAGTAGAAAAGGACTGAAGGAGGAGAAAAAAATGGACTGTTTGCTTTGCCTTTTTCGTCTGGCCAACATTGTGATAGTAGGGTTTATAATAGAGTACTACAAGGCAGTTGACTGATCTGGTAATAGAATCAGTGCTAATATGTAAATGTAGCATCCTGAATTTTTATGTAGAAAACAGGTAAAAATATCTTTTTAGAATACAAATGTTGGGATAAAGATGTTATTTTAACGTAATCGGAAGTCAGAGTTGATGGCACTAGCATGCTGCCTATTAAGATATCTGTAGACATCTGTGTGTATCTGGTTTTCAAACATAATTTACACATTCAATTACAGTACGTATATCCACATAATAACATTTGAGATACCTATTTTTAACATCATCATATTGAGGGTCTTACACACACACGTGAGACAAACATGCCGCTGATTTTTTTTGTTTTCTGAAGAATAAAATAACATAAAAGAAATTAGACCTGAGACTAGGATCAAATGGTGTTGTTACGTGGTCACTGTGGAGTTCTTCCTTTATGCTTTGTTGGGAAATGTAGGTGTGCTCTAAAGCCCCCACTCAACCACTAGACAGATTCCGAACAGGCTAAAGGCTACTTCATTAGGGGCATTATGATGGAGAAACCCATCTTTTCTTCATCCCAATCCATGATCCTAAAATCAGTTTAATCGTATAATTTTCTTTAAGTGTTGTGAGGAGGTTGCAGCTTAGGGAAAAAAATCATTCAGAAGTGCATCCTGAATTCAGAAATAGAATCAGAACCCCCCCCCCCTTCATTTTTCATCACTCTTGTTTTATTTTTCCAACTGGTGCTTTGTAGTCGCCCTGTTTGTTATGGGATGGCTGTATATCCCACTGCTCCCAAGGCTTTAATATCTCCTGTGGGGTGAGGGGTTAGCAGGCGGGGTGCTGGAGCTGAGACATCCTAACTTCTCTATCCAAGAGGGCTGACCTCTAAACCCAAGGGGAGGCATGATGGACTCCAAATTCACCAAGCCCTTTGATGTCTGCTTATTCAGTGTCTTTAATTAGCCAGTGGCTAAATGTTTAGCTGAAACATGAATGGTGTCTACAGAATGTGTTTTTAAAGCTGGCAACTGCTTTTTTTTTTAGAAGCCCCTGTGTGCATATGAGTGTATGTCAAAGGCTATTGAAACAGTGGCGTCATACTAAACAGTCATGCATTGCCTAGGTACTATCTGAACACATTATATACATATGCAACTACAATGAGATAAAAAAATTTTAAAAAGGCACATTTTAAAAAATAAGTATCTATTTTTTTTCTAATTGCCTTTTTTTCATTTTATCTCATTGTAGTCTATTATTGCTTTGCTTCTAACAAGTGTGTGTGCATTTATTCTTGGCATGCTTTGTCACAAAATTAGCAACTATAATCTCAGCACATTCTCAGTAATCATACATTATCATATGATAAATGCACATTACAAACCACTTAGAAATGAACACAAGGGGAGATTATTTACATCCAACCAATCAGCGATAGTTTTTTTTTTAAAGCTCTAACTTCCCATTGCCCTTGCACTCAGCCGGCAATGACCTATCTTGGTACTGGACATGAGAGTCGGCCTCAGCTGGGAAACGCATGAATTTATCAGGCCTGGATAATCACATTTTTATTGCAACACTTTTAGAATAATAATTTCCCAGTGTCCCAGTAGGAAAAGCCAAATAATTCCTGTTCATTTCATTTTACAAGGCTAGTAAAACTCCCCCAGGCTCTGGGCTAAGGTCTGCCACTTCTGCACTTTACTATAACACAGACATGAGCTAAAAGTATCCCACCTGAATACAAGGCATAAAATACATAAAAAGATGTTCAATAGCAGTTTTAGCCCTTTTGGGTGAATTGTGAGGGCCTAAAAATATTCTAAACTTTCATCTTAGCGTGTGCACTCAGGTGTATTAACATATACTATTTGTACTCACAGTAACACTCACCACAGACAAGAATGTTAATATCATTTTGTCCAAACTTTCCTGCAATCTCCCTCTCTGATTTAAACATTAAGAATTAACCTATATCTTGATGAATAAGGAATTTGTCAGCTTGAGCCATTCTCAGGAGCACCTGATGATTCCAACTAATACACATCCACATGCTTAACTTCAGAAGTTTTACTCTTATGCCCGTCATTTCATGTGGCATCTGCTGAAGCACAGTTGGCATCCACCCAACAGCAGTAACTGTACTTGTCTGGTAATTGAACGAGAACAATTTCCAGCACAAGAGGGGGATCTGGATGAAATGGACTGTAAACTGAATACCAGAGCTCTGTTTCTGCTGGGTGCTGTGAACATGATGACCATAGATGACACCATTTTGTGACCTAATGAAGTAGCAAATTAAATGTCTTACACAGTAGAAGAGTTGTTCTTTAATACTTGAATTCTTTCTTCATTGTCTTTGTGATTTTTATCTTTAACAAGCAACTAATAATAAATTGTCAGCAACTACCTTGTGTATTTGTGCATTTATTTTACTGCATGTTTAAAAATTCTGCAAAATGATATGCTTTCATGTGTGTGCACCACATATTTTATTTTCATAGGCTTTAAAAAGATGAGTAGATGTATTTAAAAACCACTAACCTACATGGCCTATGAAATATCAGGAATGTTTAGCAGTCAGTTCAGGTTCACTAGTGCACGGCAATGTTCCACAGCCAGCCCACCTGCTGCTGACTGATCGATCAGCGCTGTAGGATTCCTTTTCAATAGCTCAGACTTGGGCCCTGCTTCTTCCCAGTGTAGATGAAGGTCACGTCCCACTCGATCAAACCCCTTCTGTTTATGCTTTACACTTGCTAACCCGAAAAGCAGTGTCATGGACCACCAGCTATGGCTAATCTCAGTGGCCCTCTAATAGACCTGTGTGTTCCACAAGACAGCATCTGACTCGAATGCTTCCCAATTCTTACCTCCCACAAATCGCTCAGTTTGTCTTCGCTTGTCACTACTAAAAAGGACAAACTAAATACTTCAGGTAGATTTTTTTTTTTAAATCAAGCAAAGAAACATCTTTGCTAGAAAAACCTAAAAAAATTTGGCAGCATGGCATGGCCCAGCAAGAGGATCAGGTGAAAGATTTATCACAGTGAATGTGTAAGAGCTTGCTTTTTGAAACAGTTTTCTCTTTTACGCCGATGTCTTAATGAAACTTTTTCTACCCCTATATTCCCATAAAAGGAGTATATGAAAAGTATTCATATTAGGTAAAGCTGTCTGCATAGTAACAATTTCTTGTGTAAACCCCTATTACTTCTCACTTCTTTTGTCCCTGTTTGTTTCCCTTCTGCTTTCTCTACTATGTCAGAGATTTTAGCATAAACTATTTTATGCTTTTTAACTAGTGTTAACACAGTGGGATACAGCCACACAAATTACACACATATATATGCATACACATTCATAAATTCAGAAAAATAGTTAGTATATAGGAAAATAATAGTTTCTGTTTTTCACACTAGCAACAAGATGTATGTGCTGTGCTCATACTAAAGCAGCATTTAAGCAGCAATTAAATGTGAAACACTGGGAGAACGGAAGGGGGTATGCCCAAAATGGTAGTAAACAAGGGAAATGACACTTGACAACTTGTAATTTATGGATGGTATTTCAAAGGAAAAAAATTCACTGTTTTACAGGGAGAGGCGGGAGTACGCAAAAGCAAGCACTAAAGAAAACTATTCATAGAATGTAAGCGCATCAAAGCCATGCAGAACAGAGGGAAAGGGACTTCGGGAGAGAGACAGACAGACAGACAGACAGACAGACAGAGAGAGAGAGAGAGAGAGAGAGAGAGCAATGGTACTTCAAAGTCTGGGCGCAGTGAGCATTGCACACAGAATGCATTGCTCATGATGTTAGGACTGAGTGAAGGGAGCCCCCTCGAAGCTTGTGGCCTCTCTCCTCATCTAATCTCCCAGAATGCCAAATTACAATCAGCAGCTTACTGAAAAGGCACCATCATAGACAATGGAGGAGAGTGAGAACAGGGGCACTCTCGCATAACACTCAAATAGACTAATAACACCACCTGCTTGTTTACTGCGGATCTGAATATATGATGTGAAAGAAATGCACACAAATAAATCCTTACTCCTGAATCAGATATTGAAACAAGTTAAAAAATCTAAAATCTAATTTAAACCTCTTGTCTCTAACAGCTGCTACAGCTACATCGGTGGTTCAAATGCAATTAGTATGTAAGTAAGTCCTTTAATACAAAGTATTTCCAAATATAAATACAATAATATCAGCAACTGTTTAAAAATAAATAGTAACACTTTCTGATGTAAGGAACTAATTGAGAATTCAAGAGGTTTCATTAGAAATAAGAAGTTGTGTATTGGACTAGAGCAAAGAGTGTATTCTTTTTCTAGGTTTAACTGAAATTATACATTTGGAATGGATATGGAAGAATAACAGAGAATAGATGAAAAATTAATAATATCACAAACATATTGCTGACATTTATATGTAACTTTGTTTGATTTTTTTACATATACTCTTCAAGGAAAATTGTTAAAGCTGAAAAAAATCAAGCTATCAATTCCATGTCCCCAATTTATTTAATTCATTCTCTAAGTTTCAAATCAAAGGTAAAACACTTCTACTAAATCTGTGAGGCAATTTACTAATGCCATATTAGAAGAGTGAAATACTGCAAAACTCTAAAGGCCATAGTATCTTCATTTTGATTTGGAGCTGAGATCTGACGTTACCATGGTGACATGGTGCAGACTCCAGCCCTCTTCCCAGCTGTTGGGAGGTTTTGTGTTCGTAAAGGCCCAAGCGCACATTGAAGCTTTGCTCCCGTGCTGTTCCCTTTTCAGATGCCAGAATAGTGTCTCAACTAATCCGTGAAAGTTGCGCGGCTCTGAACCCCCAGCCAAGCCTTTTCCCACTGAATCAGGGGAGCTGGGGGTCTGAGCTGCACTTCACACTCGATTGGTCATCACTGTGGAAGGCTCGTCCCCCTCGCTGTGTTGCTCAGGCACAGGCTAATCGGCTTCTCCCTGTCGTAATTACCCATACTCAGGCCAGGCCAGGTCTGATGCAGCTGCACTGTCCCTTTGCCCACAAACCTGGACATATGCTGGCACTGATGTTCCCTCAGCCTGGCACTGGCTCCTAAAGAAGCCTTGCTTTGGATGGTCCTGCCCTGAAACACTGGTTGTGCCAATGGACAGAGGGTGGTGCCCAGTTCTCATTCCAAACCCATCTCCCACTACCGCCTACCTCCCCCGACCCACGCCCCATCACATACAGCACACATAAACACCAGGGATGATGAGTCTATTTTCATTGGAAATGTAGTGTAACCAGACACAGGCACAGCTGCTGCAGCCATCTTTATCGCAGTAACATGGCAAAGCGACTGTGTGTCAGCTGGCCTTCTGAGAACATAATTCTGTTTGCTCCATCATTTAGAATAAAGGTCTTGTGGCTCACGTCACTTACATGCTAAGCTAACAAGGAAATTATTTCATTATTACTCGTCTTGTATATTTAAGGTTTAAAGAAATTATTGTGTTCTCATGCATGATTGTCCAAACATAGAACTGGTATGAATTGCTTTTCCAGATTTGGGCAAGATCAAACAATTCCTTTGAGGAACATCTTCATTTCCATTCAGCTGGCAGATTAGAGGACCATATCAATATTGAGATGGCCTCTTGAATTGCACTGCCACTACACCAAAGCTTTTCAAAAGAAGATCTTGCAGATCACAATACAACACAGAGGATATTGGGCTTTAGGGGAGTGAGGATCATGTCAGTGACAACAGCATAAACAGTGCTTATTAGAACCTTGCTTTTGTCTAATGTCTTATTAGTTTCATTTTTATGGCTCTTTCCACATCAGTTGGAATAAAAATATCCCATTTGTAAAAGCCTATGCTTTTTGAGATAAAAAGAGCACAAATAAGAAGATATTTCTTCACATCTCCAGACAGGGGTGCGGTAAGTAGAAAGGGAAAAGAAAAAAGAAGAGCCAGAAGGGGGCACACTGCTCTCTCTGTGCTTGGAGCTTTGGTGGATGATGACTTTTCAATGTGTCCTCCGCTTTTCCTTCCCTGTTTCCGATATTTTTTTGTGAAAAGCATAAAAGCAAGAAAATACACAGCCTCAAATTACCTTATTTTTTTAAGCAGTATGGCTGATTGTTACCAGTATTGTTACCATTAAGTTGATGATAACCTTCTGTAATAGAAGTTAAATGTGAATTTGGAATGGTGTTTGGACGGGGAAAAATGTGTCCAAACCAAGCAGCAGGCAGAAAGACCCCCTGAAAGTGGGAATAAAAAGTGTAAATTTACCCTCTCAATTTTACATCTCAATCCATAATCCTGCCCCAAAAAAGCCAGTGTAGAATTGGCTGCCACTCCCATGTCGTTCCCCACCGGTGCTGGCTCAGCCTGAGTAGGTTTATAGTATTCAGATTGGTGCCTTATTTGTCATATCAAAGGGATTTGGTGCTGCAACTTCGACCAGGTTTTCACAAGTTGCAAACGGATAAAATGAAAGCAATCTGGGTTTTTGTTGTTATGAAAGCTAGTAGCAATAAAAATGGATGCTGTCCCTCAAAATGAAGTGAGAACATATATGGAGAGTACATGACAACGCATGGTCAAGGTGAGTGACTATATGTGTGTTATAATTGTTAAATAAAATGCTATGTACCTGTCATTATGTCAGGCCTGGCTAAGCAGGTTGGTGAAGCTGGGTCAAACTGGGCAGTTGAGCAAATGTGTCTGCATGTCTTTTTAGCCAGTGGGTGTGTATTGGTCTGTCTGTGAGAAACAGACACCTACATTTTCATCAAAGATGATAGGCTTTCCATATCAGATCAGTTCTTGTGGATTACTGAGGAAGCTGCAAGACAATTCATCAGCAGCGTACAGTGTACGACAAAGAAAAATACAGAAAGAATGATGCAAATTATTTAACTAACAATTTATAGTCAAATTTTAGTAACATTTTTTTTTAAAAGGGTGCAGCCACAAGATTTTAATATTCTCTTACCATCATGAAACTTCAGAGTTAGCCTACCCCCTCAAGAAAAATGCATTAAAAATGTACTGATTGGCTTTCATGTATTGTAGTTGAGAAGACATCATGTCTATGAATAAAAAGTATTAAATATTTTCAAAGGGAGTTGAAAATGATTTAACATCTTTCATTAAAAAAATTTAAGCAAACTATTCATTAATTTTATACAAACAGCACCGGCAGTTGACAAAAATGTATAACATTACTGCATTAAAAGGCAAAACTGCCAAAACTGGCAGCTAAGCCCTGCACATCTGACCATAAATCATCTATGAAATTCGATCAACTTGTCAATTTCATATAGAATATGCCAAAATTTTGCAAAAAGTTGCACTGGACATGTGATAAAGCAGGTTGTTCTTCACTAAAGTACATCTGAAGCTCATATTGAATGATTTGATGTGGAAGTTTGCTTGTACGTGTCTAGCTGTATGTAAGAGTGCACAAAAATTAGACAGGGGGCGGACTATTGCACAATATAATGTCTAAAGTATTTTAAATATGCAAAGTGTATTATAGTATTTACCTTGGAAATCCAAAAGTTAATCTACAAAAACAAATAAATAAAATAAACTACATATACAATAAGAAGATGATATTAAATAATATTAAAAGTGAAATGCATATTTAGATAGAGTGAAACAATTACATTTGCTCACTTATATAAGTGAATAGGGTTTATAATTATGCATACGAGGTAGAATATAATAAAGCTCCTGCTTATTACGAGGTTTAAAGTGGGATTTTTTTTTTTACTGATGGCAAAGAGACCTACAGTAATAGTCAAACTACTACAGTATACTTTGCAAACACATACTTGCAATTTACGATCACTATTATGTTCACCTGAAGGGTTTAGGATTTAGTGATGTAAGGACACATTCTATTAACAAGGCAAATTTTAGAACTTTAAAGCAGTAAAAGTTATCAGGATTTAATGCCAATTCATACTACTATTCAACAAAGTGTTCACGCAAAGTGTCTGTTGTTTATCTTTTCTTCTTTTCAGAGACATGCTCAACCCATACTTGTAGTGGGTGACACAAAAAGATGAGAGAATGTAAGTAGCTTTCACCTATGATCATCAAATGTTTACATTTCTTACATCAGGGTTTTTCATTAAAATCAATCTTTACCAAATGAAACCAAACAAATACAAAAGTTCAGATAACCCAGCATGAGCCAACATCTGTAGCTATCCCTTATTGTATTTATTTACAAGATATGGATGCTTCCCATAAAAGTGTGCCTTTTGAGCCTTTGTTTGTGAAAGCTTTAAAAGTATTCAAGGGAAGGTGAGAGCTGTATATCCACACTTATTGCTCCTTTTTTTTACTCTCAGCAAGTAATGTTAACTTTGGGAAATCATGTGCCAGTAATGTGCAATTGGAAATGAAAAGATTTGAGAAGATAACTTTCTCTCCAGCATATTTCAGAGTCCTCTTAGGTTTGGAGAATGTGCCAGGTAAGACGGAAACTCCAGCAGAGATAGGACTCACTATTAGCTTTTTACATTTACTTACATAGTATATTAACACTATATGGAATTTTGAACTCTTTATATATACACCAGTCAAAAGTTTGAACACACCCATCACGTTTGGACACAAGTTTGAATTTATAATCCACAGTTTTACTTTAAAAACACATACAGCTTTAGGTAATTATGTAACAACAACAAACAAAAAAAAAAACAGCCAGTTGTTATTTTAAGACACAAAGGTTAGCTGTTCTGGAATAGTTCTTACAAGAACAATATTAATAGACCATACCAGCAAAGCAAAATCAAAACTTACCTCAGCTGCAGAGGAGAAGTTCATTCAGAGATCCCAAACTCAGAAATTAGCAGCAACTCCTGTTGTTCAAATTAGATTATTGCATATTTTGGATGCATTCATCATTGTTTTAGAATGTAGAAATATATAAAAATTTCCTTTAACTGGTATACACTACCACACACACACACACACACACACACACACACACACACACACACACACACACACACACACACACATGCCTGCACATGCACTATCATATAGATAGATAGATAGATAGATAGATAGATAGATAGATAGA
>JAOVVB010000037.1:18184020-18197349 GCA_028570985.1 Heterobranchus longifilis
TTTGGATTTTTACAACATTATTGTTGAAATACACAGTCCTGAAAAAGGGGCGTTTCTTTTTTTGCTGAGTATATATGTTTAGTGCAAGAACCATACCACATGAATGATAAAGAATAGTAATGGCAGCATAGTGCTATAGGGCTGCTTCTCTTCAGCTGATGAAGAAAGAAAATCACCATCCAGCACCATAATGAACTGAATTACAAACTGAAGTTAACAAAGAAATGAAGATCAATGTTTTATAGTGGCCCAGTCAGAGCCCAGCTCCAAATCCCACCTAAAAAAAAGTTGGAAAAGACTTGATGAGGACTGCACACAGGGAATCAGAACATGATAGATCTGGAGTATTTTTGCAATAAAGAGTAGTATAAAATTGGCAAATCAAGATGTGATACATTTCGTCACAAGATGTGACTTTTACCCAAAAGGATTGAGTGCTGTATTCTTAATAGGCAGGGTTAGCTCAGTTGTTAAGGTGTTGGACTACTGATCGGAATGTCCCATGTTCAAACCCCAGCACCATCAAATTGCCCCTGTTGAGTCATTGAGCAAGGCCCTCAACTGCTTAGATATATAACAAGATAAAATGTAAGTCACTCTGGATAAGGGCATCTTCCAAATGTGGTAATGTAAAAGGTGCATTAACAAGAATTAGTTTAAAGGTGTGCACAGGTTATTGTAACACCTGTGTGTTCTTCTTAAAACTGTTTCTGTTTTTTACTTGGATTTTCTTGGTTGCTATATAACAGAGAAAATAAGAATGCGACAATAACATATACATACATCAATGTATGTATTTATAGCTACAGTATAAATGTCATACATTTGATTTGACATCTTAATTTTAAGAAGGTATCCAGGTGATACTCACAGCTGCTGGTGGTGCATTCATTCATTTTTTCATCCTACCCCAGGAACACTTGGTGACCCCAATCCTTCACTTAGCACCATGTGCACACACACTTTCACACCATGGGGCAATTTAATGCTGTATTTGACTTAGCTTTGTAATGTGAACTTGAAATTTTCTTCCAGGTTTATCTTTTGTCAGCAACAATCTAGCCAGCAAACAGTGAAATATATTTCCATCCTCTTGACAGCAAACTTTGTAGTTAAACTTATAGGTTTAACAAGACTATAAGTCTGTATGTTGAACGATTGATAGATTGCAGATAGAGATATAATAGTGGCTATTTTATTTACTGATAATGCTGTGAGCAGCCAAAATAATTTGATGTCACTTGATGCAAAAGGGGTCAAGGAGGAGTTTCCAAGTTGTAGGATGTTTTTTTCAAGTCTATGTTCCAATAGACTTGAAAAAAGTTCTGAAATGCAACATAAGAGTACTTAATCCACTGATATGATTTTAAGAAGTTGGGGAAAACTAAAGAACGTAGTGGAAACAAATAAAAAACATTAAAGCGCTGCACACTACTCTGAATTCAGGATCATATTATGATCCCTGGAGCCAACACAAGGCAAAACATTTGTGGATTTGAATTTGTTGCAGCTTTAAGCCCGAAGCAGAGGTAATGACCGGGATGAGATGAGATCTGTGTGAAGGGGAGAACCCCAATGGCAGAGGATGTCTGACATTTTGAGACTTATTTGCATGACCCACCATCAGAAGGGTTAAAAAAGCAAGCAGTTAACTCCCAGAGATTGTAAACAGTAGATTAGATGTACCTGCTGCAGGTAAATAGTGCTAAAGTTGTAGTGCTGCAAGGACAATGAATTGAAGGATCATCTGAGATTGCAACTAATCAATAGTGCCAGTAATTTCTTTGGGGATCATATTAAACATATTTAAGTTCTTCAAAGTGCAAGTGACAGCAGTGGGCTCATTCTAGCATTAAAAGATGCAGTAAGATGTACAAATGGCCCTTTCCCACCAAAGTTTTGAGTTATGATTAATTACAAGAATATGGTTTCATCTATGACTGGTTAAACGATGACAGGCCAATTCTAGAGCACAAAGGCAGGACTTAAAGACATAAGGTTTTTTTATGCCTCATCTGTGGGTAATAACAGAGAACTGGGGAGACAGTGACCTCCAAGCAGAGTGCTGTATTTAGTTAGTTATGTGGATGTGCATGGCTAGCAAAACTACCTCAAAACTCAATTAATTTGCCATTGTTGTTTTAAAAGCAATAGCTTAAGTTGTATAAGACACTAATACACTAAACACACTAGACACTAATAGTGTTGTGAAAAATGTTGTTCTGTGTAAATGTTCAATTCTGTGCTTACTTAGGAGATTTAATGGCGAATTTCTGGGTTCTGTGTGGATTGCCAAACAAGAGGTCTTCTCCACTATACCCCGGGTGGTTATAATACATAAAACAAGGTGTGATCTGTTAGCTGCTAGTACAGGTAACAGATCCTTTCCTGAACTCTAAAGGTGAAGATGAAAATAGTTGCTTAGCATACAACATTTTAGTGCAAAATCATCAACAGAAAGAGCCAAGCCCCTTCTATATAGAAAAATATATATATATATTGTTGCAATTGTTATAAGGTTAGTTATTTGAAATAGAAGCAGTGTTGTGCAAACTTAAGAATGTCCAGTCAAAACTGAATTTTCATGTCTGGGATGATTAAGGTTATTTTCACGATTGTGCAGTGTCTGCCTATTGTTTCAGAATCAGGAGAGCCAGCTGGCACAGATTGGGTGGACAAAAATACTCTCGCCAAGGGATTTCGGGATGTCCACATCAATACTGCTTCATAAATAAAGAACAGTTGAATTATTTTCTGTCTTAGATTTGCTTTTGAGCTAAGATCACCTCTAGCATGAAATCTTTTATTAATGGACACACCATTGTGACTGTGTAAACTTCAGTCTTTTTTTTTGCTTTGCTTTGTGTGTTATCCACAGAGTGCAATCCACAGTAAACACCTCCATTTATTTATTACTTATTGTTATTGGGTTTTTTAGTCCCATTTGCAGTACACATACTGTATGGATGGTGTCTTCCTGAGTGTGACATCACCTGCCTACACTTTTACTAAAGTGGCATCAACCTGATGACAATAATTGGCATTGGCACAACCCAGACGGAGATACAAAGATGTTTCACAGGCAGGGCATTAGAGTGGCAGAAAGGAAAGCAGGTAGATAAATTAACAAAAACAAAGATAGACACAGCTAAATAGATAGATAGATAGATAGATAGATAGATAGATAGATAGATAGATAGATAGATAGACAGATAGAGACTAGAAATATTATCAGAAAAAAATAAACAGACTATAAAAAGTTAGATAGTCCTTTAAAAACCCTTTCAAAACTTTACCTAACCTAGGCTATTAAATAACATTGCAAAATTCTCTGTATCAATAAAACGTCTATGTTCTTTTCTGCTGGAGCCACAATGGTTTGCTTTCCCCGTGTGTGACTGCTTTGTGAACTCTACAGGCAACCCCGCGGTGACAATAAAATGCTTCGCTTCTCCTGCGTTCCATGAAGGTTCAAGTGTTTATAACGTCGTGAGGAAAAAAAGGTAGTTTGGGGAGAGAAAGATTTAGTAATGGCAATTAAGAGATAGGATTCTTGACTGAAAGGTCCCAGAGGCCAGAGATACTCACTCTTCGAGCGGCTACCCTAAAACAGTTTTAAAAGACGTCTGTGCCTTTAGAAATAAGGTATATAGCCTATTAGGGAGATCTGCCAAGGTTGGACACACGAGTTTCCTTTAAGACATTGTTGATCTTTTAATTGGACAAACCAGAAATATTTTACTGCTCCATGTTACAAAACAATGACCGTAGTGACCTCATGACCAGTGGTTACAGTGTTTGAACATGAAATAAAAATACCTTAGTGGATGCTTTGTTGTTTGTGAAGATCAGACATGCCCTGTGTGCCTAACAACGGTTTAGCTAACAGCTAAATTATTTCACAGAAGTTACATATTTGAAAAACAAATAGGCCTGAATAGTAACTATTGCTGTGGCTAGTGGTGCACAGGATACAAAGAAGTACTTTAGAGATGAAAAAAACTGATTCACCCTGTGTCTGTTGGTCTCAAAGGCGTCACATTTAACCGATGTTGCCGCCTTCATTAGTTTGGTGTGGAGGATGTGGTGTGAGATTCGCTCCTGTGTTTAACGGCATAAAGAGGCGTAAACTATGGAGGCAGAAGCGCGAGGCTGACGTCACGCGTCCGAGAGTCGCCCGCCGTGTGCACGGCGTCTCCGCGTAAAGCCTCCTCGACAAAGAAAGCAAAGGTTTCGGCCGACAATGTGGGTGGACAGGGCGTGAAACTACTATCATCTTCGGTTTTGAATGAAAGAAAGAAAACATAGATTGAACAAAAAGAGAGCCCCTTCCATTTCAACTGCGTTGTTAGGACAACGGGAACCATCCCTCAGATGATTAGTTCCACTTCAAAAGAATTTACTTTCCGGCGCAAGAAAAACGTCCCCCCTTTGTGTCGGGACAGTTTTCAGAGCGAAAAGAAGAATTGTCTGTTTGGTCGGTCTGTTTATTTTTGTTCGCCGCACAATTGTATTAAATAAACAGGAGAGTTGCCACAATGGACTAGCAGATCATAAACGTGGATAAATTGAAAGCAAATAAAACGCAAGGTAGAATAGGCTCCACTTGCAAATTGTGCAGATACACGTGTTAAGTTAAATATGTCAGGGTTCAGTCAAAGAAGAGTTTTTAAAGGTGTGCAACAACGACGAAAACAAACCAAGTCGCCAACATGACAGCCTGAGATTAGAGCACTAGAGTGAGTAATCACTAGAGTGAGCTCGTGGCTGATTACAGGATAGTGTCCTCAGTCAGTGTTGTCCCAAACTGTCCCACCTTTCTTCCAGTCACGCACAGTGACACTATTCATTTCCCACTGACCCATATTAATGCGCACTTTTTTTCTTCTTCTTTTCAGTGCCTCTGCACAGAACCAGGTTTGGCCGTTCAACCACACGAGCGCAGAACTCTTTAAACGCCCTTTACAACCGAAGACATATAAATAACTAGACACTGCTGTCAATTAACTTTAATTTGTTGCTCTTTTTATTGAACAGAGGGTCATGCATATAAACATACGGAAATATGGGACATCTGGCACGATTTTGCACTGATTAGAACAGTTGTGTGTGGAAAGGTTTGCACGCCAAAATGCAAATATTCACAGGGCAAAAATATGATGTCGCTGAATTACTTCTGTACAAGCAGGTGGGGTAAACTCGTCATAGGCACTTCTGTGGAAGGTTCCGGTATATACAAGTTACACAGTCTATATAATAACATACGTAATATGTTAATACGATATTTAATATTATTAGTCTTAATATAGGAGTGGTGTAAGTCTGCATTTACCTTTTTTTAACAGCATGAGAAAGACAACGAGAGTACCATTTTGATATATTTCCCCTTTTTTGTCTATTAATTACAGCGGGGAAAAGTCGCAAATATTTTATGCTCCCTGGTTTATAGATTCTAATCAATCTTGCAAGGTCCCCTATTGAGTGGCAGACTAAATGAGATGTAAAAGGGAAAAAGGGGATGGGGGAAAAAAAGTTATTCAGAGAGAAGCACAGTCGACGCAAAATCACAAGTAGCACAATCAATTGATGTATGTAAGAGACCTAAAAAAATAAAATAAAATAAAAGAGATGATGCTAGACATGTGAGTGAGCATTGCTTTGGTGATAATGAAATAATCTTGAAGCAGGCCTAGGAGTTTCATTTTGAATCAAATAATGTGATGTTTACATATGAGGAACACCCTGGCAGCTTTGCTCACAACTGAAGGAAATATACATCTCAATTGGAACTAATAATAGACAGCCCAATTGTATTCCTTACAAGCAAGCACTGAAACACAAAGCTACAGCACAGATCTGATATATAGGTCACTGGGAATTCTAAAAATAAAACAGTGTAATAACAACAAAAACCAGAATGGCAAAAAAAAAAAACAAAGTAAAATATACAGTGCTTAATGAAGCTCTAAAGAATGCCTTTAAAACCCTATATTTGGAAGTATAATGAAATAGAAGCTTAACTGCAACAGTTTGAATTTATTAAAGTGAACTGTGCGCATGGTGGAGTAGGCCTAATTATATTCAACCCATATTTGGATACTGAATATTTTTTATAAAGAGTTCTTCCCTGAACCAGTCATTGTGTATATAAGGAGACTTTACTGAATAAGATATTTTACAGTATGTATTCCTATCATAATGAGGCATTTGGTCTCCATAAAGGACTGCCATTCCTAACCATCTGCTTATGAAAACAGATAATAAACTAAACCCTCCTTTATTTAATCTTGTCTCCTCCCACATGAAATCACTCCACCAATCTGAATGAGAGACTGCAATGTGCACAGAATTGCCAAGCCAGAGGGGATTTCTACAACAAGGCACACATTTTCATGAGATATGATATCCTTTTGTTTATTTCTCAGAACCTCCTTTCAGTTATAGGTGAAATTGCATAACCATTTCGCTTATGTAATAGTGAAGATACTTTGCAGCACATTCACAACAACTGTAATTCAGATTCAGTAATTCATATGTTAATGCAGAACAAATGGGATAAATCTACTAAGGAGGCACTAAATACTGCAGCAATGCTGCCTAATAACAGGACACATAAATTCCAAGATATATGTTCTGCTGTTCAAGATTTATGGAATCATTCGGCCTACAAAAATAATTATGCATTTGCTAAAATAAGATAAAAAGATATTTAGTGTTGCAAAGATTTATAGGGTGGCCATATGTTTCCATACATAAAAAAAAAAAGAAAAAATTAAAGAAACATTTTTTAAATGTTTCAGATATCCTAACGAGATGCATTTCACGAAAGAGTGCTAAGTACATATCCTGTTGGCTCAGTCAGGAAGCAGTCGCATGGCTGCAACTAAATTTAATAAAAAATATGGAATGAACATCACACACGACACTGTGGCAATGTGTTTTTAAAACAATGGTAACCGTGTAGAGCATAATGTATAAATAAATAATTTCTTATAAATAATAATTATTTTTCCTATGTATGGACACTTATGGCCCACCCTGTATATGATCAATATCATATGCTACCACAATTTATTTTTTTGTCTGAATTAGGTTAGTTTACTGATTAGTTGAAAGAATAAAAAAAAAGTCCAATGATTGATCATTTTCCAGCGCTTTTACTACCTGAACTAATTACAGATTAATATTATTCAGGTTGCCATTACATGAAAATATTAAATGGATAACATTAAAGAACGTTTAGCTGTATACATCTTTTTATTTTTTAGATATTATAAACTGTCTGTTTATCAACTGAACAACAGTAAAAATATGCATTTGGATTCTGAACATTTGCTGAATATTTGCTGTAACTATTTTGTTCCTGCATCTAGCTGTGTTGCTCAAAGTGAAGGGTCAGCATCAAACTAAATCCCATTTGTCCCAACGTTAATGGCATGGCCTTTAAAGCTTACTCAGACTGTAATAGAAAGAGCCTAGAGAGAAATTCTGAGTTGCACAACACTCTTACCACATCCACATGAGTACCCATCACAGTAGTTTTTGGCCTCAGGTGGAAGTGTAATGCTAAAAGGTTAACAGTTAGACACACTACAGCAATGTTCACTTTCCAGACTTCCTGCAGGCCAGCCGACCACACACTTGCACACTCACATGCACTGAAAGCACACCCTGAGCAGTCATAACATTATAACCCATAACATTAACATTAAAATTTACCTAATCAATGCTTGTGTAGGTTCCCCATGTGCTGCCGGGGTAGCTCTGGCTCCTCAGGACCTCTGGGGGTGTGCTGTGGTGTCTGGCATGGGGATGTTACTGGTAAACCCTCACGGTGCTGTGGGTTGCGTGGTGGGGCCTCAGACTGCATGCATCAGACTTGTTTGTCCGCTGCGTTTTGTGGATGCTCATTTCGATTGAGATCAGGGAAATCTGCAGGCTAGATCAACAACCTTGAACTATTTGCCTGGTAAGCCCCATACATGACATGCCGTGACATTGAGCATTTTGATACGTTTCTACTGTTTCCAGCACTGACTTTTTTCAGCAATTTGTACTACATTGCCTTTCTCTGGTATCAGACTAGATGGGCTAGCTTACAGGTATAGATGAACCTTTGATGCCCATAATCCTCTAAGTTTACTAATATATATGTCATAATCAGTGCTATTATATTCACCTTGCAGTGGTGTTAGTGTTGTGGCTAATCGGAGTATGTTGCTATGTAAGGTATACATTAGAGGAAGTCTAAAAATGTTAACAGAAACAATCAGAGGACAGATGGACATCAGTAAGGAACGGGATTATTAGATGCCATCCTTCCTTTAGATGCTGTGTTTACAGGTTTTATTATGCAACCCTCTTGGGATACATACTGCTACCAATAAAATTAAGCACCCACAATTATACAGCGAAATAGCCTGGATCATGAACAATCCAATCCTTAATTTAAAACATAGTTTCAGTGACAGTGTTGAGGAGAGGAAAAATTGTTTAATTAAAAAAAGGTTGCTGTGATTTGGGCTTTTTGTTTAAAAGAACTTCACTATTCTTCTTTGACCATTCTGCATCATTACAATATTCAAAATTATATTTCATGAATGGTAAAATTAATAATTATTTTATTTTTAAAAAATTATACTTTATTTAAAAGTTATTCAGCTCCACTGCAGCCCTACTCTCATGCTTCACTGGTTTTTAGCATGTTCATCTGGCCTCCAACACACACAACGCCTGCCAGCATGCACTTGCCAAGGCATAGAGGACACTGAACTGTTCTCTAATGAAAACGATCTGGAGAAGAGATCAGAGAAACGGATTGATGGCAGCGGTCACCCATCTGAAAGCATGGCTTGCTCAAAGTTACCCCCTTTTAAACAGAGTGCATCCAAGTTAACCTCTTCTTCACACACACAACCAGGAAAAGGGTTTACATTGCTCTGTGTATTTCTGTATCTAATGTGGACTTTGCCCTGATTTCATACCCAACCTGTTGCTTCATCCTGCCAAAAGATCACATTCAGAACCAGAAAGGTAGGAGTGAAAGCTGAGTGGTTGAAAACAGTGCTTTTAACATTTCCACTACCACTCCAAGAGGAATGATTAGAACCTGTCCCATATATCTCTTATATAAGACTTGGTTGACAAACAAAAAATGTTGGCAGCAATGCCCACAAGAGTAAATAGAAAAACAAAAGTGAAAATGCAGAAGAAAAAACACATATACATTAAACAACAGAGCTGAACATTGATCAAATGAATGGACAACTTTTTAATAAATTGCAACTGACTGAGCTACACAGGAGGCCATCCCAAGTAACACATACACGAGATAATGGATTTATTGTTGATGAGTGAATGTAATGAATCGACAGGATAATCAGCCCTCATTTGTCATTTTGCCTGTATGACAGGTACCATCTATACAGACATTTTTAATTCACTTCTAAACTGTGCAGTGATTTACGAACAAATACTTACACCGCTGGTATATATTTTTTAAATGTCTTAATTATCAGTTGTTGTTTTTTTCTGATTAAGCCAGAGGCATATGCAATATAAATTACCTCACACAGATTACACTGCATTCAATAAAACAACACTTTAATTGAGTAGCAGTTCTCACTACTGTTCTACATTTCATCTCTTTGATGGGCTCATTACAATCTCACCTCTAAAATCAATTTGCCAGCATCACTAGCATCATTCTCATTACACACAGTTAGCATCAGACGAATGCGAGATTTCAAAGCGGCACATAGCCCGTTTGGAAATAGATAAATGAAAATTACACTAATGGTGTGGTTGGGCAGCGATTTGTGAGGGCTAAGCTCAGATGCAACTATATAAGGCAGAAAAGGTCTCAAGTTTGGATGATGTGTTTGTATAAGTGTAAGACTAAGCGTGGGTGTGCACACGTGCACATGCATTTTTTTTGTGTGCACTTGTGATATTGTGATAAAGTGATATTGAAAATTATCCGTTGGAAAACTGGAAAGAACAAGGCAAGCTTTTAGGAGTAGAGCTTCAGAAAGCGTGTGGTGTGAGGCTTAGAATTTCCACCTGCCACAGGACTACACTATAAAAACACACAGCTTAAGGGGCTAATGTGAAAGATGCAAGGAGGGGTGTGATGTGAGTAGCCAGTAGTGTAGAGTGCTACATAGATGACAGAAGGGAATAGTGAGCTCTACCAAAAAGGAGGTTGAGCAGTCATGCATGAAATAAAGATCCAGCCAGAAAGCAACAACACCAGCAGCTTGACCTGGAGATGCTGGAGAAAAGCTGGAATCCAATTAAAATTGCACCCTATCAGCCTATATAGCTATCAGTTCATCCACAGACTGATGTAACCTCACACTGCTTCTGTTAGAAGATGGTTTTAAAGGGCTTTTTTGAGGCAGTCCAAAGAAAAAACGTGTGGAGCTCTCTGAAGCTACATGCACTTGAACTGTATGTGTTCATAATAATATATCACTGTCATGGTGACACTAAATCCTTCACATAACAACGTGGAGGTTGCGCCATGTTGTGTAGAGGGAAAGAATGGGTCATAAGAGTCACGTAATCTGCAAACATGCATATCATTTTGAAAAACTGAAACTGAATATATGCCATAGCAGTGATGCTAGAACAAAATGTAAAGGTTGGACTGGGTAGAAGTAGGTTCAACTATCCAGATAAAGATTTCAATCAGGTAAAATATTGCAGAAACAAAATGGGGTAAAGATTTGCTTGAGAAACTATTTCAGAAACAGTTCAATAGAATTATCAGTTGAAAGATGCAAAGCAAAAACTTTCTGAATTAATAAAGTGGACATCATTAGATCAAGGGAAAGAGGATAAATCCTCTTTACACACACACACACACACACACACACACACAGATGACTAAATGGTATTCCTGGCATGATCAATGTGACGGGGGCGTTTCAAGAGCATTATTTAATAATATAATAATACAGTTTATACTGTATGTCTCTAAGCCACCAGAAAGTCAGAACAGTATGTGATGCTTCAACAGCAACAATATTTATCCAGGGCAGTTTTTGTATATAGCAATATCAACATCTGCAAAAAAAATTTTTTGGAGTAAATATAATGTATTGGGACAAGTAAGAACTTAGAGTAAAAAGAACATGTTTTTTAAAAAGCCTTTGAGACGTCATCTTAGTAGAATAATATTGCTGATATTGATATTAGAAGTATCATGGCTGTTTAGTTTTTTTTATAAAAATAATAATAAACAATTCCTACATTAAAAAAAAAACTAAAAAGCTTTCCATATCTTTCGACCAATAACAATACCATAATATCTATATGCCAAATTACAAATACTCAAACAGTGTAACCTACTCGAACTTCCCAGTGGCTTAAAAAGTGTTCGTTTTACTAGCATGATCATGCAGCTCTAAAATACCACAGGTACTAAATATAAAGAACAAAAAACTTTACAAGAATACCCACTATACAATGTATAATGAGTGTACACACTCTGGTCTTAAGCAAAACAACTACAAATGATGGGAGATGCCCACTGACAGAACTGGAAATAGACAGTTTTAAAACATTTAACACTGTTTTATGTCTTTTCTTAAACTAAATTAAGATTGAGTTTATTAGGCATTTTTTGACATTAGTCAAAAGAAAAAACATACAGTTCTAGGCTGAGTTCTTACTGCTTTACTTATATTAAGTTAAAAGATTATAGTAGTGAGTCTCGGGTATTTCATTCATTCATTCATGTACAGGGTCACAGGAAGCCTGGAGCCTAACCCAGGAGACTTCTGGCACTAGGTTGGGTACATCCTGGACAGGGTGCCAATCCACCGCAGTGCACACATGCATGCACACACACTCACTCAGAATCACAGAGAATGCCTAATCTGCATGTTTTTTGACTGTGAGAAGAAAGTGGAGTACCCAGAGAAAACCCACAGACCATGGGAAGAACATGCAAACTCCACGCACACAGACCCAAGTTGGGAAACGAACACTTGACCCTGCATGTGCGAGGCCATAGTGCTAACCACTGCACCACGCGCTGTCCAAGTATCAGATTTATGTTGGGAAAATGTATTTGCAGCTTCTGAAATAAGACTCTAAATACTGCTGCTGAGAAATTTTATATCAATCAGAAGACCAGCAAAAAGTAAGGCAGAATTAACAATATAAGAAAGATTTACATATTATATTAAAGGTTAAAAAAGGTTTTGGCCACTAATTAATAAATAAAAGCCAGCATGGGCTTACACATACATATTGGACTTAATCATAAATATTTTCACAAGCCAATTTATAAAGTTAAGGAGGTTAATTTTAGAGTTAGCATAGAATTACGTCCTGAGTTAGCATTTATTCCTCTGATTAAAAATTCAAAATGAAATTAAACCAGTCACACCCATTTATTGGATTTTGTACAAATGTCTCATGGTAGTATGCTAGTATGCCCAGGTAGTAATGGGCATACTAGATTTCAACAGTTTATCCTGAACATAAGGAAGGAAGAGAAGGAATATTTAAGAAATAATTTTTTTTTCCAGCTAATCCCTCCATCCAGTCTTTTAATACTGGTCTGTTTCCAAAATAACCCTTTTAGAAATTTCTAAACTCATTTTTATCCTTAAAGAAAATTTACATTTTTTTTTACATTTGTAGAGGGTCGATATAAAAACACTGCCCCAACCAATTAATACATTCATCACACTTAAATTTATACAAGAACAAATTAGGTGAAATACTTGGTTAATTACTTAATGAGTTGAGCACAGTCCATTAAACCAGCTCACATTAAGCTCTAATGACCAACTTAGTAACTATTTAGTAATGCACATTCATAAACAATTTGAATTAGCGGTGTTAAAGCTGGACTAATTTCGTAAACTGCACATGGTAGTTACAGTTTCTCTAAGCCATGCTGTTACCTTTCCAGTTAACACAAAGTGTACATGAATCAGTAAAGATGATTTCTCAACATCTAATTATTCTGGAAGACAGTGTGTAATAAGAACCCACAACAGCAAACACATTGTGACTTTAAGAATCAACATCTCTTGTCAATCAGCAGATGGTGAAGACACTTAGGAATATTTTTCTAGGTTCTTAGCATACAATAATCTCAAAAAGATTATAGTTTTAATTTATATTTTACAGTTTACAAGATTTATAGTTTATGCTTAACTATATATATATATGGAGTACATTTAAAATTAAGCACACAACCATATCAAAGCAAATAAAGCCACTTTAATGATTTAATGTTTGAGTACTGTATGATACTGAATGCATTGTGAAATGAATTATACAGTAGGCTATATACAGTGGAGTTTA
>JAOVVB010000037.1:18219545-18237655 GCA_028570985.1 Heterobranchus longifilis
ATTGTATATTCTGAATATATATATATATATATATATATATATAGGCCTATATATATATATCACAAGGCATACATGCACACACACTCATTCACACACTACAGACAATTTGGGAATGCCAATTAGCCTACTCTGCATGTCTTTGGACTTTGGGAGAAAACCGAAGCACAGGAAGTAAACCAAGCATGGGGAAGACAAGCAAACTCCATGCAAACAGACCTGAGGTGGGAATCAAACCCTTAACCGTTGAGATTCGACACTACAGTGTTAACCAATAATAACTATATATACTACACATATAGTGCATAATATATTGAAATTTGTGTATATCATGAAAATCTTTTTGTAATTTAATGCAAAAAGTGAAATTCATACATTCTAGATTAATTGCACCTCATGTGTAATATTTTCAACCTTTTTGTTTTACTTTTGATGATTATGGATTACATTTCAGGAACAGCAAAAAGTAATATAATAGAATTATATTATTTAACATAATAGAATATTTAATCTCTAGTTTTATTCTTTAAAGTTTTAAAATTAATATTCATACAGTATAAATAACATGTATCTCTTGATGATCTAGTTCAGAACACACAGCCACAATCATGGTGAGGATTGCTGATTTGACAGGTGTCCAGAAGATAATCTTGTCTTGACAAGGAGTGGAGTGAGGGTTGAGTCAAAGCATCAAGGGTCACCATGCACAAATGTATCATTCCTAGTATCAAGCCCCTCCTGTGTCAGAGACAACATCAGAAGAGTCTTATGTGGGCTAAGGAGTAAATTAACCAGACCATTGCTTAGTGGTCCAAAGTCCTCTTTTTAGATAAAAGTAAATTTAGCATTTTATTTACAATTGGAGTTGTAAATTAAGTTGTAAGTGGTATTACTGTGCTTAATTGGCCAGCCAACCCACCTCACCTGAATTTACGGGGTATTGCCAAAAGGAAGATGAGAAACACCTGATCCAACAATACAGAAGGCTGATATCAAAGCAACCTGGTGTTCAATAACATTTTAGCAGTGCCACAGACTCATCGCCTCCATGCCATGCTGCACTGATGCAGTAATTCATGCTAAAGTAGCACTAAGAGCATAAATAAACATACTTTTCAGAAGTTTCATAACTCTTTTCCTAATTGCTCTGAGGAAATATTCAAATATTTTGAAATGCTGGCTTTTTCATTTGCATGAGCTTGAAGCTGTAGGTATAAAAAAATAAAAATGAAAAATGTGAATATTGTCTAAAATTTTTAGTTGGTTGTAATTTATATGTGTGTTTTTCTATTAATCCACTGTCCAGTTCTGACATTAATGTGCCCATTAACATCAGAACTGGTACATTAAGCAGTGGATAGGACTCAACCCCATACACAGCAAGTTGCAATGCTCTCTGTGTACTGACAGTCTTCTATCAGAGCCAGTATTAAGTTTTTGAGCAATCTGTGTTATCGTAGCTCTTTAGTTTTTGTATGGGAACCTTTAATCCTCAATTGCGTCATTAAGCCTTGGTTGCCAATGACCCTGTCACAGGTTCACCAGGTTTCCTTTCTTGGATCACTTCTAGTAGGTACTAACTCTCACATATTGGGAACACACCATAAGACCTGGCATGTTTGACCCAGTCACCTAGCCGTCACAATTTGGGCCTTGTCAAGGGGTAATCGTCTGCCACAAGGTTACAGTGGACCTATAGACTATTTTGCCATTCAAAGACAAAAAAACAATAAATTATCTCTAGGCCACAAAAACTTTCTTCATTATTCAGACTTAGTGTAGACTAATTTTATCAGAATAGTCAGCTCATCAAAAATTTAAATTTTCAGTAGGATTTAAAATAGTACAGGTAAGAAGTGTCTACACAAGCCAAATATTCTATATTATCAAACTATGATATTATAAGCAACTAAATATGCTTTAGCCATTGAAGTGGCTATACACATGAAGACACTGTATGCATAGCCAAGTGACATAAGGAATTTTTTAATAAATATAGTCACTCTTTGTATGTAATTAAACAAATTGAGTATACAACATCTCTAATGTTACCTATATTAAATATTAAATTAAAAATTTTATAACAGGTTCATGCTATACTTTAACTAAGTATAGTCCTAATTCCTTGCCTATTTACATTTACTTCTTTGTCTGTTTTGATAAAAGCTCAAAGGCCCCCAAAGGTAAAATACTATACCAGGGAAAGAGATGAGATGGAAGAAGGCATAGGTAGAGTGACCCTCACAGGGGATGGTAGGCCAGATGCCTTGTGGAAATTGTCAGACTATTGCCAAAGCGACCTCATGCCAGGATAATACAAGGTCCATAGGTGTTTCTGAGTCAGTCCCAACCCACATGCTGATAGCCTTTCTGTGTTACAAGGCCAATCTCCACAGTAATTGCTTTTTCTCTGTTTCATATCTTCCTTTTTATGGACATTCCAGAAAAAAAAATCATAAAAGGCCGTTCACGTTATTTTTTCTAAGCTTGTGACCAAGAAAAGGTGGGTTTGATGCTACCTACAGATTCTATATCTTGATGTTGTTCCTGTCTTGACAGTTATTCTGTAATCAATTCAGGCATGCCTCTTACATAAATAAGAAGTTCTAGGTAGTTGTAATAGGCAGTTGAAATGTCTCACGAAAACTATAAATATAGAAATTTATAGAAAATTGGTACAAGTTGGTAAAGAAATATAACAGGAAAAGTTGAGTTTTGTTTAAATTGATGCTCATTTAAGAGCTTTGTTCTTAATTTCACAGTAGCAGTAGTAGTAGTAGTAAAAGTAGAAGTAGTAGTAATAGCAGCAGTAGTAATACTGGTTGTAATAGCAGGGGTAGTAGTAATAGCAGCAGCAGCAGTAGTAGTAGTGTAGTAGTGTAGAATCCTGGAAATGAAAGTAATGAAAAGCTAAATCACTCACTGTAGTCTCTCAGACTGTGTTTGCATCCATCTCTGAAAAATAGTTCATATGATCTATGATCTTATGAAGCTTCTGTAGAGGGGAGAAAAAAAAAACACATCCACTCACCAAATTTACTTTAACTGCAAATCCATGAAACCGTCATCCCCACTTGATTTAATTCCTGCCAAAAAATACTAACCTCACAAATTAATTAATCACCTTGTCAATCTGGCTCAGATTTAATAGCCTCTCATTTGAGCACTAGAAACAGGTTAAAAGAACAAGGGCTCAACAAACTGCTCTACAAGTTAAAGTGATATTATGATCAGGACAAAGATTATGTGCATGGTCCTTTCCCAACTAGCAAACCAAAATCAAAAGCACTGCATGCAACAGAAAGCAAGTATGCTACAATTAAACATGATGTTAACTAAACAGCACATTCTGCTTACATAATTGTTCAATAAGGGCTAGAAATTTGCAAACTTAGTTTTGATCTCCTGTATATGTAGTCACAAATTAGCATGTAGACACAGCTACAGCCTATGATTATGAATATTATACATCTTAAGACATCCTCGTTTGAAGGGGGGAAAAAACTTAAATAGCAGATGTGTGGAGGATGTTGTTTAATTTAGCTTGTTTCCTAAAAGTGATTTTGTTACATTACCTAAATAAGGTGAAATCTAGGGCAGGCAGATTCAAGTAGACTGGCTGTCGGAGTCAGTGAAGTGTGAAATTGCAACCACCAGACAGCCAGCATAATAGCTCAGAAGGGGGCTAATGTTCCTGCTACATTCACAGAACATTTTTGTAATGGCTAAATTAAAAGAAAAAAATATATAGATTTATTCTGGGCTCAGTTTTCCTTTTAATTCATTGTTTCATTTTGCATTCTTGTTTCAAATTCCTATTCATGCCTTCCCCATTTGCCCCTTTTCTTTCAGCAAGATCCCATGTAAATGGACTGATGCTTATTAAAAGCAAAGGGCCCACAGTTAGAGAAAGAAAGTGGAAATCAAATGGTGGGAAGAGGATATATGTGAGGATTGTAATTTGGGCCCCCCGCCATGTACAAGCAGCCTGACGTGTCAGCAAGGGAAGAGAAAGAACAATTTAAATTAATAACTTCAAGCCACCGTGTTTTTGCAAAACCCCATCCCATCACCCTGCATCGCCAAACACACACACACACACACACACACACACACACAAACACACTTCCACAAGGTGAGGGAGCAGCTGATCAATACTGGTTGAAGGTTGCTTATATTACAAATGTTTTTTGACTGGACCTCTATTTTTGGATTAGTGCAAAAATGTAAGCCTTTCTTAAGAAAATGAATGACTCCTCTAAGAGTAGTCATATATTAGAGTACCATAATTGTATATTAAGAGATAACTGATGTGCACGGACATCTGACTGTTTTCTACCCTGAAAGCATGCAACTATGTTTATATACAGTATAAGCAATGTTTAATAACTAGATATATTTCAAGCAGATGAACTACTGTGTAAGCAAAGGACATGCAGATTAAAAGGCAGCGCATGAAAGAAACATTAAGAATGTTTATCCTTGTTTTCAATCATTAATCCACTTCTGATTCCAGTTTCTCACCCCAAGTCATTTATAGTCAAATCTGACTGAAGCAAAACGATGCTTTGTAATGACCACTACGTTTGCCAGTACATTTCAGTGATTTTTTTTTTCAGTGAAGAGAATATATTTTATAAATCATAGAATAAAACATTACAAGAAATTATACTTCATAAACTGAAAATACAGTATGCTACGTGCACCTTAATTAGCATGTTTATTTTATATTCATTTTGGCCAATGAACATGGATTATGCTTTAGATTATGCATTGAATACGGTGTTTAGTATTACTTCTACTTTATAATGTAAACTTACAGAGTTACGGAGTAGTGTTTCTATATGACAAAAACAGAATTGCGATGAAAATAGACTAAATAATAAATCAATCATGGGTTTTGGTCTTTAGCATGAGAGGCAAATATCTGTGACCAATAAATTAGTGAAAGTATGCCCACTAATGCACCCAATAAATTCTTTAATAATACACATTTGCCGGAGATGAAGCCAAAATATAATTTTACCCCGTGGCTAAATAGCTACATCCAGAAGTTTTCAATACAACTCTTTTATGTATTGTTTCATGACCCTGTGTGCTTGAAAGATTTTACTTCCAAATAAGAGATAAACATGGAAACAAAGTTTTGGTGTGACATAAAAACTATAATATACATCGAGACCTAACAAGTTAATGGCTTAAATAAACAGCATGGAGAAACTCAGAGAGCCAAAGCATTAATGGTCCCCTTACATGGTTGCATCTTATTAGGCCATCTCATTCACATTGATGGTCCATCTCTCTCTAGTTGATGCATTTTTTTGCAAACTGCCAGACCTGTCATCTCCTATACTGCATACACTCCTGCTCTTCTCGCAGAAAATTGCACTCCAATTAAAAGTAATCAAAGACTGATGAGTAAAAAGCATCTCACCATCTATGCTTTTAATTTTGACTTTTTTTTCCATCTGGCCACTCATAATATATCTGAGTGATGGTGGATTGACAGCACAAAAGCAACTCTCATGTAGTGGCATATTTAATCAATTATTTATTTATTTTATTGTCATGGCTCTTTGTTGTGTCCTCACTGTAACAGTGGATGGAAAATTACTGTGATTAGTCAGAGCTATCCCTTCTGGCCTTGCTACCCCACAAGGTTCACAGGATTCACATTCACATACTAATAGTTTGGTGAAAGAAATAAATACATTTTAAAAGCTCAACTTAATGTCACTTTATGGGGTTTTTTTTCCAGGCAGATATGACACTTTTTTGTTCATATTTTACACAAGATACACAAAAATACAGTATAATCAAGAGTTGATTTATGTTTAACATCTCGGCCAATAATTTTAATTTTTACTAAGTTGTGCGCATCATGTTAAAATCTACTGTAGTATGCAAACAGTAAAAAGTTAAATAAGTAGCCTAATAGTTAGTTAGATGAACAATTTATGACCAGTGATAAGTTATGGGGTGAACTTGCATACGCTTAACCCAACCCTGGTGACACCATACAAATTCTTTATGAAACTCATGAGCAAAAACTACTGCTTCTGGTGTGAATATCGACATGGCTGGGATTCTGCTGTAAGAATGAGGGTTGCAGGTAATCCCAGCTGTGCTGATATTCCGTACGTGTTTGTAAATGTGATACTGCTTTCATACAATATATAAATGAACAAGCAATTAATATTTGACAGTTTGTGATACTTCACAATACGTGGCAAATATTTGGTTTATCAGCTCAGTCAAGACCTTGGTCCTCTATGGTTCCTCTTTAGGAGTGATTTCCAAACAGTTGAAGGTATGCTGAGCATCTAGTCACATCTAGACATATATGTATGAAAATATAAAAACAATGGGACCACACAGTTTAGGTAGGAGACAGTTCAGGACAGTTTAGGAAGGAGGTGCAAATTAACCCAGAAATGAACTAATGTTGCTCTGAAAAGTTCAACTGAATCCCAAGACAGCAAGAAAGGACCTGGTGAAGTACTGTAGTTGGATGGATCATGTAACAAAGTATGTAGACACACCAAGAAGAGAATTCTACCCCATATTCTGAACAAAGTTGGTCACATTAATCAGAGACTATTTTAAAGCATACTATAGTGTATTAAAGCAGTCTGAGTAGTAATGTCAAACATCAAATCATTAAAATGAATATAATTCAGTACCACAGGTTTAATTCATTTATTAATAAAAGAATCGTGCACTTATGTTGTCTTGGTATGAAATAGAGATTAAATAAAATGACAAGAAGTCTACTATAAATCACTGTTGTGCTTTGTGTAAACCATAGAAAAATTATATACATATAACTGCTGTGATGCAAAACTATTAAATATTCTACAGCAAAGTCTATGTAAGTATGAACATTTCGTAGTTCATTCATTAAGTGATTTGATAGGTAAATGACAGGTATGGTAAAAGAGACAAGCTGATAAAAACAAAACAAAGAAAAAAATCATGACCTATATTAATAACTGTATATGTTAATTTTGTAAAACGATTATTTTAATTATTTTTATGATGGAATTTTATTTAGTTTTGTTGTATGTGGCTGTATTTATTAAAAGTCCAAGCGTTTATAGTATACAAACTAAATGAAAAACTTGTTTTACTGCAATCACTCTCTTTTTAAGGATAGAAACTGGAAGTTTGCATCCATGCTTTCATACAGGTTACCCAACCTGCTGCTATTTCAGACATAAGATTTCAGACAAGTACTAGAAACTTGTTTCCGAGTGAACATTATATCAACTACAAACACTTACTACAATGCTATCCAAAATTTTTATTTATACGAGCTGCACCAGAATTCTTCAATGTTAGACCACCTATAAATTTTGTACGAGATCAGGTAAAATACATTTCCTAAACAGTCACATTGTCCTTAATTCCCTGACACAGGCTAATCACTCATTATATGCACATCTGGAGCTGCTCTTTGGACATTAGACACAGCATTGAACTGCCTGCACTAAGGATCTGATTTACTGTAGCATTTAAAAAATTATGAAATAAGGTGGTGAGAAGTCATACTCCAAACTGTGTTGATAAACCTAGCAGTCAGAACCAGATTATTCTGATCAGGAGCAGACCTTCACCATGAAAGAATTTTTGTAAAGATCATAAAGCGGGTGAATGACTGTTGTTGCTATACTATTCACACCTTGGATGACTTTTTCCTGATTTTATGTAGACAGTCTGTGTCTAATGCAAAAAAAATAAAAAATGAAAAGAGGTTATATTAAATGTGTACATGGACCACATGTGGAGTTATGAGATCTCCAAGAAGTGTGAATTTGGTGAGGACACAGCATTACTACTGCAAGGTACACTGTGACATTTCTGATGTTGTTTTATTTCCAGACCCCATGTGCTCTATAGACTTGAGTTTTCAGACACATATTGCACAGTCTGGGAGGTCAGGAAAGAAATTCTAAAAAGAAAGTTGTAGAAAATGTGACATTCCTCACTTTTTGATTGTATAGCCTAGCGTGAGTCTAACGTGAAAGGGAAGAGTTATGAGCACTGTCTGACCCCTGGAATCGACCCTTATGGTTATCACTCTATGAGGGAAGTAAAAAGAAGCTTCCGTGCAGTTTTGTTTACCCTGTATGCTCTTTGCCACATCCACCCATATGCAATATGTCCGACATTTGGTCGTCTGCTCAGGTACTCATGCTTCTCATTACTAGGGCATGTTGGGATTTTATAGAGTCTTGTAAACCACTGAATTACTGCACTTTAAAACTGATCTTGACACTGTTATGTGAGTGTGCTTATGGAAAAGCCTTTCATTGCTGGATGGAAGACTCATAATGGCAAATGACAAAAGAGCATGACTTGTTAATTATTTTTAACTGCCGGATAAAATGATTATGAGCTGGGTAAAATACACAAAGGGCCAGTAACAGGAACAAGACTCATATGAGGAAAGAAATCACTGACTTTTAGGTAGAGAATAAAACATAGTGCTTGCGGTTGATCAAAGCAAAAAGTCAGTACTTTGAATAGTTTATTATGTTCATTGTGTAGGTTTGGATACATAATAATTAATTAATCCAAATTCCCATCACCAGAATATAATGTAAGGTTCAACAATTAGAGACATAATTTCTCTCTGTTTATAGCCTAACATCATTTAATATAATGTTTCACATACTGTGTCTTAATTAAAGGAAGACAATGTAATATTGTCCAAAATTAATATTAGATGAACAGATAATTCAATAATCACACACTAGCAGCAAAATATCTTCTTCTTTTTTTTCAAAAGTCTCTGTTTTTCCACCTAATTACAAATTAAGCTAAATAACTTTTATACTTTAATTATAAACTGGAAATAAATTAAATAAAAATAGCTCTATCATAATTATAATTCGTTCTATAATTATAATTAATTTAAATTCATATTACATGCCTAAATGTAGATTTAAAAAAATAATAATTAGAAATAAATGAAAAAGTAAAAAACAATTTGGAAATACACAAATATGATTCCTCCCTTACACACACACACACACACACACACACACGCGTGCGCGCGCAGGGAAACATCCATGCATGCACACACACAAAAACAAACAGACATACAGTGAGGAGACACATATTAAAATGTATTAATATCCTTATTTTCTTTTGTGTATCAGTCTGTGTATGTCCCTGCTTTGGATGCTGGGTGTGAAAAGGTCTTGTCTGTGTGTCTTCCTGGGCTCTTTTAAAGGAGACACTGTCTACAGGGCGGCAGATCGGTCAGAATAGAAGGTGGCAGCCAGTCAAAACACTGCCTGTTCTTCCAGGCAGGATCCAAGTGCTGGTGAAGAGCTTCTTTTCATGCGCCCTTAATGTGGTAAAGTGATCTTCTGCACAATAGGTACACTCAAGGAGGCCATCCCCAGAAAACAGGCCAAAACAAACAGCTCCCCCAGGCCCCTCTGCTTCACCCTGACCACACTTAGCCAGTCTCACTGGACTCACAGATGGAAACATTGTGAAGCCCGCACACCTGAACTCATACACATCACCCAACTAATAGCGTGGTAACATACTAAACCAGCTGATCAGAGGAGTCAGCAACACAGTTGACCAGATCATATGACCACTCATATTATACGTGCAAAAAAAAAGCAAAAAACAGGTAGGGAAACGCATTCATTCATCCTGCCACAAATTGTTAAAATCCTAATCCTGTGTCCTGGGCCTGGCAAATGAAAAAAAAAAAAAACATAAGGAAAACCATAAATCAAATAGCCTAAGGCAAAAGTTATGGCATTTATAAAGTTTCTTGAAGTAGAAAGAAACATTTACACCGGTTGTAGAATACATTTGTCATAATATGTTTAATTATGAATTTTGCTGACATTCAATCATTCATATGACTGATCTTTTTTGATACTTCAGACATAACAGGAAGTCAAATATGTTACAGGAAAACTCTCTTCAATATTTGCACATATTTAAAAACACTCTATTTTTCTATTTCCCACTTTTATTTTTAATTTTTGTAAAATGTCTATACAATAAAGGCACATTATTTATTTCAAGAAATTGGGCAGGTGTATTTTTCTGCACTTTTAACACTTCACTAAATCTGAAATTAAAATTATTAATTTTTGTACTATTTTAGAATTTTATATTTAAAATAATTTTAAATGTAATAATGATAATAATATTTAAATAATGCGTTATTATTATTATTATTATTATTATTATTATTGTTGTTGTTGTTGTTTTTACCAAAAAAAGTAAGTATCCTTACATTATTCTTACAGTTATCTGGAGTGTAGGTCCAAACTTGACTGGATGATGGGCTACAGGTTTATGTCTGTGGAAGAGCTCAAGCATTTGAGCAGACGATCAGCTGGTTCAGACAATTCGGCTGACAATGACAGAAGAATTAGCACACGCTTTTATTGAGCCAACCTCAAATAACTTTCTCCTGCTTGCTTAACCAGCCTCAGTAAAAACAACAAGAAAAATTTAGAAGAAACTCTATATGAGGTTAATCCAATGCCGTAGCAAAGCCTTTTCCTCGGCTCCAGAAACAACCAACCAGATTTTTTTTTAAAAACTGTTTAGGATGCACATAAAATTACAAGAATTATAGCAGACAAATAAAAATTGCTTCTGGAACAGACTCATTCACTATTCTACACGCACAGCAAAAAAAACAAGAATGTAAAGTGAGAGATTTTTTTCTCGCCTATCTTCTTCTTCTGTTTCTCCTCTTTTTCTCTTTCGCTTGCCTTGGTCTCCTTGTCGGCTAAAACATGTGGTCAGCTGTTGTGCTTCCATGTGGTCAGATGATCAAAGGCAGTGTGGGGTAGTAATTGTCTCCCACTGAAGCGCAGCTCAGGCCCTGGATCAGGGTCCCAGCAGGTGGGGGGACAGCCATGAGAACGGCCTGAGAAGCTGGAGGAACGCGAGAGGCCCTGCCTGGCAGAAATAAAGACTTCCTAAGGGCTCCTCACTGACAACAGAGCCGCTTGGGAAGGGTGAAAAATGAAGCCTCCACATATTTTTGTTGAAGGGGGAAAAAGGGGGCCACCATAGGGGGATGGGGATAAAATGGATGCATAAAAACAAGGGATTAAAAAATTGACAAAGAGAGTAGGCTTTGATGAAGGATTTTTTATGTACAAATAAATAATTCTTATATTACACTTCTTCAGGCACTTCCATGCCTTTTTTACTACTTAAATTAAATACTGAAGCTTTTACAACAGTTGAGCTGAATATACATTCAGGACACCCGCTGAAAACACAAATTGTGTGTTTACCTGGTGACTAGAGGGAGCTGCAAAGGCTCACAAGTTAGGCTACTTCACATATATGTGGGAGCCCACAAAACACTTTTCACCGCTGTCTGTCATTTTGATTGCCCAGCACGACTCCCTTCGCTTTCACCCCCATCCTACCCTCCCTATGGCCAGATGGCTTTTTTTTTTTACTGTCTGTGGGCTCTTGCACCTTCAGTGTAAATCCCTAGAAGAAGAAGGAGGAACGGGCCATTGGTGTGTCGACAAATGGTTTAGAGGTAGCCATGTAAATAAACCAGATTAAGTGGAGCCCTTTCCCAGATACATCCAAACTAGTTTGGGCACTTCTCAGCTGCAGTCCTAACAAGCAACGACTAGTAGCCAATCACAAGGGAGAACATAAAATAATACATCATTCTAGTGCAATTTTATTGACGTTGAAAGCAAACACATGAAACTTGTTTGTTAACTGTAGCCACTTTAAAAAACAGAGTTTAAGTGTTATGCATCTAATCCAAATTTGAACAGTTTTTGGGAATCAAAACAAGGCTGATACAATTATAACCATAAAACTCATTATAAAATATGACTATTTTGTTTTAAATTAGTGTATCTTGACACAGTTACGTTTTTAAAACAATTTACAGCATATATATCATTACAAACAAACCCTTTGTGTTTCTATTTAAAAAATGACATTTCTAATGTAATTTTATGTGCCCAAACATTATGGATCTGTCAAAATGAAGTCAATATGAATGTTTTGTGGCATGAAATATGACATTTTCTTTTCTGAATACTTTATTAATTTCTAAGTATGTAGATGCCCACAACCAGTCTGTACATTTTATTTGTCACAACCATACACAGTATGGCATGCAGTGAAATACTTACATAACTGCCAATGACAGGAAAAAAATCTCAGTATTCTGAGTTGCTGCAGGTTTGTATTTAATTTTTCTCATGTGGCCTAAGGCAGATTGCACAAAAAAAACTACTTAAGAACATGTACTGGTGTTGTAATATCAGTAAAATATTACAAACTTTAGAAAAAGGAATAGATGAAATATAATTATCTGATTGGTTGTCATCAAGCCACTAGGCAGTATGGCATGAATGACTTTCTTGAAGAAAGAAAGATATTTCGGGTTGGCAATCAACAAAAAGCTGCCCTTTGTATGAGCGATGAACAAGAAAAACAAAAGGACTTAATAATCAGACTGATCCTTGTGTTCTTGTCATTTCACACAATCCCCTGGTACAGAAATAGATCATTACAGAACCCCATCTCAATCACACTATTGAGTTAACTATTGACAGGAAATCTAAAACATTCATGATAATTGTATAAAAACTTCTTTTTGAAATTGTTCCAGAAAATCTATTGTTACCTTTGATTAGCACATGTCCTCTTTCCCCGAGCTTTAAATATGGGGTTATGAACATATGGGGTAAAATTTCTTTGTCATCTATCAACAAGGGGAAAAACAAAAGAACCTTTGATATATATAAAAAAAAAAGAATGAAGACCTGCATACAATTAAAGTAAAATTAAATATAAAATAAGATAGAAATACAGGGTAAAATAAAGTTCTTCCCACATATTTACTTCAATAATACAATAATTTATGAAAAACTATGCTAGATAGAACCATAACTATTATGGCATTACACAAACCGAGTAATACATTTATAATAATAATTTGTAATAAATCATATGTATGTACATAGGTTTTGTGTAATGCATGTTTGAAATGAGGGAAAGACTATGTGCTCATTGTATGTGCAGTTTTATGACTTGCAAAGTTTAACTGATTCTTGGGGTTGTTGATTTTTTAGAAATATACTCATAGATGCTTTCAATACCACAAGCAGCTTGGGACGGTTGAACAGACAAAGCCCACCCTAACAACTTCATAAATATCTCTATTAAGCATTAGTATATTTTAAACTCCCGGATGCCTCACCTCATGTTAGGACTAGATAGTAAAATATTTTTCCAGGAAATTCATGGGCCCAATTACACACGAAAGTCAGGACAGAAATAGATGTAGAAGAACCGTTCCTGAAAACCCGCCACATGCAGTACACTTGCACGCATGGAGTTGTGCCCAACATGGTGTAATCATAATAGCACTGCTCCAGCTTACTTGGTTCATTCGACTCATAGGCTCTAACCCCTCTACCCATGGCACATTACTACCAAATCACTCAGGCTATTCAGGTAACCCAAACACATTTGGATTGGCAGACCTGTTCAATTCAGTGCAGCATTACTACTGGAAACTGGTGCAATTAAATAATTTTCTTTAAACAGACTGGGTATTGCTTCCAGTGCTTAATCATCCGAGAAAAGAAAAAATGCTATCAAATTCCATGAAATATGTTGTACATGTGTATGTATATACAGTATGTGGCACGCAGTTTTTTTTTGTCATTTTTGGCTTTTTGCCACAGATCCACCACTGTCTGACATGGGCTAATTAATGATACGCCCCCACTAAACTTACCTTTACCCTAAATACCCAAAAGGTAGCCTTTTGGTTCTTTTAGGGTTTAAATTAAAGTCCTGGCTTATCCAGCCAGAAGTTCCCATAAAGTTAAAACTATCAGATATTCCTATCCTTCGGAGACATCCCATCAAATAAACCATACATTTTCCAGTTTATTTCCATGAATACATTATACGCAGATTAAATTTTCTTTTAAATGTGCTTTATTCCACAGTACACAGAATATACAATATTTGTATAATGAATAATATCTGTTCATAAAGCGCATCACTTTACCATGACAAGCCGGGGTGATTTTTTTAAAAGCTGTCATGACATGTTTAACAACATCTGGCTATGATTATGTCATTTCAGTACATTAAATGATGCTGCTAATGAATGCCGGTAAAACAGTGAAGCTGATCGTCCAAATCACAGGGCCTCAGAGACCTATTCAAGCACTGTCAACAGCCTCAGCCATCCTATCCTCACCCACCGCAAAAGCATCCAACATCAGCAGTTAGCACTTAGCTAATGGCTCCCTTTTGGTTGCTATAATTGCACAATGATTAGCTTTGCGCTCTCAAAAGTTTCACACTTCACCTTGTGTTGTTGCAGCACTGCTAGCACGGCTCTGGCCTCAGAACGCAAGTGACAGACTGCATGCTAATGGCGATGGCACTCAGACACATACAAAATGACACCTTGTGTTGTTGATTCTACCTGTGTGTGCACATATACATTTAATTAACACTAATCCAATTGACAACCCTCCCTTCCTGCCAAGCAAGGTGTCAAAAGAGAAAAAGTGATTCAAGTGAACGAATTATATGTTTTTCAATTGAAGGAAAAGAATAACAGAAAAGTGTGTTAAAGCAATAGAATTAAAACACACCTCAAGAGATAGGATTTTTTTTTAAACCAATTTACTGAACTGAACTTCAGGCAACCAATCAGCATTTCATTTGACTCAACAATTAAACCAACATTTTGAAGAAGAAAAAAAGAAAAAAGAACCATTTGTAACAAACAATATCATCTTAATACATAAACCCCTGTGGTAACCCATCCTTAAAGTGTGGGGGGGAAATTGCTGTCAATTTAAATGTCTGATGAGATTCTCCACAGTCTGTTTCTGGCAGGCTGAGCATACGGGGTGAAGAGGCTCAGTCATCAATCTCACCTACTCTTCTCCAATCAATTACCACAAGGTTTACCACCTTCTCCTGTGGTTGTTATTAAGATATGCTACACTGGAAGATCGACACAGCAAATAAGCTAACAGCCATCACTGTATACGTCTGTGGAGAAGGAGTGTAGTATTTGTGATTCTATTCAATTCACGACAATACAATGAATCATCACAATCAGCAACATTTCCAAATGCCTTCATGTTACAGGTAGTACACTGTTATATCACACTCTTTATGGTAATATAGTGAAGTAAATATAGTGTGCATAAAGATATGCTGCTATTGTTATTGGCTAAGTTTTCTTTAAAATAGTGCTATATTCTAGCAAATTTTCAAAGGCTGCAGAACAGTCTGCACTTTCGACAGATGAAGTATTGTCCCCATCGCAATTTTTGGTCCTACTACAAAAATGTAAATGTGAAACATGTTAGCAAATGGGAGCCCTGATGTCGCAGCAAATGACCAGTTTCAGCAGGAGCTGATAAAATGGCTGACAGCTAAACAGACAAATACAGGGAATTTGAAACAATGATGACTTTAAGAGCACACACGTGAGCGCAATCACTGTAGCGTTAATTCATAATGTTTCCCATACTCATCTAAAATCACATCAGTGCATATTCTTGCAGTGGTTTCATTTTGCGAATAATCATCACTAAAATATGAAATACTATGACTTTTCCCTCAAATCAGCAGTAGAGCAGCTAAGGAGAGGTAAAATACCTAAAAAACACAGTAGATAGCCTAACCTAGCCATTTGTTTGAAACCTCTGGGTAAGCTCTTAAATGCCAAGTGTTTGCCCCTTCATTTGCCCCTCTCCTTCTTGTATGCACTAGCATAAAAACGTCAAGTTAAATAGCACCCCTGAAGTTAAGTAATTATTTCTTTCCGAAGCTGCGCTGCACGTTCTCCGGGAAGCCAGGAATTGAAGAACATAAAAAAGCCAGTAGCGATAAGCTAAATGCACCCCACAGACAGACCACCTCGCTTCGGAGACACCTAAGCAGCTATGGCTTTGACATAATTTTTCATCATGCCTACCACCTGCTTTGCCATCTGCGAATTTGCCCAAGCGACATCAAACTAATCCTGAGAATCCAGAGCCAGTGGAAAAACTGAGGGAAATGCTGATGTTGACAAAGGACACACTGTATTTGTAGTAGAATTGCCAGTGTCGCCAAGTCAGGTGGCAAAGCTTAACAACGCACTAATACTGAGCCACCAGACAGGTAATGTTTTTTATCTCAACCAGCGGTGTGGTGCCAGTGGTGCTGCCATGTGTGCTGGTGGGGCCGCCCTGGCCGCCAAGGCTGCTCACATTCGCATCAATTACAGCGGATGAGCCTGACAACCATAATTACACACTGCTGACGCTGATTATGCACAGCCTGTCATGGAGACTGGCAAGGCACCTATTTTAGTGCACTCGTTCAAGCAGTTAGTTGTCAGGGTAGAGTGGCAGAGCAGGAGCGGACCCTCCACTGGGGTAAGCAGAGGGGAATTTTTGGGGTGTGTGTGTGTTTAGCGGGTAGAGAGCTTACACTGCAGCAAGCCCTTCCTCCTGTGCTCTTTCACAACAGGCTGGTCTTCGCTCAGCTCCCACTGGCTGCTTAAGCTTATGCATGAACATCCCCTGTGGTAGTATTTTAATTGATGAGAATTGATAGGTATATAGTTGAGGCAGATTTCTACTCCTCTATCAGACAGGATTAATGTATATGCGAAAGGCATGTTAGCTGCACAGTATCAGGATGGAACTCGGTGGAACTGTTAAATGAAGAGAAATTAGATTACAAAAAATAGAAACCCAGGAACAGCTGATTCGGCTGAAGATAGAGCTAAAGCTGATGTAAGGACTCCCAGTGTATAAATTGCCATTAATATTTAATCCTCTGTCTGAGCAAGGCAGATTAAATATTCAATGATTGTATGGGGAAATCATGAACATTGCTTTTTTTTGGCTATTGTCCATGGAAGAATTAAGATGTCTCACACATCCAAACTTCACACACTCCGTGTATCCACACTTTTAAAACGTGAGCCATATTTATGTGTCATCCTAAGCCACACTATTTGAAAGCAGGGAGCAGTACACAGAGGCAGGTTTCATTAAAAAGCTCTTTGAACCATTGCATCTTTACTGCAAGGGAGGGTAGTTCAGTAGTTAAGGTTTGGACTATCGCCTGAAAGATCCCTCAACTGCTCATTTATAATGGGATAAAAATGTAAGCTCTGGATAAGTCAAATGCTGAAACATAAATGTGCTAAATGCATTATCTTGTTCAGAGACATAGTATATCCAGTATATTCTGGGAACCAATTCCCCAGAAAACATCCCAAACTCCACAAAGCAAGAGTAACCCAAGCTTACAATCAAACTGTTGACCCTGAAGCTGTTCAGCGTCAATGCTATCCACTGCACATGCTTTCTGTAAATCAGAATTTTTTTTGCAAAAATAAATTCACTTTTCGACTTTCAACTAACCTTGAATTCGACCAAATAGGCCAGTGTTAACAAGAGTCCAGTTAGAGTAGTGTCATTTGGGTCCACCTCTTGCCTGAAGCATACAACCACCCAAACACATACACCGTTAAACAGGCACTTACACATGTTGTAGTGGTTAGACTAAGCTCCCGTCTAGTTATAATCCTGGATTCTGTAAGAGCTCCAGCAGAGCTTCAGACTCCATAGTGCCAGTTCTTCCAAAGACTGCAGACAGACTAAAATCATGTCAGCCCATGACCATTGTGCACTGAATACATAAATCCATGGATAGGCAGGAAATATGTTGATGTATTCAAGAGGAAACTGTGCATTTTTTCATATGTGCTATATCTCAGTAACATGTGACTGAGCAGACATGATGCGCAAAAATACAATTTTAAAACAAAACAATTGCGTGATAGAGACCCTTAAAAGATCCTCCTATCCCAACCTGCAATGAAATATACTGTGTATTAATCTTTGATTATGTTTTTGAAGGGCTTATATGCTTTTGAACAGCCTATTCAACAAAGGTCTGTCTTTTAAATGGTTCTTGAAGATTCTGAAGATTTCTTTACCCCATATATTTCCTATATTTCATTTCACGTGTACTTTTTTTTCTGTAATTTTATATATATATATATATATATATATATAAAACACTTTCCA
>JAOVVB010000037.1:18237755-18259800 GCA_028570985.1 Heterobranchus longifilis
AAGCTCATTCGTCTCTCCACCATCCTTTCCGGCGTTAAAAACGCTACAATATATATATATATATATATATATATATAAAACACTTTCCAAACCATTCAGATTATATGCACCAGAATAGTAAAGTCTATTTACATGTACTTTATGTCCCAATAAAAAAGAAACAAAAATGCTCAAATAAGATACAAATAAGCACGCCAAGAGATTTGCCCAGAAGTATTATGGCGATAAGAGCATTTAATCCTTCTTCGTCTGCTCTCACTCTGACCAACTACACAAAGACACACACAAGCTCACAAAGGGTGTCCTTCGATAATAGTAATCTAAAAATCTAAAAATCTAAAAAAAATTTTAAAAAAACTTGGCCTTAAGGCCTTACTGTTTTTTTCTTTCTTTTTATTTCCAGTCCATTGTCATATTGCCAATCGACATGTTAGATTAAACAAAATTTTCACGTCAATTAAATGAGTGCTGCCTTCATGATTAGCAGATCTCGCTAATTGCCCCCCCATTTCCACCAGCGCCATTTTCCACATGGACGAGCAGCAAAGAGGGCTTTGTCCAGCCAGGCCCCCATCAAACATGTCAAAGATGGGTCTTTACCGCCTTCTCAGCCTGCTCCCATTCTCCTCTGGGAGAAGATGAGGAAGACAGGGACTGAGGGGAGGAGTGGAGACAGGATGCACTCTGATTGTGAGGGGGTTGGACTCAGTGTTAAGGGTGTTCCCCATGGTCCAAGGCCGCCCATTGACGGGGAGCAACGAGAATGCAAACAGTGTGTGCTGGACACCCATGCAAGGGCTACATTCACCTACTCCCACACGTGCACCATCGTCAATAATTACCCTACCAGCCCCTAGAGACAGGGAGTCCACAAAGCCTAGGCCCCTAACTGATTTAGATAGGGGCCAAAGCACTCTCAGTTCCCTCCTCTCTCTTCAGACTCTTTGTGTCTTTCTTCCATAGCATGTGTTTGTTTGCTTCGCCTTAATTGACTTGATCTCTGTCGCATCTCTAAGGCTGATGTCCCAGTGTCTGGCAGGCCTGATGCATTTGAGCTGAAGTCTTAAAATCAGGAGGGCTGATCTGGTCTAACCCTGAAATTGGCAGATTCTTATAATTTAAGTTGAAGCACCATGAATTTGTTTCATGCACATGAGTAAAATATAAGAGAAATGAAAAAAAAATTAAACATTAAGAATGATGATCTTTTCATGTATAATTTCCTCTCTACTTTAAAGACAAACACAGAAAAGTATCTGTGATAAAAACCTCATAATGCTAAAGCTAACAAAGCTATCATTGTGGACGAGCTAAAATCTGTTTAAAAATAATCACCATATACTTTTAAATCTGTTTAGGCACCTCATGAAACAGCAATGGTATGAATTTGAGAAATTGCTGGATAAAGATGAGCAAGGCCTGTGGAGGTTGCAGGTTCTACAATGTAAATGACAATGACTGAGGCTGTCAGCTGTTAGAGAATTCCCTAGGTCAGAAAGTGGCAAAGCAAAATTTCTGTCTGGTACTGTGGGAAACTAGCTTTCCCAACACAAATGCACAAAATTGAGAGTAAGCTGCAGCCACTCTAGCATTCATTCAGAAATCCTCTCTACCCACCCTCTTTCTCTCTTCTCCCTCTCTCTCTCTTACTGGCAGTGTTTTCCCTGCAGGCTGTATGAATCTAGTGCATGAGTCTGTGAGCATGTGGAGCACCACAGTGCGCTGTGTGTGTATGTGTGTGTGTGTGTGTGTGTAAGTGAGTGTCCTGGTGAAGCACAAAATTTAAGGTATTTTAATTACTGTAACAAGTACAATTTCCTGTAAGAAATGCTAATCATGGTCACCGTGACCCTTCTCCTAACAACTGTAATTTTTCATATAACATGGCATAAGAAAAATCTTACAAAATACATTTGCAGAGAGAGAGAGAGAGAGAGAGAGAGAGACATCTCGATTGTATTAGTCCACTGTCTGTCCCATGTTATTTTCTACATAAAGTCAGAAGCATGTGAAAAGTAATGATTGCCCTAATACTAAACATCCATCCATCCATATTGCTTATGCTGTACAGGGTTGTGGGGGGGCCAGAGAACGCACAGCACAAAACACGGGGCACCCAAGATAGGGTGCCAGCTCAACTGAGGGCACAAAAACACACTATGAAGAATCAGCCTACAACACATGTCTTGGACTAACAGCAAGAAGAACATGCAAAATCCATGCACTTAGACCAGAGGCGAGATTCAAATCCCCAACCTGGGAATTTGGGGAATCAAGCACTTGCTTTTGTTCTACTGAGTCCCTTATATTTATTGTATATGGTGTTTTTTTATGTGTTTTTAAGATTACACACGAAAGAAATCATTGTCACCTTTATGTTGCTGGACCAAAGAAGCTAGTCCACTCTGCAAAAAATTAAAATCTGTCATTTTTTTAGTTTAATTTTTAGCAATGTAGTTACATCCGCCACAACACCAGGCGAACTGAACAACATTGATCAGCCACTCTATACCAGAAAACTGGTGGTAGGATCATGGGCACCCATGATCCTGCTCTCACAGGGCGAGCAGGCAAAAAGTCTAAACTGCTGACTCGGCCTGCAAACACCCCAGATCCCAATCTGATTGAGCACCCAAAAGATCCACTGTCAACGTCCTGGTGCCAGATACCACAGCACACCCCCAGAGGCCTTATAGAGCCTCAACGAATATTTTACAATTGACAGCAAGTCATTGAGTGTGAATCATTTTACATTTAAATTTTCATGTGCTGTTTTTATAAATGGTTGCAAGCATACTGAAAACAATGTTCACTGATAAAGTGCAGGTTTTTTTTTTAATTGCTAACAGCATACTGCTCAGAGATTAACAGATTGAGATGACAAGCCGGCTATATTTTACATGTTAGCAAGATTAGGGTTTAAAAGCATTGTCAATAACACTGTTTGTATATGTAATTTTATTTCAAGACTAACAACTGGGTCGAGAACTGATGTTGAATAAATAAGGTAATAAAGGCCCCACTGAGTCCAGAGGAAGCTGGCCTAACAGAAACTGGAAATTGTAAGATAATTTAATGAAACTTCAAATATATTTAGCTTTCTTGCAAATAAAAAATATATTTATTTTTACCAATGACCACACTCACTTCAGCCTTAACAGTTTAACACAAACTGTTGATGACAGAAGCCATCTCATTGACCTAGAAGGTCACACAGACCAACCAAGTTTAAACACCAACCTTAACCTCTACTGGTTAAGTTCTCTAAAGCAGTAGAATTACAGCACAAAACTGAATGACAGTAGGTTTTCAAACATTTCTTTTATATACAAAAAATAATAATAACAAAAACTTTTATGACTCAGAACCGTTAAAATGGGGAACACATTCCATCAATAGAATGGATCGATATAGCGCCTTACCTCTCAGAGCACTCAGTCAGACTTGATATATGTCTTGTGTGGGCAGGTTCAGTAAGCCTCTGTCGAGAGAAAACATAAAAGTCAGTTTTCAGCATCTGACACTAATAGCATATGATCAGCCTCAGTAAACTTATGAGATAGCAACTCCCTTTCTGCCCATCATTCATAAGTACCTCAGAATATGAAGTCTATGAAAGCCAAATCCCATGTCACTGCCTGCTGCCAAGGGAAGCAATGGAAACTTGAAACATCCTTTCCTTGCTTCTATTATTTACTGGACGAATAGAATTGTGTGCAATATTGAGACAATCCTGTGCAATATTGAAATCTTGAGACATCAGTCGTTGATTTTATCCACTAATAGAATTCTAAACCAAAAAAATAAATGTTTGATCAGATTGTGATATACAAATAAATCTAGCTGAAACACCAATGAGAAACGAAATATCGTAATTGTACGATTTTTACCCCTAAATGGGCTAGCTGTCAATCATAGAATATTCAAGAATATTGAATATTCAATTTTTATGAATGCATTGATGTTACTATGCCTAGAGGTCCAGTGAATACATCATATAATCAGGAGACATGGCATAGGAATATATGGTGTGATTCTATGTATTCTATTCTATAAATGTAAGTGTCTGCCATGTGAGACTTAAATAACTTGCATTGTTTTTTAAATTATACACATTTGAAATTAAAAATGTGTTACATGTGTTACTATTCTGGTAAATTTGATAACCTTTTCGAATTTTAGGTAACCTTTTGAGGCCTGACTGTCCTTATATAAAGACATGAAATGTTCCCCCAACTACACAGTATTTTAATCCTTATAACACCCTTATAGGAATTATTAGGTATAATTCATTTGGCAAACTTTATCCTCATACTTTAAAGTTTGAAGACTTAACGTCATAGTTATCAGGTGTTAATAACGAGAAACAATGAGGAGAAATTAGGAGTTACACAACAGTGAAGTCTGGCTTTCATGAAACTAAGGTGTGATGGCATCCAATAATTACATTTAAGTCAAGCATTTGTGTTGTGAGTGCACCATGCTCAAAAGCAGTGTCTGAGTCAAAGTTTCTGTGAGAAAAAAAGAAGAACCTCCCAAATGCACCCATCCATGTCACACACCCCTCCACCCCTAACTGCATGCTGTCCCCCAGGGGGAGCTGCACCTCCTGACCTCCTCCTCCATGGGGGTCAAAGGGAATTTAACACGAGGGTCCAACATTCCTCCAAGGTGATAATTGCTGTTGCTCTCTACAGGGGGCCTTCAGGCAGTGGGTAAACAGGAGGAGAAAAAGACCCACCCCCACCCTACATACACACACGCTGACATTTAAACACACCATGCACAGATGACACACGTGAATTATGGCATCAACTGATGGTGTGACGCAAGTCACATCAACACAGGGTGGTGAGTTTTTCTTTTTTTTTTAAGCTCTCCCAAGTGTGCAGCTGTTATCTGCAATGTAAACAGCCCAGCACTTCACACCTTCTGCCAGACTCCTATGAACACTCTCCAGATTAACACAATTTATTAAAAGAGCAATCATTAAAAAAAAATCACAATGACTTAATTACTCTCCTTCATCATCTGAACTGCACACCCAGTGGTCTCTGATGAAGAAGTCCTTGGTGCTAGCTGATTGATGAACCATGCCAAGGATGAGATCTCTCTCATTCATCCACTGCTGTGAGGAAGTGCATTGCTTCTTTACTATTATCATGAGTGTTCATGAAATTTGTTCTTAAAGCAAAAAAAATTATCTGGTCAGATACATAGTATTTTTAGAGCAAGTGCTGATTTTGCAATGATACTTAAATCTCTTTCCCTTACTTATGATAAGTCTCGAAGGGAAAGAGCACAGATTCATGCATGACCAATTAAGAGAGCTCTGTCTCCTGAGCCTCGACCCTATTCTCCAAAACCAACACCATGCAGGAAAAAACAGCTCCCCAGTTTCCTCCATGATCTTTCTAATCATATCTAATCGCTCATAAACTACTGTACAGGCACAACACAGTTTGGTTATCAGCAGACTGCCTTAAGCATTTGGTAAAGGCCATTATTTTTAAAGGCATTTCCCAGCCTGTGCCCACATGTGGTTTCTGCAAGCCACACACTGAGGCTTCAGGGGTTATAAAAGCTGAGGTGGTGATTAAGAACCAGAAATAATGGCCTTCACAAAACCTGGAATGCTTTTCCAGGGCAGATGAATTGCTTGCTTATTAGCCCCTCAAACTATGATCATTAGTGAAGCTTCATGCGATGTAATAAGAAAAAATATGATGTTTTTGCCATTATGTGGAAAAGGTCTTGTAAGCTATAGGCATTTTGCTAAGCACCATTTTCCTCTTTTGCCTAACCTGACTACTGATTTCACCTTGTTAAATTTTGTGAGTCTTCCAACTCCCTAAAGCTGGGATTAGGGTGGACAGCAGTCACAGTGAAGCTATCTCAATCATGCATGGACTTTAAGGCTCTCTCTCTCTTTCTCTCTCTCTCTCTCTCACACACACACACACACACACACACACACAAGGTAAGACCCCATCACTTTGCTCATTACAAGAGCTTCATACCTGTTATGTGCTTTATCTGGGATTTGATATTCCCCAGCTTCTTACTCGACATCTCAGGCCCAACATCCCGCAGTCAGGACTTGGAGCATGGATCTAAAGCCACAGCTTTGCACCTTTCCTCCAGCAAACACACCATTTGTCTGGCTAAGCCAAGACCATTAGAGTTTAGTAATGCTCTCTGCCTTCCACCCTATGCCCACACTGACCTAAGCTAATGATTAGAGTGAGACAGGTTGGCATTTTATGTCCTTGTGGCTCATAGCTGTATCCATGCACTGTTACAGTGTGTGTGTGTGTGTGTGTGTGTGTGTGTGTGTGTGTGTGTGTGTGGGTGTGTGTGTCTGTCTTTCTGTCTGTCTGTCTAACCCTAACCTGTTTATGTTGTATGCATCTAATTGAGATGTAGGCAAAAAAAAATCCCTTCAGAAGTTTCTAATAAATATCCAGGATAATTTTAAACACCTGGCCATAAACCTGGAGGAATGCTAAATAAAAGCAAGGTTTCAGAGAAAGACTCCTGTCTGGCTATTACTCACCAAGACAGCAGGATTTGTAATGGTTATAACCTGGATTAGCTGGTTGAAGCAAAAATGCCCTAGGAGAGAAGGGCAAAGCATCAAAATAATATATGCATATTTTACATAGGAGCTGTTAAAACTGAAAGAAATCAGACTTGAGAGTCTGTCTAAGATTAATGGATCATTTAACTATACTACTTACATATGGAGTGTTTGTACTGTTTGCACTTTGCAGCAAGGAAGAAATACCATAAACAAAAATGAGACATCGACAGTGAGCATGCTTACTTTCCATCAGCCTCTACCAACTGTGAGCAAAGCAGGAGAGGAAGCAGATCTTGAATTTGCGTTCTATCTTGACCCTCATTCGGGCCCCTGAGGTGACCCAAGGGACCAGACACAGCCCTGTGCTGTGCTGCAGCTCTAGTTTCGATCCCCTGATCTCTTCCGCCGCTGCACCTGTCACCCGTCAATAGACCCCCTGCCCACACCCTTTCAGCATGCTGAATATACGGCCAGGCTGAATGCCCCCAACCAGCTAATTACTGCTGGCTCCAGAGGTCTGGCTGCATTACACTGTGTGCATCACAACATCACAGATCCAGTTTGTGCCTGCTCTGGCCTGGGTACTCTACTCACACATACACTTGATCCAGTGACATGATGACAGATTAACGAGAGGTGCACACTCACAAAGACTAGAATAAAACAGGCTGGAGGGTTAAAGCTTTGTGCAGGACACTGCTTGTGCAAAACTGGAACTACTGAATAGTAGTCAAAGCAAAAAGGCCACTTTGAACTGATAAACTTAAAAAAATATATATATACAGAACAACATGGATTCTTCAGAACAAAATTGATTATTTCTGTTTTTATTGTGTATTGTGTATCTGTTGTTTTTTTTATGCAGACTTCACACAGCCTAAGATATATGAACTAAGAATGTGAAATACGTTCTTATAAATGTGGGGCAGGCTAAGGGGAATGCCGCATGTCCTCTCCACCCAATTCTGAGCCAATCCTGGATCTACTCTCTCACACAGATAAGTGAACTCTAAATTTACGCTTCCGGACGCGCGACAACAAACAACACGTGACGCAGCGCGCATGCAAAAGCCACGCGCTCGCTCTGTGATTGGCTCGCGCTTCTGTCTCGCACGAGCTCAGCCTGGGACCCGCGCACAGGCGTCCCGCTGCGCAAGTCGCCGCAGGTAAATTTCGCACGTTATCGAACGACGCTTGACTCGAGAATGCCGCTTCGGGAAGAAAACATGACACGATGCACTACCCTCCACACATTTCCACAAAAACGACGTTTTCCGATACAGTATACCGGCACCGCAGTCCTCACGCTTTACTCTCCTGGTTGTTTCCAGACTACCGCACCTGCTGACAGACACCGACACCGGGCTGAGACTGAAATCTCGGGCGCATTCTCTTATCCTGGTGACGGTCAGATCATTCTGATATCCGCCAAAATGAAAAAGGAGAGGTTTCAAACATCCCAGTCGTCTGGCATGTGAGTCGACAGTGCTGCGCAGCCGGCATCAGGGGAGAAAACGATAAGTCTGCGACGCCGCACTTGAAGTGGATGAAATGTCATATCAAAAAGAAAAAATCCACGAGGGCGTGACTCCGACTTGGCTGCATGCCCTTTCATCATCCATCTGGCCAAGCGATACTTAAACGCCAGCCGCAAAACATTCTCTATCCTGTTCTGCATCAGGTCTATGGCATCTCCCACATGTCCGTTCTACTAGTTATTATGTTTTGTTTTGGTTGGTTTTTTAGTTTTGACCCGTTGATGTCATTTCCTGTACGGGTAACAGGCAGTATATCCTCAGCGCAGCGCCAAAATACCCTAATGAGCGCAGTATTTAAAGGGGAAAAAATTGGTGTATGGGTTCACAAGGTCAACTGACAATGTCGTGCAGAAGGATTATTCATAAAAAACTAAAGTGATATGCATGATCCTGCTTCGTTCACCCACTATCTCTGTGGCACATTTACTTTTTAAATCAACTTGCAGTGACTCACCATCCAAACCTACTGGTAAACTGCAATGGATAAACGACATGAACGTGCGTAAGGGCGCATGGAACTCTCATACCAAGTATTTAGTCTATCATTTATCATAGTTAATCACACACTCAGGTATAAGGTAATTACACACTCCGTGCACTCAGTTATAAGTTAATGACGCTCTAGGGTATACGTTAATCACACACTTCTCTATGTTCTGCACAGGTGAAACACACTGTAACCAGTTTGCACGCTGTTTTTTTTCTGCCCTTCTGTACAACTCCCTAATAGGATATCATCTAAGGAATCTTGGTGGGTTATCCAATGATGCATCATTAAAATGAAATTAATTTTTTTTTTTTTATTTCTTTTCCAAAACTAAAACCATATTTGACATATTTTCATATATGAGCTTTCTTTTTACACTGTACACTTCTTACTGAGGGATAGGATCAATGCATCTATGCCGCTACTGAAAAAGTGTATAGAAAGCTAATCTACAATGTAATAAGAGTGAACACAAAACATGTGAGATACGGGAACATTAGCACTAAGAAAAATAAAACAGAACATCAAAGTGTGCAAGCAGAGAAATATGTCCATCCAATACTGTTTTGTGGAATCCTCATCATTAACACAAATAAAAAGTTATTAGAGGTTAACAACAAAGGCTTGTGCAAAATACAGACAAGTCATGTAAATACAGATGATACACAAAATTTTGACAATCAAGTATGAAGAATGTAATTTCTATAGACAATATTAGACAAACTGGAAGAGATTAACCAGTGTCTAAGAATCTATAATGAGAGAATATATGGTTTTCATTAGAAAGAATGTGAAGTATAGTGTTATGTAGTGGTACTGCAACAGAACTTTTTTTTCTCCACAGTTGATGCACACTGTAACTCGTAAATTTTGTTTTGTTTTGTTTTGTTTTTTGCTGTGCTGTCATTCTTTACAACTGCCCAATAGGAAATCATCAAAAAATCTTGGTGGCTTATCCAATGATGCCGCATTTAAATATTTTTTCACATTAATTGTTTTATGTGTAACTCCGTCTCATTGGTCTTTGTGCCCTGCTTAGAAGAGGACAATGGTCCTTTAATAATGGTCAAATAAAGCTATGTGTGGTCTGTCGTGGACTGAGTGGATGATAGATGTTAGAGTTACAGTTAGGACCCCCAGTATTTCTTTTCTCGTTTCTGTCTCTCTCTGACTTCTTTAACTTTGAACACACTGGATGGATCACTGTGAGCCAGCCGTCTTTGATAGATGGCGATTGGTCAGCCAGTGTGGCACAATATTTCAATTTCCTGCCTGGGCTGTGGTGCTCTAAAGGTTGAGCAGAGTTCAGCTGCACAGTGTGGTGCCAACAGTCGCCCCAGTGCCTGTGCTTGAGACCAAACACAAGTTTCCAGCACATACCACAGGCCCTCTTGGTGTCAGTGAAAACAAATCAGCTTTGTAGTGTGACACAACCCCATCTAACTTTTTATGAGACATAGCACACACTAGACAGATTGTTGCCTTTCTTTTTTATGGAAGGATATTTGTTCATTGTTAAATATTTGTGGATTTTTTTTTATCCTGTGAATGATTTATATAAACAGAAATGCATGCTGTACATGTACAATAAAAAAAGTGATTTTAATCTATTCTAGTCTAGCACACTGTATTCTATTTTATCATCAAATTAAATATACCTAAGCAAACATTTTACATCTGAGCATGAAATGGGTTTATGAAAAAGATAATCCTCATTTGTAATACATTTTAATAACAGATTGTGCAGGGGGTAGTAATGTAGTTTTTGTTAACATTTAGATTAAATGTGATAAGGCAATGAACAGTCACACAATTCAGGAAATCAATAAGCCCTGGAACATGTTACATCAGGCAAAACAGCTGAAAGTAAATTGCTGGCATAATAGATATACAGCTAGGCTTTTCAAGTTGTTTTACTTTGGAGTCTGTTTCTCCAGCATGGTGCTCTTTCCCAAAGCAAAGAAAATATGTTCAGAGAGACAGAGAAAAGGGGGGTTTAAAAAAGCAGACAAAAATACATGCAGGAATAAAGTCATGCATCATACTGTGATGCATGTCTTATATTTTGACATTGCTATCTGGGTCAGTTATATTTATGAGCATCATGGTGTTACTAGGAAATGTGATTATGCATGTTCATTTTATGTGACAAAACCAGGCTGATATCCAGTAAGTGCATGTGCAAGTCTATCTGGAATTGAGTATTTCTTTCTGTCTGTGGATTTTAGAGTACTGGGGAGGGCAGTGTGCTTTTCATCTGGAGCACTATGATTGGCCTGAGTGAATTTGAGGCCTTGTGGCATGCGGTGCACCCTAGTGGTGGGGAGGAGGATCAAAATGAAACACATTAACAAGCCTCTGAACCTTCCCTCAAAGTGCACACAAGCAGTCTCATACCATACTCCTTAAACACTGAGGTAAAATATTTAGCACGGGTTACAGAGTGGCACAGATATTTTTATTAAGGCAAAGGGAGCAACATCAACCTTGTAAGAAATCTAAAATAAAATGAAATACCTTGTGAGCTGAAAATATGTATCTACACAGTTCTAAACAGAATGTCTCATTCTACCTGAAGCATTGAATTCCGTTATAATAAAAATTTTAAAAAAGCTTGATTCTTACTATTTAACCACTGTGCACTCAAAGCTGGACATAAATAAAAAGTAAATATTAGATAAAGAGGGGGGCCAATTAATATAATATCCAAATTTGATTCATGGCCAAATGCCTCAAAGGTGTCAATGTACAACAATGGTTACCCTTTAAAAAAATCCACATAAAGTCTTGCATTGAGCACTAAGTTGTAAGGATAGCAGCAGAAGAACATGGGGATATTTAGTAGTCAAAACAGTCCCCCCTTTGACTGTGGGCCAAACTCTTAAACTTGGTTCCAGATTTTTTTTTTGCCCTTTTTGTTCGTGCGTGGTTTAGACCTACATGTAATTTAACCAGGAACACAGGGAATACAAAGCATCTAGGGTCAACATACTAAACCATTACACTTGATACTGATGTTTTACCATGGTGGAAAAATGCTCTTTTTTAACTGATGAAATATGGCACAAAGGCATCGAATATATAACACAAAACATGCATGTAATAAAAAAAAATATTACACTATAACTTTTATAGGAACACCATTATCTGTGTATTCATACAATTATCCAAAAGGTAAATAATATGGTAGTAATGCAGTGCAAGAAATAATGCAAACACTAGTCAAAAGCTTTAAGTAATGTTTATATCAAACATCCAAATGTGATCTCGGGCTTTTATTATGATGTGGTTGTTGGTGCCAGAGGCTGGTTTGAGTATTCAAAAAAATTCTGAGATTTTACATATTGAGGCATAAATAACAAAATTGCACCCAGTTAGTGGCAGTCTGTAGGTTTGTTGACAAAAGACATCAGAGGAAAATTTCCAAATTGGTTTGATGTGACAGGAAAGCTATGGTAACTTAAAAACCTACTTTTTGCAACGGTGGAATGCAGAAAAATATCTCAGAATGCACAATACTTCAAATCTTGCTTTGAATTTGCTACAACCAGCAAGCAAACCACAAAAGGTTTTACTCCTGTCTACTAAGGCAGGAATCTGAGGTTACACTGGTAAAAGGCTTACAAATATGAGACAGTTAAAGAAAATCATCATCTGGTCTTTTTCCAGTTTTTGTACCTGACCACCATATCTGTGGTTTCCCATTCCAATTTTAGTCCCACTTTGATGTTGCAATACCCTCCTATCTTCAAGGAAGGCGTTCTACTAGAGGAAAATGGGTGTGAGGATTTGCCTGTTCAGCTACAAGAGAAATGACAGAGACAGAGTGGCAGTGATGTCAAGTGAGAAGGCCTTGTGCACAGTTGGCATTCCAGTTCATCGTAAAAGTGTTTAGTGGGGTTGAGGTCAAAGCTCTGTGCAGGTAACTTAAGTTGTTCCACTTAAAACTTAGTAAAACATATCTTCATAGACCCTGCTTTGTGCACAAGGGGCACTGTCATGTTGGAACTGATTTGGAACTTATACTACAATATACGAATACATTCTACACTATTAAATATAATTGTGTGCTTCCAACTTTGTTTAAAGAAATGGGGAACACCCACAAATGGGTGTGATGGTCAGATGTCCACAAACATTTGGCCATATGGAGTATATAAGAAACTTATACGTTTCTTAAATAGGTTGACGGGGGGGGTCCAGTTAAAATGACAAGAATGGGGTAGTATCTAGTTACTTTTTGATAGTTTGACATTATTGCTATTCTTTTGATCAGTAAGCAAAACTTTGCTACCTGACACAGTTTGGGTGTTACAACTGCATATTAACTGATTGTTCATTTATTTTTTTCCATGGCTGAAGCACTACAAAACTACTGTCATGTCTTCCTCTCTGAAAAGATAGCTAATGAGCATAGATAATGGTTATAAGGATGTGTATAGTGGGTATAACTGAAGACTATAGACCCCCTCTTTGCCTGGCAAGGGGATTAATAATGAATTAAGGCATCTAAACCCCACAGAGCAACCCCCCTGCCAACATGCTTTCCCTAAAAGAGAGAGAGAGATTCATGCATACTAATGTATCCATTATTTATAGTGCTTGCACAGCTGGGCTACCCATGTTAAAGACAAGGAAGGAGGGAAAAGTGTTGGCTCCTGGACTGAAAAGCAACCAGTTTTGTGACAATGCAAAAGTATGAGCTATGGTGGCAGTTCGTCGGCCATTTCTTGAATAAAGGAGGGTGTCCTTCACTGCCAGACAGTCACACAAAATACAAGGGGACGAGGAGGCAAGTGCTGCTGGGGGAGGGGTGGATTAAACAAATAAATACATGATAAGAAATAATCATGCTGGGATAGCAGAGCTCGGTGGAGACAAAGAGGCTATGGGGGAGGAGGTCAGGAGTCTAGCTAGAATCAAATCACTGACTTGTCTACAGCTTGCTGGAATGAAGATTGGGTCTGCATAGCAACCTTTTGACCTAATTTAAAGGTTTGATCTTAAGCTCTATCTCTTTAACAAGCCATCTTCATGGCATAACAAATAATGAAATTGTAATTAATGGTAGATTTGTGTAGGAGAAGAGGAAAGAGAGGATTAGATATAGCAGACAGTTGGAAGTACAGAGAGAGTCAAGACGTTTGGAATCAGCCTGCACATCAAGCATGATAACATGATAAGATAAGTTGTAGCCAGAAGAGCATACTTCCCACTGGAACTTTATATTTGCATAGATAGCAAGAGATGAGTGGACATCTTAACAGACCACCACCAGAATCTCCCTGATCTCCATAGATAACCAAGGGTCTGCAGCAGGCCATAGTTGATTTGATCTTTTAGAGGTCACTATGGAAATCATTTGAAAGAGCATTGTCCAGGCAAAATAAAATAGATTCACAACTGGTTATAGTGCACTCGAAGACGCTCCACTCAAAGGAGACTGAGGTGTCACAGAGCATTGAGAGTATGACAAGAACTCTACATGAACTATGCCTGAATGTATTTCAATATGGCTTCAGTCTTGCACAGAGAGCAGGTCTGTAGATTAGTATTTATCGTGTCTAAGACTGAGTAACTGAGATCTGAGCAATGCATCTCATAAATACAAATATCTTGTTCTTCTTGTTCTTTAGCAGCTGTGGAATAAAATCAATGTTTATTTCTGTATTAAGATTTTGCATGTGTACCCAATGCATCAATAATTTGAGGGAATAAAAATGAATACTGAAGTAATCCAGGAAGAAGAATAGCTCCTAATTTACAGTGGGTTAATAAGGTGATTCAGCGAAATTATCACCTGAGGCCAGACCTCCCAAGAGAGATTCTACACTGTGCAAACACTGCAACCTTTATTATTCTGCACAGACAAGGACTACTTAAACCTTTTATACTGAGTTCTGCCACACACAGGAAAAATCCATAAACTTTGGAATTATAACAAAATAACCCATTGAGGTTTTGACAGATTGGATTTTCCGCTGTTCAAAGTCAAAATTGCATCCACAGCATCCCTGCTCCTCCATTTTTATGGCAAATACAACAGCATCCTAATTATGTGTGTGGCCACCGTGGTAAGAGTCATCTCGTTAACTTGTACATGCTGTGAGATTGTATAAATGTGCTACAGCCGCACTTTGGGTGTACAGCCACATCCTTGCTTCCTGTTTAGTCTGCTACAACTGAATCTCAAAGCAGTATCAAAACATGTTACCCCATCATTTTAGTATGCATACATTATCTGTGTACATGATCAAAAACCTGTTTGGAATCTCATTTTTAGATCCGTTTCTATAAAACACTGTTGCAGACAAAGCAGAAAGGAAAGAACCCTAATGCATTTGTAGCAGTCTTATACCCCAAAAAATGATAGATGTGTAATTTACTTTTTAGATAGACTTAGGATTGGAAAGATTGTGTATCCCAACGTATTTACTTTCAAAGACATGGTGTGTAAAACAAGGTCTAGATGCTTAACCCTGAGGTCATGGATGTTGTCCAATGTCAGCAATGGGTAGATCAGAGCTAAGTCCTAAGCTAAGTCGCCAGCTTCAGAATGACAAGGAATCCGTGTCTGAAGTTTGCCCCAGGGTGTCCGAACAGAAAGCTTTGAGTGTCCTAAAGACACAGAACCACCAACCTGTTCCTCAAGAGGCTTTCATTAGGTTTCAAAGGCTTCCTGGTTTTAGATTACTGTGCAAATACACGTCTAGCTGTGTCCACTAGTCACAAAGTGCTGTGGCGATTGAGTTGAATGAATGTTAGTACTCAACTTCACCATGAATCCAGGAGGAAGTCATTTATACTGCAATTTGCAAAAGGAAAAATCCATATACAGACAGGTGTGGATTAAATTGCAAATTAAATTGTAACCTTTGGTGTTGATGAAACCTTGGTATTTGCCTTGGTTCAATGGTCAAATGGGAAACATATAAAGTGTAGTAAAATCTCCAAGGCAGTCAGCCGCCTGCCAGACCCATATAGCTATTTCTGGCATGTTGTCAATCTTAGGCCAAGATTTGCAGGGGTCAATATCCAAGCACACTTCGTCAAGCAAAGGTCTGTTTCTGAGTGATATACAACCTATGTTAATGTAATGGGCAGGCATAAGATAATAGGTCCCATTTATCTTATTATGTCTTTCAGCTATTGTCTCAGTAAATGCCTTATGCTACTCTCAGTCTGTTCTTTAAGGACATGTTAAGGAGGGAAAAAAGTGGCCCACAACTTCCCTGGAATAGTTCACATTCATTATTAGAATCCGTTAGCATAAGAATGGCTCCTGCCTGCATGCATAATTCTGCTGAGTAATTGTGATGGCCTTTTCTACTGGCTGCTGACAAAAAAGCACCGGCACGGGGGCTATTGTCATGGGCGCATCCATCTGCATCTAGACCATTAAAGGATATTTGCACTTCCTCAGGGCCACTGGACCCGGGTGGGTTTTTGACATGTAGCAGAAGGCTGTGTCCCTTGGCCACCAGCTCTTGAGGTGCAGATTAGGGCAGCACAAGGGGCCGTGCTCCTGTCACGTTCTCTGAGATTCGAATGGACAGATACAGAGGCAATGCATTGACTAAAATTTAAAACTAAATGTTATGGGGTAACTGTTTGGGGGTTGTAACTTTTATATAAGGAAGGAAGATGTTTTTTAGGGAGTTGATACACATTAGGGATTGTTTCTATGTGCAATGGTTTAGGCGGTTGAATGAGCATCAGTCACAAACACACGCAGACAGACTGACAGATGGGAGAAGCTGGCTGCATTCTGGAGATTTGTGTACTAACTGGAGTCTTAGTACCTCACTGTGAGGATGGTATAAGAATGTATAATCAAGAGTATTGGACAAGGCAATGGGTACACAGACATGAAAGAACATGTGATAAATTTATTGTGAAATCTCACTTGTATTATATGCCTAAATCCAGCAACAGACTCTGAAAAAAATAATGGTAATGGACAAGTTACTGGACAAGTTTCTCTCCAGAGTTTCCATTAAAAAATGCTGTGCAAGGCAAATATCACAAATATGAACAATTGAGAGATTTATACGCTTAGTATGAACACAGATAACAATTACACCTTTGTTATCAGCAGCCATGCTTACATTAAGCACACTAACAGTTTAGGTAATATCTACTGTACAAACCTGCACCGCCTATCTATCCATACCTTGCAAGTAACTTGGTCTTGTTACTACATTTTTCACTGATGGCATGCTTTGGGATAGGTATAAAAATGATTGAATTAGTGGGTTATGGAAAAGTCATTGTGTGTGTGTGCAGGCAGCACTGCCACTGGGCAGGGAGTACCTGTGGGCTGGCTCCTACTGGGACTCATTTGGATCTGACAGCTCCCAATGTGTTCATTAGGGCTCTGATTGGGCCCTGCTCCTGTGGGGAGTGCCTGCCAGCCCCATACTGAATAGTCGTGATTGTGCTCAGCATAAATCGCCATCTGTTTCAGCAGGAGAGAGAGAGGGAGAGAGAGAGAGAGAAAGAGAGAGAGAGAGAGAGAAAATGGGCAGAAAGCCACTCAATTTTTAATCCATCTACATTTTGTGGGTTTAAGTCAAACTAAAAAAATGAATAAAATCTGTCTCACAGGAGGTAATACCAATATACCAAACTGCATTAACATTCACATGTATTTTTGTTTATTGTCCCTAAGCAAATTTAATAGTACACTTATAATATAATAGCATTACATTGGGTATCAGTATAATTGTTTAAAAATATAGGGTTTCTAAATGCTACTCTCTTCCCAAATTATAATTCATATAAAAACAGTAATAATACAGTACAATAATATTTTGTACTATATCAATGTCCCATATCATATACGTATTAGATTGTATTGGTGTCTTCCAGCATACAATTAAATTAACACTGATGCACAATTCATGCAGACCTGATTGTCTCTCTCTCTATCTTTCTTTTTCACTTATTTTCTCTCACTTACTTACTTAACATCGAAAACGATGTTGCAGCTTCTTGCTGCTTGGGTTATTGAAGCATCTTTATCGCTCCTGGAAGAAGCATTCTGCCTGTTCTAGCCTCGCTTTGCTTTTCATCCTTTGTGCCAGCCAAGGTGTGACCAATGCATAGGGCATTTGTACAGGGTAGAAGACGACACATTGCATTTAGTCTTCTGTCTAAATGGAGAAAGGGGAGGATTGTGAGTAGGGGGAGAGAGGGAGGAATAAAAAGGCGGTGTTCACAGGGCCCAGGTGCTTTACAGCTCAGCTACACAAAGGCTTATAAAGCGTTACTCCATGGAGAGTCATGTCATATGTAATTGCAGGGTTCACAAAGATAGTGAATCGCATGCAATGCACTGACCCAGTCCTATGATGCTATGAAAGAGGCCATCACTAAAAGGCTCCGAACCAAAAAAAATAAAATAATAATAATAATAAAATTATTTGATTATCTATAATCATGGGTGTAAATAAGCTGTCCTTTGGGACACCGTTACAAATCCTCCGACTTGCTCCAAAAGGCAATTTCACACATTGACCTTGATATTGCAAAGTGAATGGAGAACTACACCGAAATACATGGGGAAGGGTTATGTTCCATTGAGTATCAAGCAATTTAAAAAATGACAGCCACTTTCCAACTATTTGCATGTTCACCCACTTTGTTTACTTCTGTAAGTTTTAACTGAACTATTGATAGTCTATGATGTAGATTTGACACTGATAAGCTGACTCTTTGCTCAGCAAGGGAAAATATAGGCAGCACTATGAGAGATAAGCTTTATTCATCTTGATATTTCCCATAGCGAGCTCCTGCTGGGATATAAGCACATGTGCTGTGGAAGTCTGAATATGTTTCTGGGCACCAACAGTTTAAAACGTGGCAGGTACTCAGCAAGCCCTGCACCTTTGTGCGACCGACTAACATTTAATTGGAGGTGACCAACAAATGGGTGATAAGACCGAGGGGGCTCCAAATGCTCACAGATGGAGTTCTCTTGGGATCTAGGTGTTCCTGTGCTGTTGGCAGCCAAAGTTCCATGCTCTCCCACATTGGCGCGTCTTGGAACAGCTCCATCCGGCTCACCACGGGTGGGCCTACAGACACCGAGGGCATCTTAGGCAGCTGGCACCAGATCTGATCAACAGTGAGTAGTATGTTCACACTCAGATGATAAGCAGGAAACTCTTGAACTACGCTCCAATTAGACCTCTAACTCCAGACCTCTCACTTACAGCACTGGTGGTACTGTTAACAGTAAAGTGAGCCACGAGTTGACCATGTTATTCCTTGGCAAATGTTGTGCAATAATCATTAACTGGATGTGAATGGTTGTGATTAAGTTCTTTTGGCAGCGAACAGTTAGTCGTAGTTTTTTAGAACAAGTGGTAGAATTATGTTAAATTTCTTCATTTCGTCATTCATGAGATTTTTGAGAAAAGCACAACACCATTTACAAACTTTTTTACAGGTTACCCCCTGGTAACTGAAGCGATTTGGTAATTTGCATTTGCTAGGTTATCTTGTATCAGGATGCTCTATCTCTATGTTCAAGTGATTTTTTTTTTTAAATTTTTTACCTGATTTAAAGTAGATATGAAAGATATCATGTCAATGCAAGCAATCTTAAATGCTTCTTGGCAGGGTGGGACAGACCCAGAGTCTACTTTGTATTGCAATGACTAGGCAGCCATGAAATGGAATAATCCATCTTTCTGCAGCAAATGGAGCCAACATCACTTTCAAGATGTGTGGCACCATCATGAAGACTCAGCAGGTCAAGCCATAAGAAGGGAGAAAACAAGCCACAAACATTCCCAAATTCAATGAAATTGAGGACAGTGCAGTGAATGAGAAAAAGAACTGGAGAAATGAAATACAGTCCAGGGGCCAGACACTGTATATTAGAAAAGGTGATTTATTATGTCTCATTTTTGAAAGATTTCTTCAGGTAGGAACAGCTGGCCATGGCATGCCCAAATCAGTAGGAGGGGTTTGCTAATGTGGCTAAAAAACTATTTATTGATGAGTATTTCAGCTTCTTACTGCCGAATAGGCATCTTGGAAGCATTCTCCTTTCTTGGGGGGAGATGGACATGATCTTCCTACAGCCAGGAAGATCTGTAGGGCAGAGAAAACCTTACAGTATGCCCAGAAAATAAGCCCCCTACTGTGTGTCTAGTAGGGGTCCCTAGTGGCTCATTCTAGTTCCATATGGGAGACTAGAAATCAGTCAGAGCGTATAGCTCATAATATAGTTCAGAACTTCACTGGGCTGCTGTCCTTTTCCTCACACAAGTCACACAACCACATTTCTTCTCGGGTTTTACAGCAAAAGATTCCACAGCATGGCAGACAATTAGGCACAACCTATGTTTTTTTTTTTTTCTCAGACTATATACTTTATAATATCTTCACACCCCAACTCAGACAAAACAAACCAGTTTGTTGCATGCAAAGGCTATATTATATGTTTTTAGACAAGGACTAGAGTTTTTCTTTTTTTTTTTCTTTTTTTTTTAACAGTTTGAGAGTATTAAATTAGACCCACTGCAGTGCTGCACTGCCTGTGACACTGAAGTTACTTAGAGACACTGGCATCTCTAAATGAAGCAATTAAATTAAAGTCTGTGACATGCGCAGGATCATATAATTGCTTCTATTTCTACTTTCAAAAGTGTTCATGCATTTGATCTACAGGTCCTCTGTATTCTTCTGAGTCGCAGCAAGGTTAAGACGAATATAACCGAACTAGCATGGCATACTTCACTGGAACTCAGATCTTGAACTAAAGTCAAATTGAAATGCATAAACAGGCCAACAGGAAGATATTTTTAGCCCAGAATAAAACTGATGAACATATGCATACATAACATGTTGAGGCTTAGGCCTCCTGCTGGGAGCAGGCACGACAAAGGCTCCCTAACAGGAATACCTCTGGGATCGCTAATGATTAATTAGCTTGTGTCATTAAGTGAAGTAAATGTCATGGTAGCTTCCTAGGGAAGCGGTCACACCATGAGTCTGCTAAAGCGCCCCAAGGGACCAAAGGGCCAGTAGCCAGGTGAACACTGACATCTAGTGGCTGAAATTTGAAGTATCTGTTCAAGCAGTTCACAGAATTGGTTATTGAAGTTACATGTAACGAAGACTGCACATGATTCACATGCTTTATTCTTTAATTCATTCATTCATCTTGGACACAGTGAATCCAGAGTCTGTTCCAGGAATTACATGTTTTGAGGAAGTGTGAGGAAATCAGACTAAACCCACGCTAAAAATGAAATGAATGTGCTCATATTCCACACAGACTGCTCCACAAGCTCAGCAAACCTACTCTCTGTGCCATGCTGATACACTGTGAACAGCTTCTTAAATACACTGTAAAACTATTTTTTGTAGAAGAAGATACATAAAATTAAATGAAGTGACTGGTCTTGCGATGCTATGGCTTCAAATGAATACAGTGTGGTTTCAAGGTTACATACATTTAATGTATGAGCATACCTCATACATGGCTATATACAACATGTAGAAAATCACCATGAGTTCCAAACATCAACTTAAACACAGGTTCGACAAAATACTGGAAATGTTCTTACCCAGGTGAAGAAAATGCCTATCAACTGGTGCAGCAGAGGCATACCTAGATGGAGGCCAGTTCCCTAAGCATTTGCAATATTGTGGAAGCTAATATCATTGGTATTAATTTCTTAATTAATTCATTCATTTCATTTTCTCTTTCTGCTCGCTTTTTCTTGCTGTGTTGCTTCTCTCATATGTCTGAGTATCAGAATGGAGACTGGTGCTGGCTCTCAGGCTCATTAAGGAAGGTTCAGCCAACTGTGAGCCAGAGGCTTTTTTTCTCTTCAGGAAGGTTATGAAGGCAACAGCGGAAATACAGAGAGAGAGGGAGGAAGAGAGAGGGAGAGAGAGAGAGAGAGAGAGAGAGAGAGAGAGGCAACAGTTCAAATGGTCTCTTTTAAAAGACTCATGCTTGATAAACACATTACCAGCAGTCATAGAACTCCCCTGGAACACTTTTACTTCACACACACCCTCACACACATAATGACACACCTGTCAGAGCCTTTCCACTCTGTAAGCACAAGCAAAGCGCCCAGGGCCTCCCTCTGGTTCTCTCTATATGGCACAGCATGTTCCGTGTATGAAAGAGGACCATTCAGTTGCTTTTCTCAGTTTTAACCCTGAGATAATGGCGTTAACAATTTTGCATGTACATCAGCATCATTTTTGTTCTTTTACAATCCATTCTATATTTGTTTGTTTATTGCCACCAATTTACCTTATCTTCTCTTACATCTGTTTTTTTTCACATCTTCTTGCATACCGAAACCCATGTTTAGAAAATTCAAGTTTTGATATGTGTGTGTGTGTGTGTGTGTGTGTGTGTGTGTGTGTGTGTGTGTGTGTGTGTGTGTGTGTGTGTGTGTG
>JAOVVB010000037.1:18259900-18278314 GCA_028570985.1 Heterobranchus longifilis
TTTTTGGGCTGTGGAACGAATAATTTTAATTTCCATTATTTCTTATGGGAAAATGTGCTTTGATTTATGAGTGTTTTGGAATATGAGCCCGCTTCTGGAACGAATTATGCTCGTAATCCGAGGTTCCACTGTATGCCCATTGAGTCTACATGTATTTTGTGCATTTGGAAAAGGCGTCTGATTGGGTTGCCCTGGTCTTTCTGTGGGAGTTACTGCTGAAGTATGGGGTGAGGGGGTCACTTCTCAGGGCCATCCAATTTCTTTACGCTCAAAGTGAGAGCTGTTTCTGGGTTTTCAGCAGTAAGTCAGACTTGTTTCTGGTGGGTTTTGGCGTCCATCAGGGTTTTGCTCTGTCACCAATCCTGTTTGCAGATGATGTGGTTCTGATGTCATCATCAGTCTTAACCTCCAGCGCTCGCTAGATCAGTTTCCAGCCGAGTGTGAAACAGCGGGGATGAGGATCAGCACCTCGAAATCGGTGGCTATGGCTCTCAGCAGGAAACCGATGAATTGTCTACTCCAGGTAGGGAGCGAGTCATTACCCCAAGTGAAAGAGTTTAAGTATCTCGGGGTCTTGTTTACGAGTGATGGGACATTGAAGCGTGAGGTTGGCTCAGTCATCAGTGAGAAGCTCAGAGTAGAACCGCTGCTCCTTTGCATGGGAAAGAGTCAGTTGAGGTGGTTCTAGTAAGGATGTCATGGGGACGCCTCCCTAGGGAGATGTTCCTGGCACGTACAGTTGAGAGGAGGCCATGGGGCAGACAAAGAACTAAGTGGAGAGATAGCTGAGGTGAGATGAGTTGAGTTAGCTGAGGTGGCTGGGGAAATTGAAGTTTCAGGTTCCCTGCTGGATTTCGGATAAGCTTTTGAAGATGGATGGATTGATTGATAAATCTGAATTGCCACCTAAACTGATTTTCTTATCGGTTTATTCCTACCTAGCATCCTGTGTTCCTAAAATAAATAATAATAAAGCGATTCCTGAAAATGAAAACATGTTTATTTAAGTTTTTGTCACATATACATTACAGTGCTTTTTTTCCCCGCATATCCGAGCACCAGGCAGAGCCTATTATACGTGACCCTGGAGCAGACAGGATTAAGTGTCTTGCTTAAAGGCCCACAATGGCAGTATGATGAAGCTGGGCCTTGAACCGTTGACCTTCTGATCAGTAACCCAGAACATTAACCTGATGAGCTACAGTTCCATTGTCCCAGGTGCTTGAAGCAAATATAGCAAATTTGTGTCTTAACAATAAAAAGACCTAATTGTATTAAGTAAATATTGTATAAATGTAAATATGATTACAAAAATTAAGGCTTAAAATATATTTACAGAGTTTAAAGTGCAAGTGCTGGGTTTCTGTGGTATTTATGCATTACAATATATCATGTCATATTTTTTGACTATTAGTGTAAGTTGTTACAGGAAGAAAAAAAAAACATGTCCATTATTATTGTTGCTGTTATGGTTTATTGGTATTAATTGCACGGTTGTATTTAATATTAGTTCATCACTACCTTGCATTTTATTTTCATGGTCTAATGACAGTCAAGCTTTCATGTATAGGGCTTTTGAACGCTCGAGAGCGAGTAGCAGATCTGCAGCTGCATGTAGAGCGGGTGCATGTTGCATGTAGGGGACATTCACAGACGATTGTGTGCTGTGAGCGTGTGTTATTCCGATCTGAGTGAGAGAGAAAGAGCAGCAGATATAAAGCAAAGCTGTCAGTGATAATCAGAGACGTGTGCTGCATGCAAAAGCACAACGCGGCCATTGATTATCGCTAAAATGGGAGCGCAGCGTCGCGAACAGAGCACAACGCCGTCCACCGGCGCTCTCTCAGGCGAGGACGCGCGAGCGGGAACACACCACAGGCTTGGACATGGCACCAAACACACAGGAGATTCTTCGCTTCTTATAATGGTCGCAATCGCAAGGTAAAAATAATACTAATTCAACGTCTTTTTTAAACGATTCGGACAGCGACAGCTTCTTTGTGTCCTGAGAATCCTCGCGCTTGGGTTAACAATGGAATTTTGACAGCTGTGCTTTCCAGCTGTTTTGTCACCGTTCTGCAGGAGGATTGAGCAGACTGACCACACTGGCTTTAGCTTCAGTCAGCCCCGAGCGCTGAAGAAAAATATCAAGGAGCACATGAAACAAGTAGCTGTCATGCTCTAAAACATCTGATTTAAGAATGTGAGTCGGACCTGGTGCTCCATATTGGATGTTCATTCTAGAAATAGCTGGACAAATGGTCGATTCTGTGATGAAATCTGTCACGCTGTTGAATGTAAACCCTCGGTGCGCTTGCATTGGAAATAATCGCCCAGGTGAAGACAGGACGACAGGGCTTGTATAAATTGTCAGGTGAGGCTGCTGGGGTGTTAGAGGCCGCCACATGCATCACCACCCACTTCCTCAGCACCACCATGTCCGCAACACAGCATCCTCGCATGGATTATAACTTGAGTGCGGTGCCCTGGGACCCTGGCGCCCTTCATCCGCCTTCGCTGACAAATAGTGCTGTGAAGATGGTGGCCATTTCAGCTATTGTGTGCATGTCTCTCTTTGGCAATGTGGTGGTACTGCTGGTGTTCCAAAGGAAGCCACAGCTCCTGCATGTGGCCAACCGCTTTGTGCTCAACCTACTGCTGGCTGATCTGCTACAAACAGTACTCGTCATGCCGTTTGTTATTGCTGCCACTGTTCCTGAGGTCTGGCCACTGGACGCCCGTCTGTGTCAAGCTCTAGTGGTGCTCATGCACCTTTTTGCTTTCACCGGGGTAAACACTATTATCGTTGTGTCTGTGGACCGCTACTTAGCCATTATCCATCCCCTGTCATATCCTACACGCATGACGCCTCACCTGGGCACTAACCTGATTGCTCTTACCTGGCTGTTGAGCTTGCTGCAGAGCACACCACCTCTCTATGGCTGGGGAGCTATCGATTTCGACCGACACCATAATGCCTGCACCATGGTATGGTCCTCCAGTCATTCATACTCAGCACTGGTGGCTGCTCTTTCCTTCTGGCTGCCTGTGGCCATCATGCTTTGCTGCTATTGGATGGTGTTCAGAGCAGCCCGGCGGCAGAATGCTTTGGTGCACCCTGTTCAAACCAACCACCCTCCAGACTTAGGCTCCAGTCCTCACAGGCAGCAGCAGCAGCAGCCCGAACAAGAAAGCTCTTTCTCATCAACAAATACATCCAGAAACAGGCACAGGCGCTTCCACTACCACTGCAAGGCAGCTAGGGTGGTTTTCGTCATCATGGCCTCCTATGTGCTCAGCATGGGCCCGTACAGTGTTTTGAGCACCATTTCCATACGCTCCAGTACTACCGTCCCACCATGGCTGGCCTCACTGGCACTTGTCCTCTTTTTTTTGCAGTGTTGCCTGCACCCATACATCTACGGCTACATGCACCGCAGTGTGCGCAAGGAGTTCATGGCATTGCTCTGTGGACCACGATGCGGACAAACCCGTCCAGGGCGAGGATCGGCTGTGGACAGTTGCTTCACAGTGACAGATGGTCGGTCAGCACAGATGCACATCCCCAATCACATGACCCATATGTGCTCCCTCCAGACTTGGGAGGAAGGAACAACATCATCCTCACCTATAGAACGGAGATCAAGGGAGAGCCACAAAGAGATGACGTCTGAGAGCCTGAGCTCTGAGAAGGAGCTTACTCCTCATAACACCAAGTGAAATGGTTCTTTTGTTAATTTATAATGTTCTTGAGGCAAATGAAGACATCAGTTTGCATGTTAGAGTCAGTAGTAGTTAGTCCTGGTGACTAGATTTTTGTGTTAAAGATGTCTGACTGCTCATCCAGTTTTACCTCAATATACCAGACATTTAAAATGGCCTGAGTAACTGAATACCTTTATAGACAATGACCAAGTGATTATGTACTACTACAGTGGTTAGTAGGTATTATTTGTCAGTTTAAAAGTGAAGTGAAAAGGGTCAAATGCATAGAAAGCTCATGTAGTTCTGATAGTCCTGTTAGCACCTAAGTCATTTCAACTGGTGGTTGCACATTGTACTGTAAACATGCTAATGTTCTTGATTGAGAAAGTAGGGACTTTGATGGCCTGTTGAATTGAATTATTGAATTATTATGAAGTTATAAAAATGTTAAATGTAGTATATTTTTACTATTTTTTGATATAGTAACGATTTACATTTGTCATTTTGTGATGCTATGTGCAATATTTGTAACCAAAACAGATCCAAAAAGTTGTAAAGACAGGGAGAAGCCCTGACGCTTAAACATTAGCTTGCCATAAATCTTGCTGTGGTTCCCCAAATGTATAGATTTAGAACACATGAAAAATGTATAATGTATTGTTTTTTTTTAAATAAGGGTTTTTATTACAGTAACAAATGCAGGTGGCTTTTAGAACATCAAAATTACTGGTTAGCAACAAGCAATTTTTTAAAACTGGGAAGCTATTACCATTTTTAAAGAAAACAATACTGAAAGATTTCCAAACCAATTCCACAATTACACTTTGTGCGGAAGATTGTCTCCATACAGGTCACTGGTGTTTCTCATAAGCACATCCAGAGTGCAGAGACTCTTAATGTACAGTGTGGCTTATAGATTGACCACTGAAATTCTCTGCTGGCTATAAAGATGTCGGCTCCGTTTTAGAGCACTTCTCCAAGAGAGCTTTATAATATCTCACTACCTTTAGGAGGTGTAATTATACTGGTACAATATGTATATCAAATGTTTAAAGGGATAACATCACCCATGGACCACAGCTGGAGAAACAACCCCTTTTGCATCTGCATTGTTGTTGTTGTTTTTTTTTTAATCTCATAGGGCTGCACAATATATTCAAATTATTGCCCTATACTAAAATTATTACAATTTACAATTAGTACAATTTATTACAGATATTATGTCTTTATTTGACGATACCCACATATACTTCTAACCATGTTTACAATTCATCAGTGTATTTATTTATACATTGCAGAGCCCAAAATGATAATAATAATTAACAAACAATATATTGTGCAGTCCTACTTAACAAGTCCAGAGCAATACTGTATTAGTTAATATTATTTATACTAAGCGATGAAACTGGAAGAACACCACATTGACAGACTTTCACTACTGGCTAGTGAATTAAAATATTGGAAACATGTTCTCGCTTTCAGAAACACACAAAAACCCAGTCCATCTTAGTATATTAGTATTTTAATTACATGTCTTTATTTGTATTTTTACAGCCTTCTGACGCATCACCTGTCCTTCAATACAGTCGATAGTGTCTGCCGTTTTTAGTATGCATCATCAATAAGACTGTTAAGCTGACAGTCTCAGTGGATATAGACAAAATAAACATTATAATGGTGTGTGTTATTAAGCGAATTGCAGTTTAAATGTGGTAAAAGTTAGTACCTCCCAAACTTGAAAATGAATCAGTGAATTAAGCCAGTGGGTCTGCGGTCCCTGGTCTTTGGGACACTTTGCACTGTTTTCTTTTACATTTTAAAATGTATGTGACACAATTCACATCCTTAGAAATGCTTAGCTAAGTCCAGTTTGTTTGAGAGCAGGGAATGCATCAAAACAGTATTCAAAATTCAAACCAATCCTAATAAACTGTATACAACTACTACATTCAACCATTTTCAAGAAAAAGGCATATACAGGTATAACCTGAAGAAATTATGTTGTTTTTTTCTTTCCTATAAAAAATGTTTTTTTAGTCAATTCTTTTTCTCATATTATTATTCTAGACTGGTTCACCTTTTTGTATTTGAATAGCTTAACATGTATGTTTTCAAGAAGGTTAAAGCCTGCCATTTTTGCTTGAAAGTGAAGACATGATAATCATTGACTCAATTCAAACAACATTTTTTCCTCTGTAGTAAATCAAATGTTTTATAAGTAAACAATTAAGATCCTGACAATGCAAGGTGTTAACTTGTACTTATTAAAAAAGTAAAAAGTTTTAAATTGTGTATTGTAATGCTTTATATTGTGGTTTACTTTTGTTTCATGATACAAGAACTATTAAGTATACCTCACATGATTTTCTGAAGCTAAGTAGCAGCTGTGAACATTTCAATTAAAGTTCCTAAAACAAAGCTTTGCAGAATTTATGGTATTTCTTATTGCTCTAATACCAAACTGTCACTTATTCTATCAATTCATCATTCATTTATCTATCAACGGTTATTTCAGATCAAGTAATTTCATTGAAAATTATGCATTCCATGAGGAGTTGTAATAACTGTTAATTACTATATTGATGTACATCATTTCAACTATTTCTGTTGATGAAGCCAAATAACTCATTAAATAAACAAATCATAATATGTTGATAATAAATGGCACCTGTAGAGCAGTATCAAACCGGAAGTCACGCTGTTGTCTGGACACATCTAAGGCTGTGCTGATATTCATTACAACAGCACTCCCTCTCATGTGATTCTGTTTTGTTTTCTTTTACAAGAATCTCAGTGTTTAATATGTGTAAAAATTAAATAGTATATTGATTGATGATACAATAACAGTCATTTTTAATATCCAATTATTAGTGATATGAACAATCCTTTAAAATCCCCTTTTTTATTTACAAACCTTTTTACCTTTGGGCTAAAATGAAAGTATAAAACAGAACTAACAATTATAATGGATTCCATGTTTAAACATTCAAATTCTAAAACTTACAGCACAACATGTGTAAAATAAACGAGATAAACATAACTGGAGAACAATATAAAATCATTATATATATGAATGTCTAGTCCAATAGTAATTTGAGCTTAACGTTCAGTTAACTTCCCCCTAACCGGACAGCTTATTCCCCTAATTTGATCAGAATTTGTGTTCCTTCACTCTTTTACAGTTTCTAGAGTCCACGATTATGAATGACAAGTAAACCCTTTCATGTGCAAATGGTTGAGCCTGCTCAGTTCTGCTTTTCCCCTTGGCCAGTTTGTCCATCACATTCATAATGTTCAAACACGGTAATTGTGCAAATTAAAAACAACCAAAATACATAAAGTAGAAACAGAATTATGACAGGAAAACTAGTTTACAAGCAAAGATCATTTCTAACCAAAAGTCTGCCAATCAAAACTGAAGATATTTCATCACATTGTCCAGAGAGTTCAGTGCTGAGATTCCCCTCCTTAGTCCACCTTCACCACACTGTAGATTTTATTTACAAACCAGAAACAGGCAAAAAAGCCAATGGTACCTGAGGAGAGACAGAAAGGTTAAACAAGATGGATATGAACAAATTTATCCATGATTTGTTTGAAGCATTTAGACAAGACATGTATTTATGAAAATCCAGTTAGTAAAATTATCATATACCTTGAGGTATTTACAGAATCACTAGGGGTGTTCAAGTCAAACTAGGATTCATGGTAAGATTTCTTGTAAATTATGACATAAAACCGACTGACATTTAAAGAAAACTTTAAGCTTAGTATGCTTATAAGACTCTCAGCTGCAGTAAAACATTTGAATAGTGCAAACGTTTTCAAGAAGGCTGTACTTCTGCGAACGGCAATCCCAGGCTGAGGTGGATCAGAGTCCACTGCAGTCCTTTCTGTGAACATGCAGTAAGTTGAACGCCTGATTCACCAATACCGGACATCTTATTGCCACACCCCCTGGGAGGCCAGCATTTCAGACAGGAAAAGCCAGTCCCATCATGGGTCATGTTACCCTGATGGTATCTAAGCACTAGTGACACACTGGGATAAGTGTATTAGTGGAGCAGGGAATAATATAGAGAAATAAAGGTAGTTTTTATTCTCATAACTGTGTACTGTTATTCTGTACAATCAAACATCCCATTTTGATCTGAACACCCCTTGTGCAAGATTACATTATCACATTTAACCATAGCTTATGAATTTCAACTGCTGTTAATGAAAAATGTTTTTCACATGTTCATTTATAATGATCAGCAAATTATAAAAGGAGAAAGAGTTGGCCTATGCACTTGATTTTGTTGATTTTGTTCACACTGCAGATATGAAGCATTTTTTCTTATTCAGTTTTGTTGTTTTCAACTCTCCATAAGTTTTGCCCCTTAGATCACTAAAATAAAATAAAATGCGTTATGAAGGGGTTTGCTTTTCAACTGATGTAACATTTCTAAATCTGTTAGTATTAAAATCTTAGTTCTGCCTTTGAACTTTACCGGGCTCAATGAGGCAACATTACATACATACTGTACAGTGAGGGAGAGAATGATCCGTAGCTTTTAGAAGTCTGTACAGGTTTAATGTATCCCACGTATTGGCATGTGTGGGCGTTTTCAACCAGAAACAACTAGATCGTGCTGTTTCCATGTCAACCTCTGACCACCTCTACCTAGAAAATACTAACACTCTGGGAAGTGTATATCATTGGCTGTACACAATAAAAAGGTTCTGATTCTTGTTTTTATATCTTAAACATGAGGTAAATATCATAAGTGCTTTACCCGGGGTTTCTAAAGCATTTTTTAAATGCCATGGCAACAACTTAGAGTTGTTACTACTGTTTACATAATAAATATCAGACTCCTAAGACTATAAAGTCCTGCAATCATATGTGATCATAAGGAGTGCTTCAATGTAATTGCCGATTAATTCAATACTGACCGCAAATGCTTTAAGCATCTATTATCTACACAGACGATCAGGAATGGAAGACCATTATTATTTCAAGAAGAAAACCAAAAAGCTAGGATTCAGCATCATCGTAGCTCAAAGCTGTTCAATAACAAAGGAGGGAGCCGGGGGCCAAGGACTTTTATTGTAGCCCAATGCTAAACAAGTTTGTCGTTTTAGGATGCTGCAAAGCAAAATAAGGTCAGCAGTCAGTATGACATTTATTTATATGCCATTTGCTAGGGCTGTAGCTGATTTACTCTAGCCTCCAACTGATACAAGGAATTGAAGAAACTGGGGCAGTGGTGTCTCAAACGGTTAAGGCTCTCGGTTACAGATTGGAAGGTCACAGGATCAAACCTCTGTACTGCCAAGCTGCCACTGTTGAGATCTTGAGCAAGGCCCTTAACCCTATCTGTTTCAGGGGTGCTGGAAATCCAGCTTCCTTGTACATTTAACACATAATTGAATCTTTTTTTTTATTTAAAGTCAGTCACGGGGCACAATATCCATCTCACACAACGCCACAAAAAACGGGGGCTGATATTTAAGTCTCTTTATTTGCTCTTGGCCTAAATACCTCTTAAAAAATAAAAAAAATAAAAAAACATGGGGAAAAAATGATAACAGTTCATCATGTTACCATGGCAACAGACCCCCTTGACAATAAAACTCATTTATGGCTAGTTAAAAAACATACTGTTTTATTTCATGCAAATTATACCCAGACACTAGTATTCCTAAAGGTCAGGACTGTACTTTTTAACATCTTTAAATTTGCCTCTGCTCAGGAAAAATTTTCCTGTGTTTTAAAAATCACAGATAAGATCAGCACATAAGGGTGTGAGGTTAAAAAAAAAGGGTTAAAGGTGGAAAAAAAAAACCAAATAGCTGCCAGAGTAAGTACACAGCTATTGCTTAAGGTGTACTGCTTCGGAGGAATGGCAACAGGATACAAATCCTGGCAATTCTAAAATTACCGATGTGGGCCACTGCGCAACATATTGACTTTTGTTCCCCATCAAAGGCTGTGTAAATAGAGCAAATGGTTTACCCTCTGCTTGACTTTCTTGATTCCTCCTGCTCTGTAGTATCATTACAAGATCAACACCTGCCGCCAGACTGACATTTCTGATAAATGCTTCTGATTATAGGACTATCCACTTTTTTATAGCATTAAAGAATGACAAGTTCCGTGCACATGACACATTTACAAATGACTATACATTACACTATTTTATAAGCAATGCTTTTTTTCTGGAAATGTCAGCTGTTCAGACTTAGCCTACCACTCACCTGTGAAGAGGAAGAATATGAGGACCATGATCATGGTGTAGCCAAAATAAAGAATGGTACTGGCAGCTCCTTGGATTTGAAGCTTGGAAAAGAAATAATGTACAGCATAGATGAAAAGGTAAACCGCAGTAAATCCACTAGTGAGGAACGATCGCCACCACCAGTGATAATCCTGTAAACAGAAAAAACACAAGGCTTTTAAAAACTCATTACTACATGATAGACAAGCGTTCAGTTTGCTGCAGCTTTCTGTCTTTAGTAAGTGTGAAAACAGAACACATTTAAGCACAAGACGTTTGCTCTGGGTTTTCCTGTGTAAAATCACTATGTATACTTTGCAGATCTTTATGCTTATAGACCTTTTAAATATAACAATATATATTTCTTACTTAAACAATCTGTATACTATAATCGGTCATTTCTATATATGAAATATATGTCATTTCTATAAATTAAATCCCCCCCCGATACACAAACACACACTATGTAGATGTGTCATAAACGTCAGATTCACTCGATATTTTTCATTTTCAGATATTACTAATAAATACATCCAGGAAATGCATGACTTTATGATGCCCAAGTCTAAAGCCTCACCTCGGCACACAAATGAAAATAGCAGAGCAGAATGGTCGCTTCTGAACATGTGATGAAGAGGATAATAAACACCAAGAATAGGAAGCCAAACATATAATACATCTGATGAGACCTGCAAGATTTAAGATGTCAGAAAACATCCAGTTCAGTTTTTATCTTACTCTCGAGTAGGGTTTGTAGTTCTTATTATTGACACAATTCATAAGAATGAAATATTAGGGTACCAGATGCTATTGAGAATGAAGAAGAGTTGAATAAAAATGCAGCCGAAGGGCAGGATACCACCCATTATGATGCCAGGGATAGGTTTGGTAAAAAACGACTGCTCTGGGATCTGCCGTGGGATCTGGTTTGTTCGTACCGGCACTTCAATCACCTGTGGAGAACACAAACAAACATTTCAAATGAATTTTGTGTGACACAGACATAGTGTTACATTGTGATCATCTTTTTTCATTGCTAGAATTCTAAGGATGCTATAACACTCTTATTACAAACTGAACTTCCAGAGATCCATGCAGGAAAACAAGTAATCAAGCAATCACTAGAAATGAAAAAGGAACTAAATTCCATACACACACGCACATGTGAATAATGTGTGTGTGTAATTCCTGGTTTCCACCTTGCATTATGAAGTCATAAATGAAATGAAGAGGGACAATGATCATTTGATTCATTAAGCAGTTACAGCAATAGATAACCAGATGATCTGCTTAAAAAACAAACTGCATTTTCATAATATGCTTTTAAATAAGATGCACTGATCGATTGGACAGTGACCGTATCAGCCTCATGTATAGAAGATTTCATGGAAACTCGCACACACAAAGCATTCTGGAGTTCAATTTCCACTACAGCCATCCCTAGCTGGGAGTCTACAAAGCAGATTGGCTGTGCTTTCAGGAAGGAGGGCTGGCCTATCGCACTATCCAATCTGAGCATTCCTCCCACCCCTAATGATGTGTGAGCAGTCCTAAAAGAGGCACTCAGCTGGTTTCATGTGTCTCAAGGGAACCATGTGATAGCCTTCACCCTCCCTGGTTGGCAGCTGTTGAGTTATTTGTAAATAAAATACTTTTTTTTTTTTACCCTTTGCTGAATCCTTAAACACTTTTTTCTTTTTTTTTAAAGATATGATTGTATGATTGAACAGAGAGCACCTTTGAAGAAAATGTAATTAAAAAAATAATAAAATTATATCCCATGTTTTATGATGAACGTCCAGATGAATTATAACTTACAAAAATATATGGGTGTAAGGATAATTATAGTTTCTTGAAAGAAAGAAAATGGAAATTCCACAAAAATTTGAAACTAGAATCAGACAAGAAAATTGCAATCGGTGCATAGTTTCAACAGTTCATTTTGATTCATACACATTTCCATAATTTTCTCTTGATTCTGTAAAGCTGCTTTACGACAATGACCATTGTTAAAAGCACTATGCAATTAAATTAAATTTAAATCCCACTAAGCACATAACTTAAATGTTCCATTACACCAACCAACTAGCAAAGACATTGTGTATCTGTTTCTAAACTCAATCATCTTAAAGAACAGGAAAAAGACTACATGATATACATTTGGAAAGAAATTAATTTACCATCAAAATCATACATAGACACAATGTGCCATTTCCTCATATACTGTACCAAGTCTTAGCATTTACAATTTTTATCATCTCTCCCTTACTTTTATAATAATGTGCATATTATGTGACTTTTCTGTCTTGCCTGAGATAACAACTGAGAACAAAAATCACAGAACTTCACTTATGAAGTATGATATCTTGCATATTAGATCAATTTGGCATGAGGGCTGTCTGAGGGCATGAGTTTTATTATCCCACTCTGTTCAGCTGCCTCACTACTAGACAAGCTCTTCCCTCTCCGATCTTTCTCAGCAATTAACAAATTTCACTGTATGCCTCTCATTGACCACCAACTCTTCATGTTGGTTAAGGTTTTTTTCCCCTGTGGAATATGATCACTGATAAGGCCAGCTTGCCAAACATTGGCTTTTAAGTTATTTCTGTGAAGTATGATAACTGATAATGCCAGCTTGCCAAATCATGCTATTTGTAATGGGACATATAAACATCTGTTCAGAGCAAAAAGTCATCGTGCCCAATACTAGACACTGTATTTTAACTAAACACTGAGGTAATTTGTCTCTCATAACAAATTTGATATGACTTTGTGTGCTAGTAAAAATTTAGTAAAACGAGATAAAATGTGCATCTTGTTACCATTAATTATTCACGATTAATCTACATTTGATTGTTAACATGCCCAACTATCAAAAAATGTTTGAAATTTGTAGCTCTAACAGCAGGGGAAGTCGAGACAAGACCAAACCCACATATGGCCGAGTTCGTGTCAAGCAGATTACATTAGCAGTTTTTTTTTTTTTGCATGTTTCCACAATGATGTGTTAAAATGCTGTTACCTAAGCAACAAAACAAACCATTATACCGTAAATACAATGGAGAATTTATGCTACCACATTATTTAAATCATTATTTTTAAACCATTCGGATTTTGTCAATTTATTTATTGTTAAAAAGATCAACCTGTCAGAGAGAGGGCTCATGAAATAGATGCAATATTTCCTGTTTATACCAAAGCATGTTTGTGTTTGGTTGCTGATGGCAAAAAAATGTTTACTCTGAACAATCAAGTTCATGAATGACTAGTTACAATGTGCCTTGTCTGTATCTCTACTGAAATACTACAATGAATGTTTGGATTAGAACAGACTTTGCACATAGCCCTAGGATGGTGTGACTGGAGGATCGAGGTGCTGATGCCTTTTTAGCATTTATGTATTATTGACAGTTATTATTAACTGTCATTCTGTAAAAATAGTCTAAAAATAATGAAAGATCATTGATATCACTGATGTATTTGTTAGATGAAATTTCAAGCCTACAGCTTAATTTAAAATAAACATATTTAACAAAATCTGTACTCTCCCCAAAAAAAACCCCTCAATTTATCAATCCTAAAAGCTGTACTGAAGTCAGAGTAGTAACTTACCGGTTTTTTGAAGCCTGCATATGCACCTGCAAAGGTGAGCGGAACGGAAATGCCAAACCATAGTGCCAGGATGGCTACCAGTGTGCCGAATGGGATTGCAGCAGACGAGCCCTCCACCCACAGAATCAGATTCATCAAGAAGAAATCCGCAAACACAATGCTGTAAAGAAAATAACGTTATAATGTGAAAGGCCCCTTTCAGTTTTTACCTTATTATACTAAAAAATTATAATAAATCAACATACCCAGGACACAAAAGTGCTGTCAATAAAACATTTGTTTTCCATTTTTCACCACCAAAACCTGAAGAAAAAAAAGATAATGCTCAAGTGATAATGCCAATACTGGTCATACATTCAACATCAGTATTTTTGCTGTCTTGTCGAAAAAAGCATTATGAATTCACAGCATATTATGCAAATGATCCTCAACACAAGCACAATACATATGCAATCAAATTTTTAAATCTTATAAATAAAACTGTTTCCCAAAACTGAAGCATTTTACTGACATCTACCCAAAATACTAATTAATAGTCAAATAAAAGGAATCTAATGTAAAATTTAACTATATATTTTACACTTAAAAATGTGTTATATATAAAACTTAACAGTGAGTAAATAAATTAAACAGAAAGTGAGATTTAAAAAGTCAATATGTACTGGCTAGGGAAATTCCACCTGATGACAGCGGAGAAGAATTTTGGCAAACTAGTAAAGACGAAATATCAGTTTATGGTCAAAATGGTTCCTGCCTATAGCATACATACCATAAAAGTTTATATCTTTAGATATGATGGAAAGCCAATCATTTCCAGATAATATACGGTACAGCAGACAATGTCATCATTCCACCATTTGAGGTAATGATAAAGTTTCTTGTAACATTTCTTCATTATCAGTATAATTAGCAGCAACGAGTCAGTCCTTCTAATATACTGTATGATGTCCTTACTCTTATACAATCTGGCTGATACATAGCCAGCAGGCGTGCCCAGGAGGACCCACAGCACCACTGCACAGGTCATAAGGGCTCCTCTGTTCGCTGGCGACAAAAATCCAAGGCAAGCTAGAACTAAAAAGAGGAATTACGGACCAGAAGAAAGAGTCCTTGAATTAATGACGGACACAAAGCAGTGACTTTCTTTACAAACGTATTACAGGATTTAAGTAGTTGTTTTAGGTTTTCCTTACACAGAGTGATGAAGGTCATGATGAAAATCTGTGTGCCCTGCCCTAAAAAGATAGACAGCAGCATGCCACTCCTGGGTGGTCTAAACACATCTCCATGTACCTGCTTCCACCCCGACTCCTCCTGGGCATCCTCCTATAACACAGGACAGGCACACAAAAAAACATCAGCTTACAACGACTGAATCTTTCTGAATTAAAAACAAAAACAAAAGCTGACTTTATAAGCGAAAAGGAAAGACAAGTACTTCAATCATCACATTTTTATGGACAGCTGAACCATTTCTCAGATCCCAATAAAATAATAAAGGTTTCAGACATCAGGTAGTCAGTTATTTCACCGGTTTTCACTTTCCAAGCTCAAGCAAGATGATACATCTGAGATATGGTAAAATATGGTGCAGAGAATAAATGTGATTATGTGGCAGCAAATTTCAGGCAACAGACATTTGCAGAAATCCTGCATGAATGATCATGCATCTGTTTCTACCATGATTCCTGTCAGAAATGCACCATGTTTTATCACATCAAGAAACCTCAGAAATTACTCATTTAGCAGTCACCAGGAAAAAAAACACCCCGAGAAGATATGCAAACAGGGCCTGAAAATAGGCTTACATATGCAATGCCTGAGTGTTGGTGGATCTTAACCAAGTCTGCCTGCAAATGTTACAAATGAGATTTCAGTGACTGGAATTCCCATGGTTGAATAGACAATGCAACTAATCATGTATCCAGAAAAATGTAAAGGGTTAGATGACAAGAAACCTTTATACCTTTAAACCTTGTACTTTTAAACAAAGTACAAAAAATTATTAAACAATTAATGCTATAATATATTCATAGCTAACAACAGGTGAATTAAAATTCATTTAGGTGTGACTCAATAGCATTGACTCCAATGTTATATCTACTGTAGCTGTTACACGCCTGGGATATTACAATAAACATTCAATATTCACCAATATATTTTAATAAAAAATAAATTAATTAATTAAAAAAAACACTATTTTCTCATTATCTAGTAATCTTCAATGCCAAATAAATTGTCAGAATGTAACCATTTTCAAATGTTATTTAGACGGTTTATTGTTTAGTTTAGAGCCAACTTATGGCTGCTCGATTTGATGAAAAAATATATATAATATAAAAAAAATAATCACATTGCAATTATTTTGACGCATCTGGCATTTGCGATTTAAACTGTGATATTTAACTATTAAATATATTTTGTATTTTGAAAGTATTTATGCAGGTTAACACCAATAATGGCACAAATGGTCTCGTTAAAAGAAAGTCTGCTACAATTTATTTAGCACCTCAAAAAAAAATTTACTTAATTTACTGACAAACTTTAAACAAATTCATTACTGTGACTACAATGCCTGTAATCGCTATGCTATTAAATAATTGTACTAGTTCATATCGACATTTCAATTTGTGTGTGATTATTTGTGGAGCATTAATTCAACTTTATTGTCATTGTGCAAAGTATTTGTAGGAAGCCTATGAAATGCATAGGCAAATAAGAATTATTAAGTACCGTACCTGGTCCACCTGATTGTACCTGGCGATGTCCCTGTGTAGTGTTCTCAGCATAATCATGGCAACCATACCAGAGAGGAAGAGCACAATGACCAGAGAGTTCATGATGCTTCACAAAAGACAGAAGAAACAGTCATGAATATGCATGAGGACATCTGAGAATATTTCCACTTTAAAACAGGTTTTAAAAATGGAGAGAATGACAGAGCGAGTGGGAGAGAGAGAGGCCTCACCTAAACCACTGGATGTTTGTATGAGGCATGGACACCAAAATGTAATCCCACCTTGAAGCCCATTTGATCTGATCTGAGTGCTGAGAGAAAAAAAAACAAGTAAAGACTTAAAGAGCCAGACTCTCTGTATACACTCATGTATATAAAAGTTCTAAACCTGCAATCATACCTCAAATTTGACTGAATAAGAGTAGGTCACTTTCAGATTACCAGTGAACTCATTTGGTACATCCATGGGCGGTCCTTCACATGACTGGCTGTTTTCCTCACTGTGTTTAATGCTGAAACAATTATGAGTTCACTTATTAAGTTCATTTATTGAGAATTACCAGGGACAATGCTCTTGAGAATTACCCAACACTTTTTCTTAATTTTTTTTACATGACAATGACAATTTTGGGTCATTATTTAACATTTCAGTGATTCCACACTTCAGCCATTTATTAATTACAAGACAAACAGAATTAAAATTATTTGTATCACAAATGTATGAGGGGCGTTCAAGTCAAACCAGGACTTGTGACGGATAACTTGTACCCAACTTGCAGAAGAGACACATCTGTCTATGGAAACTGTACACAAATTGCACATTACAGGAATTCTGAAAATTATTGTCATATACCCCGTTCAGTCCTGACAATACTCCCAGACATTTCCACAGAAGAAGTTCTGGGAGGCCAAGGCGTGAGGAAGGCATTTTGATCTTATGTCCAGTGTCCTAAAAAAACTTTCTACATGATGGTATCCAAGCACTAATGAAACAGTGGGATAATCTCCTTAGTGTGTCAGGGGATTATACAGAGAAATAAAAGGAGTATTTACTGTCATAACTGCTCTGTTATTCTGCACAATCGAAAATCCCAGTTTGACTTGAACAGTCCTTGTGAGAGTTTTTTGTTGACACAATTTTCAGTTGCGTTAAAATGACTAACCTTTTTGGCTCCAGTCTAGCACCAACCAACCGAGAACCTTTCCAGCTCTCATTTTCCCCACTGTGGTAAGTTATGGTGATATCCACATGGTTGAAGAGGTAGTAAGTATTTTTCTTGTTGAACTCAGACTTAAAACAAAAACAAGAAATTCTGACATTTTGGACATTTGATGAGCATTGCAGGACATGGTCTTGCAGGGCAAGCAGTTTAAGCATCACAGATCCCAGTAGATGTTTAGCATCTACAGCTTACTCACATTAATGACGCAGGCATCTTTAGATCGTCCATCAGAGGTTACTAAGCAACCAATAGGAAAGCCAGGATTACAGTACTTTTGACCATCCTCCACATCATAACACCACGTTACAGGCATGTTGTCTACAATCCTGCAAGCACCATACACTTTTATTAAACATGACAAAATGCACTATTCAAATCAAAATAGAAAACAGCCTTTGCTCATATTTATGTGTGTAAAACTGTCTCAACATGTTTCTAAGCAACTAAATAAATGGTAATCAGCAAAATAAATGCAGAGCCACTTACCAGTGATGCTGGTAATTTAGCTCCATGCCTCTCTTAAGGAACTCCAAAGTAGATGTATCTTCCTGTTTAGATGTATCATAAGATCTGGTGCACACTTTGTGGCAAGGCTCATCTTTCTTGAATTTGAACTGAAAAAAAAAGATTATGGAACAGACTTAAAATTGTTACATTTAAAGTAGTTTTAAAGTAAATAAAATATACAGTGCTTCAGAATTATTGGCACTGTTCATGAAAATGAGCAAGAATTTCTATACAGCAGTGTGAAAAATGTTAGTATGTTTTTTTTCATGTGTGTGTAACAACAATCATCTAATCATAGCAGATCTTCATATTAGGCATATACAACCTCAAATAGATAACTTTTTTTTCCCAGTAGCATCATTTA
>JAOVVB010000037.1:18278414-18297813 GCA_028570985.1 Heterobranchus longifilis
GCTCCCATTGAGAAAGCAATATTGTTTTATAATTTTGATTGTTTAATACCATATTATTTTGTTACCTGCAAGCATTATATATATATATATAATATAATGCTTGCAGGTAACAAAATAATATCGTATTAAACAATGTGTGTGTATGTGTGTATATATATATTCTTTTTTTTATTAATTTTTTTTAATTTAGCTGAATATGGCGGAGGCAGACAGGCCTGGAAAGCTTTTCATCGGTGGCTTGAACACTGAAACTACAGAGAAAGCTCTTGAAAGCTATTTCAGCAAATTTGGCCGGATATCTGAAGGTAATTAATAAAATTAACAGCTAATAGTACATGCTGTGAAGTTGAAACAAGTCCCTGTACATGTGAAGACATTTACTGGTTAAGTAGTGTTTACAAGACGATAAACTGTTTTTTTTACAGAATAACCAGATTAGAACAACTTGTTGGTTAGTCTGACCTTTCTGTAATGATGATTCTTCGTTTGTGTGCGATCTGGGGGAATTAGTTAACATAAAAAATTGGAAATGACAATTAGTTAGGGACATTATACAGAGCTTCTTGTGAAATTGCCTTCTCCGCATCATAGACATTGTCTAGACTCTGTTTTGCAAGCTGTGATGAATACTTTTGAAATTGATCCACAAAGTGAAAATAATTACATCAATACCTCTGAGAAGTTCTGAGCTTGCATAAATCCAGACACAATTTTGTTTCAATTTTGGTTTATTTGCTCTGACACTTTTTTCCACACTTCCACAGTTCTGTTAATGAAGGATCGTGAGACGAATAAGTCCAGAGGGTTCGCTTTTGTGACTTATGAGAATCCTGGTGATGCAAAAGATGCTGTGAGGGAAATGAATGGAAAGGTAAGATCCAGTTAAATTGGGCTGTTAGGCTGTGATGATGCTTCGTGGCAATGATCAGTTTGAACTGATTTAGCCCAACTGTCCTCTAAGAAGTACTGAGCTTATTTTGAGAATTGAGAATTATCCGTTATCTATCATTTTACCAAGAAATCCTTGTTAGCCTTAAATAATTCCAGTAATACCATGCTTTTTTTTTTTTTCCAAGGCCCTGGATGGCAAACCCATCAAAGTTGAACAAGCAACAAAGCCTCAATTTGAGTCATCTGGCCGCCGAGGCCCTTCGTCGATGCATCCTCGCAGTCGTGGCTCTCCTCGAGGGCCACGTGGATCCAGAGGAGGTCCCAGTGGAATGCGGAGCCCACCAAGCAGAGGTATTAAGCAAAAGAATAGAAGCTTTATTTTCGCAATTAATGAACGTTGGACTGTGATGACTTTGCTTAATTTGATCCACTGGAGGTGATGTTTTTCAGTTGTTCTCTAAGAAGTACTGAGTCTATAGTGTTTAAATAAGGTCACTTTGTTGGGCTGCAATGTATTGTGATAACGTAGAGATTGTAGAACCTTTCTTTAAAGGCATGTCGTCTAGAGGACCCCCACCAAAAAGAGGACCACCAATGCGCAACGGAGGGCCACCACCAAAGAGACCAGCACCTTCTGGGCCAATGGGGAGACGTAAGTAGTGGTCATTGATTTGATTTAATTATTTTGTTTTTGCTTGTTCCAGTTCTGTATTGAACACTTAATGTTGCTTTGCAGCACCAATGTCTAGGGATCGAGATCCTTATGGTCCTCCTCCTCCTCGCCGAGATTCACTTATGTCTAGAAGGGATGACTACCCATCACCACGTGATGATCACTACAGTGTCAAAGACAGGTAAGCCACTTTAAATAAATTATAATTTAATAATGTCATTTGTATCTTTGTGTAACTCTCGGTCCGTGCTGTTTAGCTATTCTAGCCGAGACTACATGAGCTCAAGAGACAGCCGAGACTATGGCCCTCCACCACGGGATTATTCATATCGTGACTATCCCTCCCAGTCCAGTTCCAGAGATGATTACGGTTCAGTGTCTCGAAGCTACAGGTATACATTGCTCTTTTCCACTAGTATTGTTTAGGAGTTATCGAGCCTGTTGCCTGACCTTTTCCTTTATTGTAGTGATCGTGACAGTTATGGGGGAGGTCGTGAACCTAGAGGATATATGGAGCGAACAAGCGGAGGCTCTTACAGAGAACCCTATGATGGTTACGGTAAGATTTCAGACTTTAGTGTTCTAGAAAAAAAAAGAGCTTAAGGATGTCTGAACAGTGCTGTGCTCCTGCGACAAGATGGCCTCATGTCAATGCAAATAGTCATGGGTACCTCCAAAGCTTCCTTTCAACTAAAGTCATACAATTTCAGAGTCATGCTCAAAAAGAAATACTTCATAAGAGTTATCCCTCCTCCTTTGAGCCTTTCCAAGAGCCCAGTATAAATCACACAAGAGAAGCAAAGTGGTCAAACTAGAGTGTTTCCTCTTGACCTTATTCCTAAAGGAAACCAGTTGAACCAACATGTTCACATGAACCAATAAGTTAACCTGGTTTAGTTCGTAAATCCAGAGTTCCACATTCATTCGTAATTAAGTCATCAAACACTTGAGAGCTAATGGCCCAAGATCTGTAGATCATTCATACCACCCATGAGGAAAATATTTAGGACAGTGGGCACTTGACAACTTGCACAAAAAAAATGTCTGTGAATTTTGCCAATTACATGACCCGTTGACCCTGCAGGTAACTCACGCAGTGCCCCACCCTCAAGGGGCCCTCCTCCGTCCTATGGTGGGAGTGGTGGAGGCAGTCGCTATGACGACTATGGCAGCAGTTCCAGGGATGGCTATGGCAGTCGCGACAGTTACGCCAGCGGTCGGAGTGAGTCGTACTCTGCTAGCCGAGCCGAGCGCCCGGCCAGGCAAGACCTCGAGAGAGGCTACCCTCCTCGTCAATACAGCAGCTCAAGCCGAGGCGCACCTCGGGGCCGTGGAGCTAATCGAGCAGATAGAGGAATGAACCGAAGTCGGTACTGAAATGGACTCTGTGCTGGAAAAGGGTTAGGTCACATTGTGAAACAACAAAGAAGCAAAATTTTTAACTTCTAACTTAACTCTAAGCTTCGGTTTCAATCTGTACGCAACCATGTCAAGTTTTTTTTCCTGAGTGTTAGTTTGTTTTTCCCCCTGCCCGTCTCTCGTTCAATAGTACTGTTGCCAATTTAAGTGCGGAGTGTTTAGTTTTGTGCCCTAGTGATGTAAAAACCTGCAATGCCCAAGAGTATTGTTATTCATTTATTAATAAAAAATTTTTATCAAAACATTCATGCCCCGCTCCTGTTCAAAGAGGACTCACTTAAATGGTGAAAACTGTCAGCTACCAGCCTCATTCATGGTGAGGGAAAACTTAATTGATCCATTTTAGATTATGTGGAGAATCTTGTTGACTATGTTGAGTCTGTTAAGAACAAGACCAATGTCTTTGCAAAACTCATTATCAATATAGTTTTCCTCAGTGCAAATGGATTCCTCATCACAAATCCTAAACATTGACGGCTTGCAACGACCAATCCAAAGACAACCAATATGCAAGAAACAATCCAACACCAGATTAAACCTGACATCAGCTGGTAAGCAAAGCAAACCCTTTTGTCTCTGGTCTAAGTGAACTGGCACAATGGTATGAGTGGTATCTCAACTTCAGGTTAGTTAATACACCATCTTTACTCTTCTGGGCTTACAGATGATAACCCTCTGTGTTAACACCGTTCAGTTATTTCATGGTTGATCAACTTGGCTCAAAAACAAACAAAAAAAATCAAACAAACAAAAAAAACCTCTGCTATCAAAGGAGTCTGCCTAATCTTTTGTGAAAAATCAATGGATCATTTGAATTTAAAGTCCCATAGTCTCAGGATTGAATGACAAGGGGAAACATGGATTTCCAACTCTCCAACACAACATTCCAAGTGACAAATGGCATTTAAGGATATTAAGATGAAGCCTCCCACCTTTGGACTATTTCTACAATGTAGTATAAGTCCCCCAAATTTCAAATCATATCCAGAGCATTGTCAGTGGAACCTTATTGTAAATGTTGCCTTTAGTTTTAAACAAAAGCCAAAGCTGCTCACAAGCAATTCCCTTTCTAACAAAGGAGAGACGCCTGGAAAAGACGCTTCTAAAATTCAGCCTGGAAAATAACTGGATGCCAGTCAAATTGAATCCTGATGCATTAAATTATTTTGCTTTCATGTACTTTGTGTGTAGATCCATATGTTTTTGTTGCTGCAGCAGTATGTTAATCAAATTTTCTTATTGCAGGATGAACAGCCTGATCAACAGGACCAGCGCTTATAATTCTTAAATGCACATGGCTGCTTACATGGCTGCTTGGTAGTAGCCAACATGTGCAGCAAGCATGGCAATCTGCAGGTATACCCACTCCCGTTAGACTCGTTTATCCAATATGAACTGTTTTCATTTTCTCATTTCCCTTCCTTCTGTCTTTCAGATCCAGATTGAATTGTGACATTTGTTCGGGGAGTCCTTACGGTGGAATTGAGATCAAGTCTACAAAAGTGTTGCTTTTTAGAGCATTGTGTGTTTCTTCCTCTTAAATAAACATTTTATATTATTTAAACCTGTGTTTGTCCATTCATTGCAGGGCCACTTTTTTTTTAATATTGATTATTGTGTAAAATATAAATAAGCCATAAGCAGCATTTTCTCACTTCAGAGTCATGGGTATGGTCTAGAGTACGTTCCACACGGGTTTAGGAGCTCTATTGGTTGTGCATGTAGTTCTCTGGAGCGTCTGGTTGGCGGGGATGTACTACATCCTCTTGCTGAAGAGTCGGGGATGATGCTTCACTGCTGGTTTTGAACGCTGTTCCGCAAAGCAGAAGTGTTGCGGATGTAGGCAGCGGCCTGTGTGCTGCAGCAGCGCGGCCTGAGCAGCCATGAACCCGGAGGAGCAGACTGTAACCTGGCTCATCTCTCTAGGAGTGCTTAATTCCCCTAAAAAGAACATCGCGGATCCGGAGGGGTTTCTCAAAACATCACTTAAAGATGGGGTCGTTCTGTGCAAGCTTATGGAGCGACTGGTACCAGGATCTGTCACAAAGGTAACACGGTTCGTGGAGGGGGGATAAAGGATGACAAAACAGACAGTAATGTTGTAGTTTGTGGTTACTTGTAGCTTTTGGGCTTGAATAAGATGAGTATGAATGTAACGGCACAATGATGCATTAACTAAAACACGATAAGGGCAACGTGCAAGAAGACGGAAAAGAAAACGTCGAGAGAGAACACACTAAATACTTGATCGGTAATTTGTAATAAGTCGTTCAAAAACGCCCGAATTAATTGCGATGTAAACTCCGACTTCCTGTCTCAAGACTTGAGTGTTCCGCATTCTCTAACGTCCTTGTCGCGCTCAGCTGCCTGTATCGCGTTACACTAAAACAAACACGCCGTTCATATCAGCCGCTATCCACTTCTAGACCTTTTATATACTTTATAAAACGAACATTTAGGCTTTTGGTTTTTATTTCGGTCAAATAATAGGTTGAAAAATGCTGCTAAAACGTACACAAGGTTGTACAGTTTGCAGCCGCCGTTTTCTGACAAGTTTAACGTGTGTGTGTGTGTGTGTGTGTGTGTCTATGTATGTAAAGGTTAACTCGGATGAAATGTTTTAGCTGAGACTGTTGTTCGGGGTTATTTGTGATGAAATGTGAACATATTTAACCACAACAACATCCTACAGTCGGTTGTTGATAAAGGCCTCTGCTGAAGTACGCGTCAGTTGAGCGTGTTGTTAAACACGAAGTTAAAGCACTGTAACGAATAAAGTGTAATTTAAAGTATGACCAAGTAATGTAATGTAGTCAGTTGTGGTGTTTGTCTCAGTAGTCCCGCTTTAATATGTCCATACTTGTCGCCACAGAGCCTGAACAGATCGTCACTTCCTCCAACAAAGCTCCTTTTCCTGGTGTGACGGGGAAACAGGGCTGTAAGCGTTAAACGCGATAGCAAAAGAGTTTTTGCTGACAAGAAACATATCGCATAACGAACTCGGACAAACTAAAAAGCGCTATATCGTTATAAACAGGCCGGTTACGCTGTTAAACTGGAGGGAATCTGATGTAAAAAAAAAAAAAATCATGCGATCAGTTCGCGCTTGTTTTCAGCCTTGAGTAACGGTAACGACAGTATTAGACCGTGACATTAGTATTATAATCATTCTTTACCCTGTTCGTTTTTGCAGTATTGTCCGGATCCTAAATGTGAAGCTGACTGCATTGCTAACATTCGAGAGTTTTTGAAAGGATGCACCTCTTTAAAGGTTGAGGTAAGCTGTCATTGCACTTCATTACGAGATAGCATCATTCTCCTAACTAAATGCATGACACATATGAACATATGCATATGAAGTGGCATTATTATTATGAGATACTCAGTCAACTGAAAAGTCTCAGCCATTAATAATTTGAGAGAAATGTTCTGTGCATATAGTTGACCTAGTTCTGTTTAAGTCTGCATCATAAATCCAAGTCAGATAACCAAATCATTTTAGATGAAAAAAAATACTGATTACTGTTACAGATTGCTTAAATGTTTTTCAAGCACATAGCCAGTGTACAGTAAATATTGTACATGTATTACACTGTGTACACTAACATGCATGTGGTTTTACAATTGGTTGCCAGTCAGCAGTCCTCTCCTTTATGGTCTCTTTATCTTAAGTTGAGGGTTACATCCTGCTTATCTGTCTATCACTATATTTCTGCAGCCACCTCTGATCAAATGAGTGCATAGATTATTAAACTAGATTTCATGTATTTTATAGGGTTTTTTTTTTCTTCTATGATACGTACAGTAGTAAACATATGCAGTTTACAGGCTACGTTGTGAAGTGCAACCAAAAGGGAACTTTATATCGGGAATCATTTAAGTAATGCTCAAGTAAATGCTTAAGTGAGCATTGTGAAACACCACCTTAAATATTTCGTATACTCAAATAAACGCTGTTTCCTCCCCAAAATGGGAGGGCTAGTTCCAGTTTGAAGGTTCAACATGTCTGGGCAGCACTGTCACCTGAAAACTGAGGTTGGACTAGCAGTGACATGTCAGGATTTCAGGGTGTTTTTGCTGTACCTGTGCTTTAACAGTAAATATATTATTAGCAAAATATTTTTACAAACTATATTTGCCCTGTCAAGTAATGAAATGTTGGTTCTTCATCTATTTCCCTATTTAGTTCTGATTCCAAAACAAAGTCAGATCATTAAGTGTCCTTGCATTACTTTATTGTTTGAAATGCTAGCAGGATGTGATGCTACGATGCAGACAGAGCACTTGTTTTAAAGTGGAACATGTGAGATCTGAAAAGTCCATCACCAACTGCTCACAGAAGATGTTAACCATGTGACTGGACAGAGAAGCCACTTGCCCAACTTTCACTTCTGCTTTTTCTGGAAACACTTCAAAGCAGAAGCAAAGTAAAAGTAGTTCAAGAGCTATCTTAATTATTATTCAGACTTCAGCTGTTCACATGTTTTGTGATGTGGCTTAATGTTCCCTACCAGCACAAACATTACAGTTATTTTACTTTATTCTGTTTCTTATACATGGTCATACATGTTTGCCAGCTATAACTGTTTATTAGTATTGAGGAAGCAGTAAAGCTAAAGAAAAAAAAAATATTCCCACTTTTGAAAAAATCTGTAATTCCTAGCTATTTTGTCAATCTTGTTATTGCATTTTTTGCTTGAATGTTGTGTTTTGTCACATTTGAGGGCGTGACCCATTTTTCATAGAGGCATCATCATCCCTTGCCATTCCATTGCCGTGGAGAATAATTTGTAACAGTCTGTGATATTACGTGTGCTGTCTCTGCATAAATATCATAGTATCACTATCCATATAAAAGCAGTAGTCAGCTAAGTTAACAGTCTTGCATCGGCAGCCACTGTCTAGTTTACTTTCGCCCTTCATTTGCTCCAAGTTAACATTTCTAAGCTAGAATCTCATTGACTGTGTTTATGTAGCATGTTTGTGAAGGTGCTTGGATGTAAACATAAAATAAGTAAATGGTCAGAGTGTGAGTGGTGCATGATTTGCCTACTTTTACTGTTTGTGGTGTTTGCATGTCCTCCCTGCGCATAGTGGGTTTCCTCTAAAACCTTTAGTTCTTCCTCTCTATGGGAGTGGGATGCCCGTAGTGTATGATTAGGGGCATAGGCTCCAGGTCTCTCAAGCAGTATAGGTAAAGGATGGATGGAGCGATGTTACTTAGAACGACAGGTTAATACCCTTTCCAAATAACTCCGCAAACTTAATAAATAAACCTGTAATAATGTAATGGTAACATGCTGGAATGAAAGTCTAGAGATAAGCAGATCAGTAAATTCCAAGATGAATGGATAAAATGGGAGGTACACATTCAATAGCAAATGTTTAAAAAAAAAAAAAAAAAAGCAAAGTCTTAAAGATAGCATCTCTAAAATGTAGGAAGGGGGGAATTTGGCCAAGACAGTCATCTTCATAGCCAGAGGGAAGAAAACAGTAAACTGTTTTTTTTCCCCCAGCTTCTTTAGAGCTTTGATTTAGATTTAACTATGCACTACATTGTGTGATTAAGTTTGAAATATATGAAGTCTTTGTCAACCTCTATCATGTCACACCTAAACTAGTTGTGCTGTGAAAACAATTCAAATAGTAAACTGCTTCAGAGTGGACAATGAAGTTGAAAAATTCTTCATCCTGCCCTGTTAAAAACTGCTAATGGCTTCTAAACAGATACAAAGACCGCAATACCTCAGTGTACCATGTAATCTCTCTGTTTATGATGTTTTATTTAAAATGTGAAACCTAACCTGTTGGAAGAAAACAGATAGCTGCTTGTGAACACTGGAGGCTCTAGAGCGAATGGCGAGAGGAGAGTGCAATTTGGAGACATCTATATCCTTATCAATGGTCTTATATCACTGTACAACGTTTTGATGAACTTGCATTTTTTTATTGTTTACAGTAAAGCAGTGTTTTTGTTGTGTAATTCTTGTTTTATTCAGTGTTTTTCTTTTCTTTTTTTCATTTCTAGGGTTTTGAGCCGGACAGCTTATATACTGGTGAAAATTTTAGCAAGGTTCTGTCTACATTGACAGCAGTAAACTTCGCCACTCAAGGTAATTGTATCGCAGTGACCACGGCACATCTTTGACTATATAGTTATGTTCTACTTGTATGTCTGTGAGAAATCTGTGTACGGGTTTTGGCATTAAATGAGCCTTGTGTTCATTTTTGGTCTTAACACTAAAAGTCTCTCATAAACCAGGAGTAACTCCAAACTGGCAGTGAACAATGGTTAGCATTGAGTACCATCAGCTAGATCATTTTCCTTGAACATTCCAATATGCCCTGAGGCACCCGAATGTGTATGTTGGCAGTAGTTGAGCCTGCCATGCTATGCACTGCTAAGTTAACACACTAAATCTGTGCCTGCCTCGCTCATGGCAAGACTATTAATATATTTCCTGCAGTTCAAATACATTACCCAAAATAAGTGCACTGGCCCATCTGTATCATCATTTTTATATAGAATTTTCTAATTGCCTTTGAAGAAAATGACAAAATGAGTTTATATGACAAGTTTGGTTCTTCTGAATCATCTGTGTAAGTCATAGGTTGGTCAGTGGTTAGGGTGTGATCCCTTACCAGAGGGTGTGTGAAATATAACTTGTATTCGTACCCATGTACTTTAATGCAGGGTTGCATTAAGTCTTATGCATGCATCTAGAGATGTTCTAGAGATGTAAGTGTGTTTCTGGCTAGAGTGCATTTGTATTCATATAACTGTCTCTCAGAGTGACATGAATTTTAGCCTTACTCTGATTTATCACTATAGCATTAGAGGGCTTTCTTATAGATCTGTCCTTCCTGAAGTCCCACACAGCATGCCAACTACATTTAGATTTGACCTTTGACTCGGCTGTTCTTCCCAAACTCTCCCTGTGGGTTGTACTGTCATGGATTTGCTTAAAAGTTTGGTCATGTTAAACCATTCATTTTGGGTTTTGGTACATTTTTTTGTGCACAGCATCATACTTTGCTTTAGTGTTCTCTGTCAGATTTTGAAATTCACAATTAATCCAATAATATCATCTTCCTTAAGCCCCGACAAATTAAATAAAGGTTAAGGAATCTAGCTGCTATGAATGAAGAAATATGTTGAGAGTCATAATAATATTTAAGACACACAGTTAAGTGACAGAAAAGATGAAAATATGGAAGGCAGAAAATTATTCATAACAATGCTAATGAGCTTTTCTCTATACCTCTATATTCTATCACTGTTGTCATTGTAAGAATTAAGCGAAACATATTCTAACGTAGATGACAATTACAGCCAGAAAATACTGTGACTAAATTGCTACTGTGAAGTGGTTAATTTTAAAATCCTATATATTGTCAGATAGCATGAGGAGGTCTTTCAAACTTTCTCACTTTAAACAACCCATGATGGATGTATTCTCCCTTTGCTGTTATAATAACCTTTACCTTTACTGTAGTGTGATTTTGGATCAGGAGGCCTGATGTACAGTCAGCTTTCAAGTTCATCCCAAAGGTGTTCAGTGTGGTTGAGGTCAGTGCTCTGTGCCAGACATTCAAGTTCTTCCCCACCAACCTTGTATCTACCTTTTGTGAACCTGGATTTGGGCTACTTAGTTCCAGTGGAGAAGAAATCTTAAAGTTGCAGCATGCAAAGACATTATCGACAGTTGTGTGCTTCAGTCTTTGTCGCAACAGTTTGAGGAAGAGTCACAAATGTGTAAGATGGTTATGTATTCATAAACTTTTAGCTGTATAGTGTAGATTGTGAGGACTGAGGTGAATTGATTTTCTTTCTCTATTCTTCTTCTAAATATTTAATGTTAGCATTAGTACCATAAGAGGCTTAGTGGTAGAATATGTAAACAGAGATGTTGGTTTGAGCAAAGGAGGCATTCTTGCTTTTTCATATCAGTTAAAAGTAACAGACTTTGTTAGTCTATAGCTATGGTACTTGGAAGGGTATCCGAGGATTTTAAGGGGTCCATAAAACTTTGAAAGGGCGTGCTATTTATAGATTTTTTTTCACCGGGGTAAGCTGTTAGAGCTGGACATTAACTGCATTTCCAAAAAAGTCGCTGTTTGGATTTAAATATGCAAATACTTACGAGTCTTTGATAGAATAACTACAGCAATGACTAATATGTTTCAGTGGGGGGGCTCCCAAGTGGTGTAATGGAGATGGGAGTTTGATTTCCGGGTGATGCTGCAGCCATAGGTAGGCAAGACTCTAGAGGGCAGATCGGCTGTGCAGGGTGCCTGGGTGAAGAGATGGCATCCCCACATGCTCAGTCATGGCAGCACTAGCCAATCATAAGTGTCTGGGAGTTAGCAGAAGAAAAAGGGGAAGATAACATTGCATCAGCAAGCAAGTGAAGGATGCAGCTGACTAGCATGACATGTCTCTGAGGAAGCATGTGGTAGTCTTGGTAGTTGTCCTCCTAATGGGAGAGTAGCCTAACAGAGAGATGGGTGGAAATTAGCTATAATGTAATTGTAGAGATAATCGAGGGGGGAAAAGTAGTATCAGCTGAAACAACTTTTAACCCAGTTCATGCAGTGAGTAGGTTCTCATTTCCTAAACAACCATAAGACAGACAGACAGAAGACATATCCTGCAATCATGAGAAATATTGTTACAGAAGAAAAGAAAACAACTAAGGAGTTTGCTGAAATTACTGGAATTGGGTTAAGAACGTTCCAATAATTTATTAAAACCTGGAACCGTCAACTTCATGGAAAAGTTTTTGAAAAAAAAACATGCTCAGGAACATTTAAAAAAATCAACAGTAGAAATCACAGCTATGATTAATAGTGAAAAAAAGTGCATTACCACACATAGTTTGAGGACAACTCACAGGATTGGGACTGAACAGCTGTGTGGCCATAATAAAATCACTTATTAGTAAGAATAATCAAACAAGGCTTACATTTTTAAGGGAGCATAAAGACTGGACTTTGGAGTAATAAAAAAGGTCATGTGGTCTGATGAGTCCAGATTGAGCCTATATCAGAGTGATGGGCGTGTCAGGGTTAGAAAGGAAGCGCATGAACCGATGCTCTCATCACGCATAGTGGCCACTGTACAAGCCTCTGGAGGCAGTGTTATGTTCTGAGGTTCTTCAGTTGGTCATGTCTAAGTTCCAGGCATTATGTGGGAATAAAATGAAGTCAACTGAAAACCTCATTATCATAACCGTTACATTTATCATTGAGTTCTTCAAGTTTGAGTTCATTGAGTTCATCATCCAGTTTTTATAGTTATATTTTTTTATTAGCATGATGGGTTGTTCCAAATTACTTTCATTTGATTTACCGCTCGACACATCAAAAATAATTGATAATGTAGAATCTAACATGAATTTTTATAATTAGTGTGTTATGTGTATGGAATGTTTAGAAATAAAAAGCTCGATTACTTCAATAAGGAGTCCAAAATTGTTGTACATGTTTATATAATGAGCCAAATATTTTGAATAGTTGGATTATTGTCATAAAATAAATCGGTTATTAAACGTTATCAAGTAAATATACTGAAGGGAGCTGTGGAGTCATTAAAGAGGTCCCTGGTGGCAAAAAAAAAATTGGAGAACCCCTCCAAGTGTGAATGGGGCCTCACATTCAAGTTTCAGCAGCTGCCTGTTTCTGCTCTGGCCAACAGACAGTTGTTTATTGAGCAGTCTGTTTGAGCAACTGACTACATCTGCATAAGCACATGGAATCTGTGGCCTTTTTGCTCACAGCCTGCTGAGGACAAAGTGTGTTACACAAGTCTCTCTCTCTCTCGCTCTCTCTCTCTGGCTCACAGCTCTTCATGTATGGGACTTGAAGTGAAAGGGTCTAATATTCATAAATAGGACATGAAGCTATAGCTCAGGGTTGGTAAAAAGAAATATTTTCATGCACACACAAAAATCAAGGTCAACAGAAGGACAGAATAGAAGGGAGAGGAGTTAATTTGTTTATGTTGAACTGGAGCACATTTGTCCTACTAATTTTTGTACACTATGCACATTTATTCTTGATCAGGCTTACATTTTTTTTTTTTTTTTACTCTGTTGGTGAGAAAGAGTTGGAAGATCTTGACTCGTACCACACATACACAGGTCTGGAGGTGGAGTCGTTCAATAGCGTGTATTACTCTGATTGTGTTGCCAGAGCAGGTGGAGGGCAGCACTGTGTGAAACAGAGAAGTAATCTGCAGGCACAATGTTCCCCTGCAGAGCAGCGTTCTGTTCGAAATATGAAACAGAATGGTCTTGCCATCCACAGTCTCAAAGCCCAGAAGCAACAAATGTTATGGATAGAGACCTGCTTTTATTCATTATCAGCGTGCAGTCCAGATTGAGGCTTTGAGGGCTGAAAGCATGAAAGCAGGACTGTGACTTCTGAGATGCAGGGAGTTTTTGGAGGCGCCTCTGTGTGAATGTTTGATTACAGTTTTTTTTAGATCTTTTAGTCTTTTAGATCCATTATTGGTGCCTAAAGGTTGTGGACGAACAAAGAGAGGGAAATGAGAGAATAGTGGAAAGAGTGGTGTGAATAGGGTATAAAGTATAAATGGAAATGGCTACAAAGCATCATTTTATAAGCTTTATGAAGGACAATACTGCTTAATCGTTGTAAGGTAAGGCAAATCTACCCCCACAATAATCAACTGGATCTAAAAAAATCTACTGAAGTGAAATCAATATTATAATGTTTGTTAAATTAAACATAATTAGAAACAGAAATAATTGTGTTTTTTACTGCCTGCATTCATAATACAACCCCACTTCCAAAACAAAATGGTACAGTATGGAAATTGGCAATGAAAAACAATAAGTCATCTGTAAAGTCTCTTCACCTTGTACTATATTGAAAACATTGCCTTCATTCATTCATCTTCTGTATCGCCTATCCTGTACAGGGTACAAACCTCCACCCGATGTGGGACTTGAACCCTCGACCATGGGGTGCGAGGCCAAAGCACTAACCACAACGCCACCATGATTTCAACATTGCCTTGTAAATATTAATTGTTTATTAAAAATATGCACTAATTTAAAATCAGGTATCTGCTACGTTATCCAAAAAAGTTGCGACAGGGCAAATTTAAACATACTAATAACAATGTAGAAATAAAAAGGTGATGTGAAACAAGTTCTGTTAAACAGGTGGACCAACAATGTTATGTTAGAATACAGTGAGTCTCGTTCTAGTTCTGTAGTAAGGATAAGGAGATGCTTGCCAATTTGCATCAAATTATTTTATATTTTATAACATTCCCCATTGTTAGTACACTATCATCAAGAAATTCAAGGAAACTTAAGGATGTCATACATCAATGCTGTCCAGAGGTGTCAAAGACTTCTCTGGACTCTGTCTCATCTGAATTGGACATGGACACACTGAAAACAGCTGTCCTGTCTGTCTGGGTCAAAGATGAAAAGGACCATCCAAGCTGTTAACAGCGTCAGATCCAAAAGCCAGCATCAGTCATGGTATGGGGGTGTGCCAGTGTCCATGGCACGGGTAAAAAATGAGGGCACCATTAATGAGGGAAAATATCTTCTTTTTGGAGCAACATATTCTGCCATCTTTTAGAGACGTCCCTGTATTTTCCAGCATAACAACACCAAACCACATTCTGCTCGGATTACACGAGTATGTGTGCTAGACTGGCCTGCCTGCTGCAAGTGGGAATGTTTGGTGCATTACGAAATGCAAAATATGGCAAAATATTCAACAAAGAATCAAAGTCCCATGGTACATCATCAAATAATGAGTTGTTGTAGAAGTTTTCAATATAGTACAAGGTGAAGAGACTTTACCGATGACTTCTTTTTGTTTTTATTGACGATTTCCATAGTTCCAAATTCTAAATAATTCTAAATAAAAAAAATTATTCATTCTCTGTGGTTGAAGACATACAAGCTGCACAGGCATTTATAATATGGAAAAATGTTATACACTAATCTGCTGATGAGTGGCATTCCAGTCAAACTGGGACAAAGCATTCCCTTAATATTTTTATGATCACATATATTTTTCTATTTGGTTACAGCCCAATCCTGGCAGAACTCTCTCTGTATGTGTCTCTCTTTCACTCTCTCCCTTTCTCCCTGCTAGATTGCAGTACAGAGAGACCATGTCCCCAGTCCAGCTCCTCTACTCCTAACTTGTCAGTCTCATCATCATCCACCTCAAGGTCCAAATCCTTGCGGAGACAATCAAAAGCTGTGGTAAGACTTCAGACCAGTGTAAGAGAGCCTGGCTCATGAAACTGAAGATTTTAACGATGTCTAAACACATCTGTGTGTCATTGGATGCAGGAGATGTCAGAAAACGGAGCAGGTGGCCAGCTGGTGGTGAAGGCACGTTTCAACTTCAAACAGAACAACGAAGACGAGCTGTCATTCAACAAGGGCGAGCTGATCCATGTCACCCGGCAGGAGGAGGGCGGATGGTGGGAGGGACAGCTCAATGGCAAGACTGGCTGGTTCCCCAGCAACTATGTCCGAGAGGTCAAACCATGTGGTAAGTAACCAAGTGCAGTATGAGAGGTCATGATCAGTCTGTTATTCCAGACGTGTTTCCACATTCATTCATGTCATGCCCTCTTTCAAACAAGGCCAGATCCATCAAACATTTGTCATTAAAGTACTGTCTCTAACTTAGTTTTTTTTTTTTGAGCCAGAGTACATGGATACAGAACTGTAAAATAGAAAGGAGCATGAAAGGATTAAAGTAAAATCTAATTCTGTTAGATCTTAATAATAGCAAATATAATATATAATAATAATATAATCAAGCCTTCTGAATAAAGTGAATTCTTGAAGCCAAAAATGAAAGTTAGCAAGTTACAGTAGTCTAGTTTAGCTTAACCTCAATTTAGTATATATTGGGGATAAGAGGGTAAATATACACTGGGAAAAAAATTAACAAGTGAAGATGCTCTTGGGAAAAAGAGGAAAAATGTTGAATCTCACCTAGGGTTTGCATGTTCTCCCTGTGCTTGATACAGTGCATTAAACTAAAAAAATAAGAAAGGTGGCAAAAAATTTTCATAGCACTGTAGGTTATATGGATATTCCAGTTTCCTCCCACAGTCCAAAGACATGCATTGTACTTTAGGCTGTATTGAGTGGTATTTTCAAATTGCCCATTGTGTATGATTGGGTGTGCCAGTTCTTGTGCTCCTGCTTTGTGCTCTGTGATGAGTTGCCACCTCATCCAGGGTGTACCCCGCCTTGTGCCACAAGTTCCCTAGGATAGAGTCTAGGCCCATCAAACCCTTATTTTTCTAGACACTTAATAATTTTAAGTCTTAAATTATATTTTTCTTTTGGCTGATAAGTTGTCCTTTTTCTAGAAAATATCTGTTAAAACATTTTCTGGCAAGCGAATAAGAGCATTTTAAGCTTAAAATGAGAGGGAAAAAAATCTAGAAGCTTAATAGTCTTATACATGGTGTGTGTGTGTAATTGTGTGATGCATATAGTTTAATGTTTCAATGTTATTATGCTCTATTTTCACCACCAATTGGAATGGCTTTCATCCAATCGCATTACTAAGTTGAAACTGTTATGTTATAGCAGCTTTATAATGTAGTGTAAATTCTATACTATATTTAAGATATTTTGACTTGCCAAGTCGTTTATTTGTAACGTGCGGCTCATCTCTGGTGTACCTAGAATTTGCACTCTGAAGTGCAATCAGTATTACTTTTTGCCTTTCTGATTGCCTAACCACTTTTTGTAAAGCTGTACATCCCCCCCTGCCCCAAGAAACAATAAATAATAACACTCTGGTATCACTTTGGTAACACATCTTGTTACCACACATGTATGTTGCATGTTGCAAGCATTCTGCAACGAGGGGTGTACAGTAAGCGTTGTGCAACAAGTTATATTTTAGAGAAACATTTATTTATTTATTTTTATTTGTTATCAGACACATCTGGCCGCATATACTATGACTGGCTACTAGTTCTTAGACACAAGTGCTCGACCGTTAATACATAAATTTGTGGTGAAGATTTCCAATATCTGAATAACCTGGTTGTATAGTGCATACATAATGCTGATTATTATAGTGACAAAACACTGATGGACATACCCGCAATATTAAACTGCTGTTCACTGTTATTCCAACTCTTTTGTCCAGAGAAACCAACCTCCCCTAAAGCAGTGAAGGGGTTCGATGTTCCACAGCTGACCAAAAATTACTACAATGTGGTGAGTTCCCGCAACTGAATGAGCAAGTCCGAGGCTTTGGGGAAAGACCACATACTTGTGACATTGTTGTGGTTGTGTCGTAGGTGGTACAAGACATCCTGGAGCACGAGCGTGAGTTTGTAAAAGAGCTCCAGACAGTTCTCTCCTGCTACCTGCGACCTCTACAGGGCAGTGACAAGTAAGTAAGAAGTTACAAAGAGATCACATTAGTTAAAGGGCTCCTTTTTATTAGCTAATGAAGGTTCAATTTCAAAATCGGACCTGTTAATTTCAGGTCAGTATCATTACACATGATAATATCTAGTGCATATTACATTTCTTTCCTCATCATCAATTGCTGGCACTTGACTTTACTTAGGTTTAAGTATGTCAAAGCAGTTCAAAGTGATGTATGTTATGATAATATATGACAGCAGTTGGCAGCAGCTGATAATTTTTACTTTAATCTTTACTTTATCTTTCTAGCTACATTTAACATTTACATTAAGTTAGTCACTGGTAACACTTATATCATAACAGCTATAAAAAGCCATTCCCTTACAGGTCTCTCTTTTCTTCTTTTTGAAGTTAACAACTCAATAGAGGTTAGCAACCTTAAATGTTGGCCACCTGCCACCTCTTGTGTACAATGCAATTTCCAGCATGATGGAGCACTTTGCCATAAGGCATCAAAATATAACCAAGTGGCTAGGGGAACTAAACATCGAAATTTTGCATCCATGGCCAGGAAACTCCCTAGACCTTAATCCCACTTGTGGTCAATCCTCTAGTGATGGAGGGTAGACAGTAAATCCCCACAAATTCTGACGAACTCAAACAGCATTGATTAAGCAAGAATAGGCTGCCATCAGTCAGAATGTGGCCTACAAGTTGATGGACAGCATGACAGGGCGGATTTCAAAGGTCTTGAGGAGCAAATATTGACTCTTTGTATAAACTTAATGGAATTGTCAATAAAAGCCTTTAACACTTATGAAATGCTTGCAAATATACTTAGTATACCATAGTAACATCTGGCAAAAGATCTTAAAACCCTGAAGCAGCAGACTTTGTGAAAATTAATATTTTTGTTATTCTCAAAAGTTTTGGCCACGGCTGTAGTCTGATTGGCATTTCCAAACTGCCCATAATGTATGATTGAGTGTGTGTGCTTGCACCCTGCAATTGTTTGGCACAATACCCATGATGTGTCATGCCCTTTGCTCTTAGTTTAAAATAATAATTAATTAGTATAGAAAATTCTAATTATAATAATTAATTATATAGTTGAGAATCATATAGTAAACCAAAAAGAGTAAACTGTACAAGTCCCTCTGTAAGATGTTCCTATGGAAACAGTACTATAATAGAAAGAAGGCATTTACTGTACATAAACCTACAGTTTAACATCTTCTGACCAGAGACCAGATTTGAAAGTTCAGAAATGCTTTGGTGTAAAACTAACTGTCATATGACCACATGTAATCTGTACACCATGTGAGAATTTTCCATCAGTGAAAAGTGTGTGTGTTTACTCTACAGGGTTTCAAGTGCAGAGAGCAGCAGTTTATGTGGGAACTTGGAGGAAATACTCACTTTCCAACAGGGACTTTGTGCTTCGTTGGAGGAATGTAGCAAGTGAGTTTCAACCTAAATATTAATTAATGTATAATAATGTACTGCAAGATTATCAGACACGTTCCTCATCATAATTTTAGAGTAACCATCATTTATATTAGGGTAATGTCTGTATTTAATGTAATTAGTGGTCTAATGAATGGATGTTGCAATGTCTTCAAAAGCATCATAGAGGTTTTTCCACCATGTAGTGTTTGGAAGCTGACAAGTTTAAAAAAAAAAGATTAAAAAAAAAACATTTAGCTCACTAAGAGTAAGATCTGACCTCCAAATCTTAAACTTACAACTTTTATGTTTGTAGATTAGACCAAATATGAGTTTCCATAGTAAAAACATCAATGATATGATGTATGGAGATGTGGATATAAACTTTTTTATCTTTACTGAAATAGCTCAAGTCTTATTTAGCAGCTAACTATGGCTGTTAGCCAGCTAAATGTTACCAACAGGCTAATGAGCAGAATTAGTCCGATTGAGAACCTCTGGTGGGACTTAAAGAAAGCAGTTGCAGCGCGCAAGCCTAAGAATGTGACTGAACTGGAGG
>JAOVVB010000037.1:18311774-18340645 GCA_028570985.1 Heterobranchus longifilis
GTCAGGAGAAATGTTAAACAATACAAAAATGCCACCTGCTCCTATAGTAGTAAAATAATGTCACATTATTTTGTGATGGCAGCTGATTATTACATGGTAATAAAGTGGTTAGCACATAAATATGACTTTAATTAATATTGATGTGCATCATGGCTCCGAAATGCAGCCTATCCCAGGAGTCCTAGGGCACAAGACCTATGGTACACACTGGACGGGGTGCCAATCCTTCAAACACACACATACACACACTTACATGCTTATTCACACACTACGGGTAAGTTGGGAACGCCAATTTGCCTAATATGCGTTTCTTTAGACTGTGGTAGGAAACAGGAGTACTCGCAGGAAACCCACGCATGCAAACCCCGAGACAGTTTAATATTTTTAAAACAATAGTGTGAAAACGATCATATACTGGATAAGTAGTCATGTTGAAACAGACATGTAATTTGCTTTCTAATTTATTTTACATGACAATTGTGCTACTTGTTTATCTATCAGTTCACAAACATTAGCAAATCATAATTTATACATAATCTTATTGTTTATAATTACATCTTACCAAAGTGTTGCCCCCTCCATATAATCATTTATGTAAATCATATGCTCTTAATTTGTGTTTAATTTGCTTAATTCCTTTGCGTCCTCATGGCTACCTTGTCTCTCCAGGATACCAGCAAAAGCCCTAAACCCATCAAGAAGTTCCTGAACAAGAGAAAGACAGAGAGAAAACCATCAGACGATGAATATTTGCTCCGAAAAAGTAGGTTAAATGCGATGCTGGTAAATAAAGATTTATTGAATCAAAAAACAAAACAAGAGGTGGAGAAAGAGTCTCTCCTTGTGGTATAGATAAGCCCATTACAGCCCTGAATGTTCAAGTCTCAGATGTGGGTTGTGGTACTGAAATTAACAGGTACCGCAGCTTTGGAGGAAGATGCCCAAATTCTGAAGGTGATTGAAGCGTACTGCACTGGAGCCAGTCTGCACCAAACCACAACAGGTATTTACTAGCTGTCATGTTAGCATTTCTGGAAACGATTCTGATCCTACCACTTTGACACCATGTGCTCATGCCTACACAGCTGTGCGTAAGGACGGCGTTCCTCCAGTCCTGCTACCAGAGGAGGAGAAGATCATTGTCGAAGAGATGAAAAGCAATGGCCAAACAATCACAGAGGAGAAGTATGTTAAACTAGAGAATAAATTGCACTGAAACAGTCTTTGCCTTTTTATTCTGTCAGCCACCTGGTTTATTATAATTTAAAGTAATTCAAAGGACAGAAACAAGGTGGTATATTTATCTTATAGGAAAATATATAATAGTAATATAATTAGGTGATGGGGATCACCAGTGTTTATTTTTTATTTCTTCTATAGCACAACATTAATTTATTTATTTATTTATTTATTTATTTATAATGGAAGAGTTACCAATGATGTTATCCAAAAAATATTTTAATTGTAATTTGTTTCTATAATAACCATAATATATTAGAACAAATGCACACGTCTTACTGCCAGCATCGCCATCAAAACTCTGCTGGTATAAAATATTAATCAGCACCTTCTGACTGATTGAACAGCACTGTGCTATAAATAATATTGCCCACAATTTTGTGCTCAAAAGACATTTATTTCATTTGTGTTTTTCTGTGTCCTACCTAATCAGGCCTTTTTATTGTGCTTTTAGTTCATTTATTTATTTGGCAAATGGTTTTATAGAAGCACTGTATAGCTGCAGTTGTAGATTAAAGGCCTCAAGCACATGACGACGAACGTACTGTTCATTCTTTCTTCTCCAGAAGCCTCGTCGATGCTGTCTACGCACTAAAAGACGAGGTCCACGAGTTAAAAAAGGTAACATTTCAATGCTGCTCATCCATTATGTTTAATATCCCTAAACTTGGCTTCTGCGCTTTATGATGACGTTTTTTATTCTGGTATCAGGAAAACAGGTGGATGAAGCAGTGTCTGGAAGAAGAGCAGAAATCCCGCAAAGAGCTTGAGCGCCTGGTCAGGAAGTTGGCTAAACAGAAGAATGATTATGTGTGGGAAGATGGAGGCCATTAAGTAACATTCTAAATGTTCTCCCCTTCTGCGTGTGTGAGTGCGTGTGGCTGTGTGTGTGTGTGTGTGCGCGTATGAGAGAGAGTGGGTGGATGAGTTGCTAGTTTTGGGTTCACACCAAATGTTGCAATGCGAAAGCCTTCCTGCCTTGTAAAAAAATTTTTTTTAACAATAACTTTCTTTGTGGATTTCTTGCTATGAGATCATTTGTGCTTAACTTGGTTTCAGAAGAGGTTCATGCAGCATGTGCTTAGTTTCTGTGACTGGGACAATAAAAAGTGTTAGACACTTATGCAAAAGAACTACAACCTGATTGTGAAAGTCTGCATCTCTGGATTGATGTACTTGGCCACCCATTAAGATATGAACTGATGCAGTATAATATAATAAGTGTAAACAAACAGCAGATTCTAGCTATCTGGAAATCTAGCTGTTATTTCCATGCATTTGGAAGGAGGGAAAGATTCAGTGTTCAGACTTGTGCTGGAAAATAAGGTTCAATTTTTAACCAGAAAACATGAGTGTGTGTTTGTGTGCCCGCCTGCCACTGTGTGCTTTCCTGATAAAGCCACTATTCAACAAGCATGAAAGTGAGTTCAAAGGCCATATGCCTTTATGTATGAAACTATCATTATGGTGCGCTGGCAGACATTTCCACTTCTTTGTATGTCTTTATTTTAAATTATGTATGTTTATTTGATTGCTACACGAAGCATTCGTGCTTGATATTAGGAGCTATAGTCATGTTATGTTGCACATGAACGACATGAGATGGTTACTATTCATCTCGAATTTAATTTGACTGTTTGCTTGTTCTTGCTTACTTTAAAAAAATTTTTTTTTTTTTAGCCTTTTGAATAATTTGCAAGGTAGCTAGTGCGTTATTACCAGTCATCAAAAAAAAAATCCCTTAAACTTTGTTGCTGTCTGTTACAATTTACAATATACTGTACAGTATTTCTTTATATCAGATCATTTTATTTTTGTTTCTGTTATTGTCATTATGGTTAAAAGCCGTTCATAGCAAAAGATGCAGCTATTCATAAAAAAATGACAATAATATTTCAATATTATTAAGGTATAATTTATAATAATGTATGTATATCATATATACTTAAAAGAGTATATAATAGCTAGTATAGCCAAAAATAACGATTTAAGCTTTCCTATTTAGAAATAATACAACAATTGATTATAACCTCCATACAGCATTGTGAGGTTGTAAAAAATATATTTATTTTTGAATGCAGTAGTCCTGTATTGAGAACATGGTACTTGGGCGTCATGAAGCACTCTTTCTGTGACCTTACACCTCAATTAACAGTCTGGTCTTACACACAGTTTGTAAGATTTTTTTATATTAGTGAAGACGATTTCAGTGGTTAATTCTTTTTTGTGTGTTTTTTTTAAAAAGCTTTTACTTTCAGTCTCAACCTTAATTCATGTAGCTTCCGGGTAAAAACAAATTACTTTGTTCAGTGATTTTTTTTTTTGCATTACAGGAAATGCTGTATTTGCAGATGAACTAGAAGTACATTTACAGCTGCTACAGCTGTAATAAATTTAGTAGGCTCTTATTATTAAAGGCTGTTGCACTGCAGGATTATTATTATTATTATTATTATTATTATTATTATTATAACTAGAGCACCATGAATGTGAATTTCTAAATAAATAACCAAATTTAGATGTAATCTGTTCGTAATAATTTTTGTAACATGTTCAAAAAGCAAAACTGGTACCCTGTGGAAACATATTGTATGCTGTGCTGCATTACCTGAACTTTTTTTGTAATCAGGCTTATGAATTATGAAATTGAAATGTATAATGCTTATAACACAAAGAGATGGTGACATTTTAAAGGGAAAAAAAGCATCAGAGTGTCAATAAGTTGTTCATACTTTATGAGCCACCCGAAGAGCTTCAGTGCTCAGTGGAACAGATTTCCTAAGTTTCTGGAACTGTAATAGTACGATGAATAACATTCTTCCAAAAGATATTCCGTCAGTTGGCGTGTCGCTGATGAAGGTGGCGGAGAGTGCCGTGCGACCCGTAAAAGCGTGCTCATCAGGATAGAAATGTTTCATCATGGGATGAAGGTGTTCAGTGAGAATAAGTGTCAATTCATTTGCAGTGACACCAAACCCTTGTCAGGAAACCACCACAAGAGTTGCATTGTTTCCCTTTAATTTATCATCCATCTATGCCATTACCTTGAACATGAAACTGTTTGATGCAAAACTAGACACTGTGGTCAATGATATATAACATGTATACATATTTATGCATAATAAGTGGGGGATGGTACAGTGAAATGTTAAAAAAAAAAAGCCATAAAAACAGGAATTGATGTGTTTGTGCAGTCCTGCAAAAAAAAAAAAGTATTCAATGCAATAAGACTGAAGACTGCTTTACTGTTATCTGTTATGTATTGACGAGCCTCAATTTGCACTGAGGTGTGTTCGCCGACTAGTCGACAGGATTTACCCCTACAGCCTATATGATCCTGTCTTTACAGTGCTGTGATCTTTTTTCTTCTTTTTTTTTTTTTTTGAGAATTACTGGTACTACTCAGTAATCAAAGCTGTGCTCGTCATTATGTGTGTATGTTATGCATAGCTCTAAATATTATTTAAAATCTTTCATCATTGCTATGAATATTATTCACATTGCTACACAATGTGTTTAATTTTACCAGAAGTCACTTTCATGGCTTGAAATCATCCTGTGTGCACAATTTAAACGCCAGTCCAGCTTTTGTGGTTTGTCTCATTGCTGATGTGCATATTTTCTATAATCGATTATGTGCTGCTTCATAATTTGAAGGACTGATTGTGCGCAGTAAGTGTTCTGTTTGTTTGCGTTTTCATGGTACTATATTATCACATGATATTTGTTAAGGTTCGTCAGTATTGTATGCTGTCACTGATGTCATGAATGTGTCTAGGATCAGAAAAATAACTGCCTGATATCTGTAGCACTTCCAGAAGATTTTTCTTGGATGTTCATCTAGTTATTCGTTTTTCCTTTAAGTGCCCAACTCTGTAGAACAAATGGGTTTCTATGCAAATATCATTATTACATATATATTTGCCATTTTTGTGCTTTTGTGGATTTTTTTTCCCCTTTCTGCTTTAATTTTTAAATGAACTGTTTTAATAAAAACGTTAGATGAATAATATTTCACGTTCTTTTTCGCAAACGTTTAGGGAAATGTGGTTTTAGTTCTTGAGAAACAGTCATGTCATTTACCTTCGGGTTTACATAAGTATAACCTTTTACTCTGTTCATGCAAATTGTGACTGAAAGGAAAAGGTAAAATGAGCAAAGAACATGTGAGAGAATGGAATGAGTGTTGCTGCTTGAACGCTTCCTGTAACAGTAGAGAAATGTGTCCCAGAGCTTGGGTGTACATTCTGTCACTCACTCTTTCCATGGTGGGGAATGAAATCTAGTTGAATACATAGTATTAGTTTGTGGTATTCTGTTCAAATGCAGATAGGAAACTTGGATGATTATAAACGTTTGGTGGGTGTTTTGCCACCCAGTGGCATTAGAGTTCTGAAAATATAATAATTGCTCAAATATCTGTCACCTACTCCATTTTAAAATGAATGAAACTGACATTTAAATCATATCCTTAAAATCCATAATGTTTTTTCCCCTAAACATTAAAGTAAAACAGATATCAATGGAGCAATTGCCTTTAAATGATAAGGTCAGATCAGGGCTTATATTCAGTGGCAAAGCCATTGCACCATGCATCGTGCTGGAAAGTATAGGGGGAGGGGGAGCCTAGCATTTCTGTGGTTACACAGATATAAAACAAACAAAAGAAATTTGTCTCACATAAGCCAATGCAGTTTTGATTTTATGTAGGTAAGCATGATTGCTGATTCTGTTCCATCACTAGTAGGAACTGTTTAGGCTATAATACATGTGCTTTCCTTTATTAATCTCATAATAAATAAAACATTCTGAAAGTCAGAACACAAACAAAATTATGCGCTTGAATTGGATAATTGTGTTTTAATACAAAAATATAAATACATATTCTAAAAAAAAAGGAGCTTCCATTTAAACCCTACTTCCCATCTGTGGTATGTTTATTATGGAGTTTTATTGTGACACACAACTGGGTTTAGAAAAAAAAAAACTAAATCTAATTCTACATAAGACTATATGTACGTATAACATTTTATCGTCAGTGAAGAACTTTTAGAAATAACCAAGCTTCTATTAAATGTAGTGTCACATTCTATTCTATTCTAGAACACCTGAATCACCATAACCTAAAATGACACATAAGGTGTGGAGTAGGAGTAGTCTATTCAAACTGGAATTTCCCTTTATAAATATAGATATGACGGTACATAACAGCAAACATTAATAAATTATTTTTGGTAGTACAGATTGAGAATATTACACTACGTTTATACCACTTTACATGTTTAAAATTATTGACTATTTCTTCGTATGAAAAGGAGTCACTGAATGACACAGATTCTCCATTTTCCCTACATTTCCAGCTGTGTCAGATTTTCTGAGCTCGCCATGTGGTGTAAGTTAAAGGAAGAAGCTTTTCAGTGCGGAAGTCGTAACCTCCTTTTCCGAATAGATAGAATAAATAGTCAATAAAGTGATAAAGTTATCAGTGCATGGTTATCCATGTATACCATGTAAAATGGTGTGGGATAAAGTGAATCATATCCACTTTATGTGTTGGTAGATCCTTTTAGTTCTTAGTCAGTCTGCGCTTAATCCTGTAGCCTGTACAATCCAAAAGTGGTCGAGTCCAAGTTCACCAAGCCCATGTCAGTTACATTAACAAACAGCGTCTGATCCTTCTCAAGCCTAAACACCCCTGTCAGTGAGGCAGTGCACATATCTGGTATTGTGCTGCTCCGAGGCAAGCTGCAGTAGGAATCAAGAAGTTTACTTGGGGTTTCACCAGGTGTCTTTTTCATCCATATGGTTTGCTTGAGTGTTGCTTTGTTGTGCGCTTTGGAAAAGGTGACATGAGATTGGATCAAATAGTATCCAGGGTAGTGAATTCTCAGTTCTCCTGATGTGCTAACACTGATCTTCTCCAGCATAGAGTGGGTACTGTCCCACAGCAAGGTATTGGATTTGTGCTTATCTGAGGAGAAAGCCATAACAGGATTGGTTAAAAAAAAATACATCACATAGACAGGATCTAAAATGAGTATAAATACTTACCTTTAGATATCAAAGTTAACATTCTTGCTTTAGGTATCGTGGAGGATCCAGTTTCGGTCAACAAAGCCACTATAACAAGAAAACAAGGCAATTATCAGCTCAGACCCATCTCCAAATAAGATGGTTTGTTTCTGCATGTTTCTGCATTTTGCAGTAAAAGTAAGAAATAAAAGCATTGCAATAAAAAAGTACCAACCTTTTCCTTCAGCTTGAGAGATCTGTAAATGGAATCAAATCATAGTTTATTTAACTTGCTGAGAGCAACACGAGGCACATTTCTATGAATAGAATGCTACAAAGGTTTCAAGGTTTGAAGGTCCAAATGAAGAATATTGCATACCTTCTTGATGACAGTCCTGTAGTTTTCAACAACACTGTTGCAGTACTGTAGGTCCTTCAATTCTAGGTTGTTTTCAGCACACTGCTGTAGTTGTTTTAGTGTGCTTATCTTGTTATCATTTTGTCTGTCCTGCAGCTGCCATTAACACAGGAAAAGCTTCTTGTGAGCATGCTGTTGCATTCAGTTTTCAGTCAAAAAAAAAAACCACAGTGCTTACAACCTGCTGTTGCAAATAATAGTGTGTATGTATACAAAATATGTGAAAATTAGGATTAATATCAGTATTTTTAATTAGGTTTCAAGTTTGTTCAGTGTGGAGAGTTCAATCTTAAGGAAATTGTTGATTTTCAAACTCTTTATTCATTTCTATTTATGAAATGTTTTTTTTAGAGTTGACTGACTAAAACCAATTGTAGACTAATAATAAAAATGCATTCATATTCAGATCAGGATGTGGGGCATATTATATCATGTCTTTTCATATTTCTATTCTGTTCTAGTGATTCAAAAGGTTGTAGTGATAATAATTTGTAGTAATTGATAAAATATGTAGCACCTAAACAGGAGACAAAGCTTAGTTTTTTCCTAGAAATATGTGGGGGCTGTAGTTTGAGACAATGAATAGCAATAGCTTAATGATTAAATCATTGTTAATGGTTTTGTTCCTTTGATGTTCAGCACACTTGTTTGCTCATCAACCACACGACCCAAGAAACCATGAACCATTTTTTTGCTATGTCAAATTTTAAAAATGTTCTTTAACAGTGTTACACCTGTATGATAAATACACCATACTAATTAAATTTGAATATGAATTTAAATTGAATCAAAAATGTATAATCATAGTTTGCTTTAATCTATTACACAATGGGAGAAAAACATACTGTATTATACAACTTAATTTTACCAGGATAATCTTACAAAACTAAGACTCTAAATTACTCAAATTAAATAACTCTAAAAAGACCTAATAAGACATTGTGATCTTACAGTTGATTACAGTTAATAAAAGAAAAGCAAACATTTTTCTTGAGATACAAGTTCTAATCTTTGAGCGTTTGAGTGCCTACCGTGTTGAGTCTATGGAACAGGTAGAGAAATCCTCCAAATGTCTGTATCATTAGTAGAAGCAGCAGCACTGACAAGAACTTGACTAATGGTGTGTTTGATGGCAGTGCTGGTCCTCCTCTGTGGCCTGGCCGTGGAGGTATCGGTGGAGGATTGAAGCTGCTGTGAAAGGTGTTGATCATGGTGGACATATTTGCAGGCAGCTGGATGCGCGACGTGAACACCAGATCCACCCATACAGGTCTGAAGAATGGCCTCCACCAGCACAACACTTCATTTGAGTGCTGCAACTTCCTGGAAGCTCTGAACTTTTCAGATAGTCAAGCACCATCTCGCTCTCTCTTTCTTTTTTTTTTATGTAAATGAAACTATGGTTTGTGTCAGTGTTTTTCTTTTTTAAATTCATTTTGTTTTCCACCCATCAACCTACAATCATGACTTTCTTTGTGAAGATTCTTTTAGAAACTTCATGTTATTTTATTAATAACTTATTTAAAAGTCAACCTAAACAACAAAATGTGTTGATAAATGATATGCTCTATATTTACTTTGTACACTGGACCAATAAGAATCAACCACAAATGTTCTGTAATAGCATGTGGTGGAAGGACAGCTATTCATGGTAAACCTGGCCACACACAAACACATGACTTGCTCTTGTTATACCTTAGAAAGGCCCAGAGTTATATATAATGTCCCAAGTGCTACTTTCAAAATCATCTTTTGTAACACAATAAAAACTGAGTCAGTATTAGACCAGAACCCTAACTTGATCTCAAACTCCACAACAAAATCTGTGTTTTTGCAGCTGAATTTTAAAATGCTTTCTTATTTTCTTTCTTATTTATCCAAATATCCAGGCAGAATCTTTTGCTCATTTATATTCTTAAGTTTATACCTGCACTAGGTTTCAAATAGAGGAACATATAGAGAAGATGGTCAATGCAAAATACTGATTTTTGTGAAATCATTATCATATTGCTAAAAGCTCTAATTTTGGGCATATCAGAACCTTCTGCGAGGAGCAACCAGGATTACTCTCACACTAAATAGCATTCATGATGCTATCGACCTTCACACAGACCCCTAAACCACAAACACATCAATCAGTCTTTTCCCGGTCTCATCTCACCACATATCACATAATGCCAATTGTAGTTCTCATGGGTAATATTCAGGTATTGCACTTTGTAAGGAAGGACTTCTTTCTTGCATTGATTCTGAACAGCTTCTTGTTGCTGAATTGCAGTTAAACAGTTGATTTCAAAACTTGATATCAACACATCTAAAACTTCACACATCTAAAACTGTGATCTTTGAACTCTTTCTTTGCTCATGTATCCAATTTCCAGCTGTTTCAGACATGTAAAAGCTTCTGTTATGGCCCTAATTCTGGTAAATACTAATTTCCATTGCTTATGCATTTTATATTAATTATACAGTGCCTGATTTGTGCTGTTGAACAATCATCTGTCTATTTTATGTTGAAAATTCTTCCTATAGTAATGGAAACAAATAAATTTAATGTGAGGTTATTTCATATTTATGCTCCGGGAAACAGCCATAACAGTAACCAAAAAGTTGGTTAGGATTTTATCATTAGTGAAAGTTTTTTTATTTATTTATTCATTTAAAATATTCATTATGGCTGTCACTTTTTGAGAAAACATATTGATAGAAGAATAAGGTTTCTATTTATTTCAAGTAATTCTAACAACAAAACAGTGGTAAAACAAAAACAGTTTTTCTAGAGTTTGAATGGAATTGCTACGTATATTTTATCTCTATGGCGGTTATCCTGTGCAGGGTCATGGGAGGGCATGCTACAGGCATGTAGCCTATGGGAGGAAACCAGAGCACCCAGAGGACACCCACCAGGCACAGGTAAAACACGCATACCCCACTCAGACACACCTGAAAGCGGGATTCAAACCCTTGACCCTGGAGGTGCGAGGCAACAGCAGTAACCACAATGATTTCAGATTGTCATTTTTGCTAATTTTAAGAAAGGAACCAATAGTTTTTGGGGTATGAGGTTAGGCTACAAAGCAAAAATAAAATAGGGGTGGTGTTGATAGATTCAAATTAAGTCTAACATACCACAATGATGAAGCGGATGATGATCTTTTGAGTCTTATAAGCACAAAGAAAATGCCTTGCCTGTATAGGTCAATCAAGCTGAGAAAATATTTAAGCCTGAATTGCTTTATACCATATTTTTCCAGCTGTATTTTACCAAAAAAAAATCTTTTAAGTGTCACTGATAAGACAGTACACTCATCTGTCACTCACTAGGTGGCAATGTTGTAACAAAAAAAGAAAAAAGAAAAGAAAGTAATGACCACGGTTAGGCAGAAAGACGTCATATACTCTCCTCCTTACTATTTAACTCCTGCCCATGAGATTTTTGTGGTATCTAAACCGAAGCAGGATCCAACCTGTTTGAAAGGCAAAATTCCCAGAGTTCCACAGTTACTCTGGTCTGTTCCCAGAAACTATGTTACAGAACAGTCACCGTTCATGTCCTTTATACACAAAGTATTGAACTACATGAAAAAGTAACGCAAAGTATTGAACTACATGTACTCTTGTTCCAGTTGCTTAGTACAGGGATCAAAGTGACTGCACTCAGTTTATCAAAATAAATTTAAACAACTAATATGTTCTATTATTCTGTAGTACAGAATGATCAACTATATTGTCTCCTAAGCATAGAATAATTTTGTGAATTTAAAATTGTGGGTAAGCCAAACCCATAATTTTGATTGTTACATCTTACTGCTCACAACAATCAACAATCCAGTACCTTAAAATATGATCAGAATATTTAACTTTAAATTAAACATACTAAGGAAGCCTTCGGAGGGCCTTCAAATGTCAAAGCTGTTGTGGGCCTTGCATGTGTTAACCAACAGGGGGATCCTGTGGGCTTATTGTGCACAAGACCACAGAGGGTTGCCCACAGAAAACCCTCGCAGAGCCCCAAAACAGCTTTGGGCCCTATATGAGCTGTCCCATTTAATACTTGAGAGGGATTCATGTGGGTTTGCCCTGCCCACAATAAACCCACTCTGACCCACAGTGGGCCCAGATGGGCATGTTTGCTTGGGTTGTGACACTTTTTGAGCATATTTGAAGGAGCATTTTATAAAACTGTTTCAGTGCTCCAAGTGGATTCAGATTAATGACAATTTCTGTGCATATGTGGACAAAACATATTCACAACAAACTCCTGTTTTTGGTCAGTTTTTTTTTTTTTTGTTCAACTTGGTTTGTGAAAACAAAGTGATCTAAATCCTTGTCACATTTTGCTGAAGAGATAATAAATTTAATGGGTTGCTGTACATAAATAGCTCCAGTTTTCTGTCACAAAACAGAAAAACAACTCAAATAGCTTTGTCAGGTAGCAACATGACAGAAACCAATGTAGCTTTAGCAGCTCTAAGCTGTAGAGCTTATGTTGATAGACAGCAGTATTGTGTCAGTGACAGGAACAATAATTAGTGTATAATATTGTTAATATATTTTTGTAATTTTCCATATGCAGTCCATATGTAGAGCCAGTAATTCCTTCTCTACAGCTCTATGCCATGTAGCATTCATGATGTCCATGATACAGTATATCAGTGATAGCATCCATATAAACTAACCAATGATGTTTGCTAAAATTTTCCTTTTTCTGGTTAATGATAAGCGATACTTAGCCTATTGTGCTGTGATTTATTGAACTTTGGTACGTCTATTTTTTAATTAATATTACAGAATAAAATAATAGGACTATCAACCAGTGAAGATGTGTAAATTATAAATGACTTTTAGAACCTAATCAAAACAAACCAATTTCCTGCCAAAAGTCATTAGCAGCAGCAATGCCTGAGACCGTGAAGAGAAATGAGCTTCTATTATTTAATTTACCATGTGTTTTACACTTTTAAAGTTTTGAAAGAAATAGTGTGAAAACTCATTATGCAAGCCAAAACCTGTGGAGACATGTACAGTTAAGCTATTAGCTGGCTTAACTAGCTAGCCAGATCTTTCGATGTTTTATAGTATTGAAGCTCTTTATTAAACTGAAGATGTCACTATGATGTTTGATAACGATTAGCTGTTTTGCTCAGAATAATGTATGAGGAGCATCTTAGCTAGACTGCTAACTATTTAGCTAGCAATATGTATGAATTAACATCTGCTAATGAACCTAGCAACCTATTAAAACGGTAGCGGTATTTAAGTTTCAGGTTGTGTTCATTCCAGCATAGCTCACTTGTCTAGTTAACATAATTGTTTAAAATGCATTCCTTACTTATGGAATTTTCTGATCAGCTATGTCAAAAGAAATTAATTGTATTTAATTGTATTTAATTCTAGTTGCGATTGTAAAATCTAATTGCTTAAATTGCCAGATGACTAATGTACTCATAATTCAGAAATATTCTTGATTGCGTCTTCACTTACTCAATTAAATTATTATTACAGTAGCATATTTTTGCACATCATCATGTTATCTAAAGGGATAAAATTAGCAGTCATAGAATAATACTAATAGCATTATTCAAGGTACACATTATTGTGTTTATTTGCATTATGTACACTGAATCAACAAAAATATCAGCAAACATTGTCCATATGTTACCAGTAATTTTAAACAGAAAGCATATACTTATACTTTATACACTTTTTGTCCCTAAACCATATGGATTCCAATTATTATTATGTTACACATTATACAGCAGTTGCTCCAACTAAATTTATATATCTTTACTTTTTACACTTCATTTTTAATAAGGTTCACAAAGAAGCAAAATTGAGGCAGCTCACAGATGAACAGAAGAATGAATATCTTAAGTTTTCCCTGTAGTTTTCCCTGCAGTGAAACTCATTTTATGTTTTTCATCTCTTTCATTTTCATTATGTCCATACTGTATGATTAACAGCTTGTTAAAAGAGAGTGTACTTAAATAAGGACAACTACAAACATACATCCAGACTGTGATTTTTTTTTTAGACATCAAATTCACATATGCTTGTTTTTTTATTTAGAATTATTTTGGCCCACTTGTTTAATATCAGATAGATTTACATGTCCATATCTGGCCATGACAAGATATTATGCTTCCCAAGAACAAGTAATTGACAGGCTAATGACATGAATATCTAGATATCACCTGGCTTTAGCAAAGCGATTGTCAAAGTCACTTGAAATTCTCTGTCTACAAGCAGAGGAACAACCAACCCCCATATTGCTTAAGGGAAGTTCTTTTAAAACTCACTGTGATGGACTACACGATGAGCTTGTTCCTGAACAGGTTTGTCTGCATGCAGTCAGGTGCAGTGGCTTTTGGGTGAAGCATTTCTAGTCTCTGAACTCTTATAACCACTAAAAACAGAGATAAGACTTCCTTGTTCTTGAGAATCAGGTTTTTTTTTTTTATCATGCGTAAAGATGTCTGACAACCACAACAGTGCTAGTACCAATATAAATCCTTCTTCTCCATCATTGGGACACCTACAAAAGAAACAGGACAAATTACACATGTAAAAGCCATGTTTATGCTTAATGCAAATCCACCACGAAATACAAAACATGGTGTTCAAGTACATCTTTATCATATAATTTAAATCAGCTTTTCTTTAATAACTACATATTAAGGAATTAGTTAATTTTCTCTTCTATAGCAATATTATTTCTTCTCACTGGTCCGCTCAGAAGAGATCTGGATATTTGTAAAGCTACATTGTGACAGTGCATATGGTTAAACACGCTTTACAAATTAAACTAGATACAATTGAATTGAATTATTTTCATAAAATTGGTTCACAGCTCAGCTACACTCAGTCACATGTGGACAAGACTATAGGCAATTATACTAGAAAAATTATTGATAATGCAAAAAATATGTAGATTTAAAATTATGGAGCTGACTATAAATAGATAACTGGAGGTACAATCAAGGTCCTATATAAAATATCAGCATGCATGATTACATTTAATTAATCAGGACAGTTACATTTATAATATAAGTACTGTATAAAAATTACTGTATAAAAATAAGTACTGTAAAAAATTATACATACTGAAGCTTGAAACATTATAATTATGATAAACAAAAGTGAAGTCCTAATGTATCCTTAAAATTTTACAGAAAGGAGTACAATAGATAAAATTGCAATACCAGAGTCAAGACTGTGATCTGGAGTCATCTGATCTCCAAATCCTGGATGCCGGACCCAGCCTGGCATGAGCTCCTGTTTGGATGAGGCTAACATGACAGAGCCCAGGTCTGGTCGGTCATTGTGTAGCAGATTTAATAGGGAATTGTACTGATGATCTGCCACCACCAAACCCTCGGCAGACGCAGCAGAGGGATACACCATGGGAGGCAACACCAGACTTGTGCCCTGCCGTGGACTATTGAGCCAAGCATTGGTGCTCTCCACAGGAGCATTAAGTGGCAGACGGGGCTTTGGCGGCATCTCTTCATGTCTGCCGAGCTCAATTCGTCCTGAAGAATCTGTGGCTTCAAAGCACATGTGCGATTGCATGTCCCAGTTGCTTGTACTTGGCTGCTCTGCAACACATCCAAAAAAGAAATACTTAACTGTATGCATGTCAGTACGTACTTACTAATCTCTTATGTTTATAACATATTAAGATATTTTGAGATAAGGAAATTACCAGGTTTGACCAATTTGCAAGGTTTCTTGATTTTTGTCATGTCTCCCTTCGGTTTGGTGATATTTTCCAAGGCACGTGAGAAATGTGCATCTACCATGCTGTTAATATCTCCCTGGAAGTAGGTGAGGAGTAGACTTCCTGAATGCTCTTCTGCCTTGCCAGCCACTGGACTCCCTGGTTGGTGCTCCATTACTAAGATTATAAAATTCATGTGTTATGTTACCAATTTGTCCAAAGTATGTGAATGTAAAATACAAATATATACATTTATTTATTTATTTATTTAATCCCCTTTAGATAAAACAGTAAATGTAAATAAATTTTCTGGTTGCAACATATAACAAATGACATGGTGTCATACTTAAATGAAAACAGGGAAATCTCTAACATACTTTGTGAATCAAAATAGTTCGGATAATAAAAGATAAAAGTGCAAGATAATTAAAATCATAAATGTTTATGCTTACTACATCTCCCACTTTTATATTATTTTTATACACTTTCACGTGTCTTAGAAAAAAAAATTAACTTAACATTGTTATAGTGTGCAAATATCACTTCAGGAAGGAAATAGATGCCATGCCTCAAATATTAAACACTGCCATGCCCATAATATTCACACATAAATAATATAGAAAAAATTACAAAAGCATCAAGTCTTAGTGTATTCACATTTTCTACTGTAAAATTTTTTAAATGTAAAAATTGGCTAAATCTATACAATAGGTGTCCATTTAATGTGTTTTTTACTAAATACACAAAAAAGTTTTATGAATTAAGTTAAAAGTGTGTTTATTAATATTTACCATGAGACCTGCAATGGTTAATGTTCCTGCTTTTCCTGTGATGTGTTCCTATACTTACCTGCAGTATATATATATGTCTGCTACGTTCAAACTGAAAAGTAAACAGTGAGCTTGCTCAGAGTCTGCTGCTGGATTTCATGTAGACATCTGGGAAAAAAACTGTATAGAAAAAATAATCCTTTCCTTTGGTGAACAAATTTGGTTTTCCTTTACCTATTAGACAAGAGGTTCTACTTAAGTGTTAGCGTCTTTATTAATGATCCCCAGCACAGGTGTGTTCTTCCTGCAATTCTCACAGCATGAACAGAATGTGCCTGAACTGGTCAAACCACACTCATACAGAAGAGAAAAACGTGCTTCTTAGAAAAGCCCAGTGACTTCTGCATGACTATAACTCACCATGCTCTTATCATTTTATTTGACCTGTTTAGTTAAAGTAAAATTAAAAGTAAAATGGAAAGGAGAGTGGATTCAGGTCTGCGTTTTTCACTGTTATGGAGATATCTGCTATGAGCTATGCCTTTTATAAAAACAGCCATGTTGCCATATTTGACTACAAGAACAATGCTGTTTATATTTTAGATTTCCTATTTCACTTAATCTAAAGTGGTTTCTTGAAATCCTATTCCAGCCTGACCCCAGCATCACCACATACACACACTAATAAGAGTCTAGTAACCTAAATCAATTGTGCTCAAAATGAGTTACCATGAATCAGAGCCAGGGTGGTTGTGATTTTTTTTTTTCTAGAACATGTCAATCACAACCTACCTTCATCAACATAATGATATTTATTACTGAGGTCATTGTTTATGAGCTACTTGCCTTGTCATTTAACTGGGTTAAAAGTCATTAAATTGGGTCTGGCTAACTCGAAAACTAGGTAGGCCGATTAATAATGCTGACTTGGACCTACTGTGATCTCTGAGTGGAAAGAATTAAAACTTTATCAAAAATTCATAAATAAAAACTCCACTAAACTGTGGCTCCACTAAATAGTCTGAATATGATAAAACACATTCAATTATTGAACCTAATATTTGAATAGGTGAATAGGATTACATCTAGAAAGCGTCAGTGTGTTAATGTCGAGATGTAGCAAAATTGTTCTTTTTTCTTGAAGAATAGAATTTGTTATTTTATAAAAATGACTCAAATAATGAGGTTGTGGAAAAAAATAGTTATCTATTTACTAATAAATTATGTTTAATACCCTTTAATTTACTTTTAATATTTGTCCATTGACATGTCCATAAGTAAATAGTTGGTGGCTACATAAATATAAAGAACATACATGAAGAAGAGTTACATGCTAAATGTCAGATGGCCATAAAGACTTACATAAATGTATTTATAGCAAACAGATATAGAAAGGAATTATAAAAATGGTATAATCCTAAATGAGGATGGGTTTGCTTTAGAGTCTGGTTTTCCTAAAGGTTTCTTTTTGTATTATCTCTGGGAGCTTCTCTGGGAGCTTTTCTGGGAGCGATCACATATATTATTTACACATATATAGATCACATATTTATTTATTTATTTATTTATATTCAGTATTACGCAAAAGTCTTAAGCCACCCCTTTTTTGTCCCTTAAGCAACACAGTGACATATGAATCATTCGGCCACAGCAGGGTCAAGGCTCACTGATGCACATGGGTGGCCTGCGTAGTCCGAGTTGCGTGAATACTGGCTCTGATGAAAAGGAGTCAAAACACACAATGCATTACAGTTTTAGTGGCAAAAGGGGACCTACTCAAAATTAAGTGGGTTGTTATGGCTCACTGGTGTATATTTAAAGATGTGACAAGCAATGGAATAGTTAAGTATTTTTTTAAAAATGCATTATAACGCATTTCAAGATTATAAAGAAAGCAAAATGGAATTTGTTACTGATATGCGCAAATTATGGAGGTGGCTGTTACCTGGAATAGAGTTTCTATGCCATAGAAATAAAACACGACTTCTACTGCTCTGGGGGAAGAACGTATCCAGGGCAACAAAGGTCTGGCTGAGAAATACCTGCCTCTAACTTAATGAATGAATCAGTGAAAAATATATACAATAGTATATAGTGAGTAATATAAGATCCTCCATTTACAGCATGAAACCTATATCATGACAAGAACACAGTATAGGCATTTTTTCATTCAGAAATACTTATCAAAAGAATTGTTTCATCTAATAACAAGACAGAATAGATATAACAGGGCATACAAATAAAAATTTTGCCTATGAGGGTCATTCAAAGTGTTGATATTTAAATATGTATTTATTTATATCTTTCTGGTATATTGTTACAAATCAATAGTCCTCATTCAAAATTTGCATTACAGACAATATATGCAGTGAACAAAAGTTATTTAAAGCAAAGATTTGATGCTTACATCCTGGACCAGATTTCTTTTTTGTTTTTCTTTTTTTTCTTTAGAAGATGGGCAGACCATGTGTTTGTTGGTGGTTAACAATGAAATCAAAAAGAAGTGCGCCTAAAGTTTAGTTTATATTTTCAGGTATTTTCAGTGACTCATGCACTAGGAGAGTCGGGTCACCCCCTGAAACATTTGTGTGCCCCAGATAGGCGAAGAGGCACCAATTTGGCCTGCACTCTATCTTACATCTCCTCCATCTGTCAGGCTTTAAAACCCAAGATTGCATCAATAGGGTTCTGCCAGAAGAGGGTGCCAAAAGGCAACCTTTTGTTTTATATGCATCAGACAGAAGGAGGTGACAGGTCCCTATCTCCTGGTCCTATGTGCCGAAGGTCTTTACATCGTCAATTAAACAATACGTTTTAAGCATGTATGTCTACCAGGGGAACTGATCACAACAACATTAGGGCTTCTGCAACTTTTGATGTAGCCCACATATGCGTTATTTAATCAGATTGTAACTTTGGTGAATTTGCATTTATACAATGCAATGAAAAGTATTAGGTCTTAAATCAGTTGTGTCAAGGAGAACTTTATGTTCCTGTTGCAACAAAGCATTTTTTTTATCTTTGGATGGCAAAACACTATGTACACCAGTCACCAGATATCAGTACATTAACACAACCACCAGGTGAACTGAACAACACCAATCACCAACTTGTTAAACTGACTCATTAAATCGCTGAAAAAGAATCAAAATGATAAAAAGATAGTAAAAGAACAAAACACTCACAGCCCAACACAGCAACAACCCACCACGAATGGGTCCCGGCAGGTGAAGAGCAAAAGCCTGCCAACCCAGCCTCCAAATTCCCCAGAACCCAGTGTAATCAAGCACCCATGGGATGTGCCCAATAAGCAAGTCTGATCCACAGAGGCCTCACCATGCAACCCGCAGCACCCAAAACATTTGCTGCCAATGTCCTGGTGCCACACGACACAGCGCCTTCCTAGAGGCCCTACAGAGCCGCACCTGAGATGCTCAAGCCCCTGATTGCACAAGGGGAACCCAAAATCTAGGGAAGTTTAATCAAAATGATTTCAATTTTAGGGCTGTTATCTGCTGTTATTATACAGTCAGGTCCATAAATTTTGGAAAAAAATTTTTTTAATTACCTTAAAATTACCTTAAATACTTGGATAAATAACCTTTGCAGTCAATGACTGCCTAAAGACTGGAATCTATCTACATGACCAAATGCCTAGTTTCATGCCTTAAGATGCTTTGTCAGGCCTTTATTGCAGCTGCCTTCAGCTGCTGCTTGTTTGTGGGTCTTTCTGCCTTATGAAAAGCATATTGTATTGGGCTGAGAGAAGGTGACCGACTTGTCCAGTGAAGAATATCCCCTTTCTTTCCCTTAGGTAGCTTTTACTGTATGTCATTATATATTTGTAATATAAAGCTGTGTCCTATCAGTTTTGCAGCATTTGGCTTAATATAAGTAGAGAGTATTTCAGAATTCATCCTGCTACTCAGTCATGTCATGAATAGACACTAATGATTCTGTTCCTTCGGCAGCCATACTATACATGCTTATGTCATAACACTGCCTTCACCAAGTTTAACAAATGCTCCAGATCATAACTTGTTCCTTTCTTTTTCCAAGTTAATTTTGGTTTCATTAGTTTAAAGAATTTGCAAAAGTCTAATCTGGCTTTTTTTTTTTTTTTTTTTGTTCTTGAGTGTTACCAGTTTTTTGCACCTTGTTTTGAATTGTCTCTATTTATAATAATATATTTTTCTCTTCCCTGTAGACAATTACATGCCTACCTCCTCAAAAGTGTTTTTGACTTGGTTAGAAGTTGTGAAAGGTTTCTTTTTCACCTTGAACAGAATTTTGCAGTGATATACTTTAGCTGTCCTCAGTCTATTTTTCAGGCCTTTTACGGTTGCTAAGATGGCAGTTAATTTCTTCTGTTTTAAGAATGTTCCAAATTGTCGTTTTGGCCACCCCCAATGTTTTGCTATCTCGCTGATTTTCTTTTTTTTTTCCAGACTAATGATGGCCTCCTTCATTTACTGTACATAGGCCCCTTTTTGGATCTGATTTTGAGAGTTTGAGTGAACAGCTCAATGCATTCTTAAATGCAAATGTAACACTCAGAACCACCTCCAGGCCTTTTATCTGCGTCATTAGTTTTGCAGGAATGGGGAACAGGCCGCACACTGCAACACAGCTGAATATTTGGTGTAGTGTTTACAAAATTCATAACGCCATGTACATTTATCTACTGCTTAGTTACTGAATTAATATATTTTATATAATTAAAATTATATAATATTTTTTAATTTACGCAGTGTTTTACACATTAGCCACTGGAAGTCATGGAATATAACACACTATCAACAATATGTCATTTATTGACATTAACAACCTTTCTTATAGGGTATTAAGACACTAAAGTCATTTCACCAAAAAGCACAACATCTACATAATCATAGTGCATTAATAATCAACAGAGAATTGTACAGAATGAATCACATTTGCACTTATTGTCCTCATTAGCACCATGCAACATCCATAAAACTGAGCTTCTGTTTTTCTTTTTTTTTAATTATATATTTTTAAAATTTTCATCTTTCTGGCTGCTCCTGGAAATCTTCCGTTCACTCGTGGTTTCAGATGGGCTGTGCGCCAGTTTTCCACTCTGAGCTTTACCACCCTGCATCAATGAGCCACTCCAGTCTGAGGTTGAAAGGCAAACATTTTTTTAATCTTAATTAGCAAGCAACGTGGCACAAGGTGTGGAAATAAAGTACAGATCAATATGTTATTACAGATCAAGATTAAATACCAACCTGTGTAGCCAGTGAGTTTAAATCTTCCACAGCAGAGGTGAATACGCCATTGCTTACGTACATTTTCTTTCATGAGGCAGTGGAACAGAAATATAAAAAAACCTGAAACAAACACAAACATGTTGGGTAGTTTAGTAAGTTTGTGAGTGAGTAAAAATCTGTTCCGGCACAAAAGTACAACTGGTGTACACATGACAGGATTTTACGATTGTGTTAGTCATAATATTGAGCAAACGCATATCAGTCAAGTCTCATGGTTTACTCATTTAAGAGTTTGGCCATAAAGCATTAACAATGTCAGAAATCATCAAAAGACAGAACTTGTCGACAATTTGGAAACTTACATGAATTAAAAACAAATTCCTAGATTTTTAGGATCTTACTCTGAAACTCTGTTCATTACTGTACATCAACCTGATGCTTCTTACCTTGTAGAGTATTAAGAATTGAGAAGAGGTAAAGAAAAGGGACTCGCACCGGTCCCCAGGTAAAGAAGGCCAGCATCCAGGTGAGGCCGAGTAGAAAGGTGAGACTGGCAACCACACGCATTTCATGCAACATTCTGCTGCAATGGCTTGCTTCTTTACTGAGCTGCATGCCTCGTATCTGCACCAGCACCACGCCGAACACGCTGACGTTGCAGATCAGGATCAGCACCACAAATGCTACTACAGTTACATAAAACGCTATGTCGTTCTGTAACCAGCAGCTAAAAAAAAACACAACAGGAGAAAGTGTGTAGAGGTGTTTTATAGAGGATATGTTGGAATCAGGATTGCCATGGACGTAGCAATAATCACACTTACAAAGATGAAAAATCTTCAACTGCTGTTATGGAATGAGTGTTACCATAGATGTTTTTGTCCACGGCAAGCACTACACTGACAATGATCAGAGGTAAACCTGAAAAGAATGCTTCAAACATTAGCAGCAACCAAATAATAATTTTATAACCAAATCCCTTTCACTTAAGCAACACTGTTATTGTGTTATTTTCTCCCACTAGTGCCAGCTGCTTAGTGTCTTCCCAACACAGATACTAGTGCACCCAATGACATGTGGAATAGCATTGTGTAAGGCAATCCTGTTCTTCGATTTTATATTAATTGTTTGAAATAGAACTTTTAGAGCACTAACAACACAACAACAACTGGTGCATATTTTTACATGTATTCCTCATGCGCATATTCGAACATCCACTGAATTAAATAAGGAAACTAGGCTATATTTCCTCAAAAAGTCTCACCCCATCCAAGAGCACAGAATTTAAGGATGTAGGCAGAAACATAGACATTAAAGACTTTCACAAAAGCCAGGTACATGTTGATCGCCTCCAGCCCCATCCATGTGAACGTGGCCAGGAAGAAGTAGTGAAGAATAGCAGCCATGGCAATACACAGGTCATAATTGTTAAACGAAGCAAGCCAAGAATTAACCAGAAAGAACATGTTGAGACCCATCAAGGCTGCTGAGAGATTGATAAGGATCTTAGATGGGTAATCTCGCCTCAGCTTTCTGTAGAGCAAGAGGAAAGAGATGGTTTAGTATTATAGAGCCAGCAGTCTTTCATAGGATCCAGATGATTCATCACTGGTAACTCACTCAAAGGCCATATAAGTCAGCAAAGTGATGCCTAGAAAGAGGGAGGACAAGCCACATCCCAGGTATGTAATGACTGTGAGAATCTTGTCATCTTTGGAGTTTATGGGTGTTTTAAATATATCCTACAAGAGAAAATAGAATAAGAGGGATATTATGAACATTATTCAATATATTCTATGGAAATATTAATTAGACTAAGTACAACATCTGATTACCAGCAGCACTCCAAAATGTGTGAGGTGAAAACAGTGGCATGCTGTATGAGTGGCGTTGCTATATTTAACTTGGCATCCATTATCATCCCAACCACCTTTTCCATCTGTCGCACAAACAAAAACATCATGAAAAAAAAATTCAGATTCCCCCTGATCCTATGAAAAGATACAGTGTTAGATTACATTAAATACAGATAGAAAATTAAAATTCAAACGTACAGTTCCTCTCTAAGTTCCAGTAGACACACTTGACCGTGTCATGGTCCTATACAAGAGGAAGAGGAGATTTCAGTTTAAGATGAAATTAAGAAAAACCCTGGAGAATTCTCACTTATGACAGCTACAAGAAAAGATATCAGAATTATTATGCTTGTAACTAGATGTTCTGTGATGTTTCAGACCTTTTTGGGCTGAAGATGGAGAAGTGTGATTATGACAGGATCCCTCAGGTTGATTATACTGGCATTGGTTACACTGGCAGAAACCACATAAGAATTCAGCACCAGGCTGCTATAATGGTCCTAGAGATGGGATATTAAAGAGGAAATTCATGTAATTCATTACTATTTAAAACCATGTCACAATGGTCATACCCTCAAGAGTAAGTTGTACACTTCACTGTGCGTCTATATCTACTGTGTATCTACTATGTATATTTTCACCTGGCCATGTGAATCTTAATGAATACCAAATACTTTTACTATTTAACATATTTCTTAAACCTTTCAAACCATTGGTTTTCCCATATACACTAATTAGCCATAGCATTATGACCACCCGCCTAATATTAAGTCGGTCCCCCTTTTGACAACAAAACCAGTGCGATGCACTGTGTGTTCTCACTCATTTCTATTGGAGCCAGCATTCACTTTTTCAGACGTTTGTGCTATAGTAGCTCTTTTTTTGGTTTGAACTACACAGCCTTCACTCCCCATATGCATCAATAAACCTTGGCTGCCCATAACCATGTCATCGGTTAACCAGTTTTCCTGGCCTTGCACCCATTTTGGTTGGTCCTCTTGTGAGACTGGGAACATCTCACAAGAGTTATGGAGTTCCTCTGAGACAGCCTAGACATCACAATTTGGCCACAGGATTATGGGCGACAGGGTCATGGGCGGAGGCTCACTGATGCACATGGGGAAATGAAGGCTGGCCTGCGTAGTCCAAGTGAATCTGATGAAAAGGAGTCAAAACACACAATGCGTCCCAGTTTTGGTGGCAAAAGGGGACCTACTCAAAATTAGGTGGGTTGTTATAGCTCACTGGTGTACAGTATATTTAAAGATGTCCATGTGACAAGCAATGGAATAGTTAAGTAATTTTTAATGCATTATAACGCATTTCAAGAATATAAATGTAAAAGGGATAAGAAAGCAAGGTGGTATTTGTTATTGATATGTGCAGTTTATGGAGGTGGCTGTTACCTGGAATAGAGTTTCTATGCCATAGAAATGAAATTGAACACGACTTCTACTGCTCTGGGGGAAGGACGTATCCAGGGCAACTGGTAAGGATATTGATGCCACATTGTCACTGTCAGACTGCTCAACAAAGGTCTGGCTGAGAAATATCTGCAAGAGATAGGAGGCAATATCCGTTTCAGTGCTGTGAAAGTGAGTCCATCTAGTATGAAGTCACTTCTTTTGTTCAGATGTTTCGGTAATTATTTAAAGGGTTAGTTGAGGATCTTACTTCAGGAAGAAAACCTGTTTGAAAAGAGGCTACTTCAAATGTGAGTCCTTGGAAAAGCAGTGGATCTAGATTGACAAGCTGCAGTGCCAATGAAGGAACTGTGGTGTTGTGATAGTCTCCAGAGAAATTCATCCTGTTTCCTACTTGGTCAGTAATAGAGAGAATTCTGAACCACAGACATAGAAAAGAGAAAATAAAACATTTAAAGAATTCAGAAACAGTTTACAGGTATGGCTTGCTTGTAGTGATGCTCCAACTCTTTCAAACTCTATTTCAACAAAATTTATGCAACTTGATTTCATGTGTATCATTATAAGACATTACATACAACATAAAGGGTTGCCTTACTTACTCATTTGTGGCTTCAGAAAGAGAAGTTGTGCAAACAAAGAGCTTGGAAACCACGTTTATAATGTTGTTTGCCAAGTCAGTGGTCATAATACCGACATGTGCAACATCAGACAGTTTCTGCAGCACAGTGTTCAGCTTAGACGTACTCAAGTCTGTCTCGTTCTGCAGCAAATTCTCAATCATTGCCACAATTTCGTTAGAATTGTCTGGTGGAAAGGAAGTTTACAGAAGCAATTCCAGATCAACTGAGGCAGCTATATAGACTCAAAATGTCAAGCTTAATGTGATGGGTGTTCAGTGAAACTTGTGATGAAATCTCTTGAGAATGGAGGTGTTGTCAAACCAATTGACATTTACAGAAGACTTCAAGCACAGTATGGTGATGAGGCTAATAGCTGCAATTTCTCTCTCATAAGTGTTCTGTTCGATTTCTGTTCTTTGTTCTGTTATTCTGTGGAATTCTGTAACAAAAGTTACAGTACCCTCAAGAAAGGATAAAACTGATTGAATGCCATAACCATTGCACATTATAAGTCACAGTTTTTACTTAAATACTTGAACGGACTATTTATCTTTGTTGTAACAAAATTATGCCCATTACCATTTTTTTAAATGTACTTTTTTTCTCGAAATATATTTGCTAAATTTATGGACACCCCTAAGGAACTGTCAACTTGTAATTAAAATAAGTTTAAAACGATTTTTTTAAACAAGTGAACATTGTTGTTCCCAGTGCTATATCTAGTAAGGGGAGTTAAATCCTGTTGAAATCCACTACTCTATATTAAAAGAGAGACAATATGTTTTCCAGCACAAATTCAATCATGCATATAAAATGTCTAACCTGTGAGAATTGTGATTAATTGTAAGAACAGTTAAGACCAGAAGATCCCAAGGATCATAGTTATTTGATTTAATAAATTTGTTACCGACATACTTTTGCAAGAAAGCCATTCTCAATAGCATCTCACACAATGCAGTTCCCAGACATAATGTCAAATGTGACAAGTATCAGGATTTTTGGTCATGCACACTATTATGTCAACAAATGGGTTCTATGTAAAAGGAAAAGCATCTGATAACTAATACAGAGGATGTCTCCAATCTTGTTAGTCATAATGGGAAGAAACTTATTGCTGTAATTCTACCTGTTTTTATAAAGGAAGGTAATTTTAGTTGGGAACTTTTTTTTTTTTGTATAATGCAATTATACAGTATACTAGTAAAATCTTTATATTATTTATAATACTATAGAATTGCACTACAATGTAAAATGGCAGATTATAATTTATCAAAGCAAAGAGGCTATTGTCTAGATATCAGATAAATTAAAACTTAAATAAAACTAAACAATTGACTAGATTAAATGAACCTGTATAAAACACTTACCTGGTGTAACAGTGACACTTTCCAAATCATTGATATCTGTCATAACTTTCTCACACATGGACAAATCTGGTGGATCCCAAACTGCTTCATCACTGCTGGCATCTAATTTACTGCAAGGCAAAAAGGTTTTATATATACAGTATATATGATTTTAATAAGTTACTAATTTCTAAATATTACATAAAATATGTATAAACATTATAATATTCATTAATTTATATCCAAAACATTCACTGGGTCAATCAGGGAGGTCAAGGAACTAAAAATAGATAGATTTTTTTTCTGAGTAGTCAAAGCAGCCTAAAAGCAAACATACCCAAAACTAACATTGCCATCATCATACAGTATACTAAACATAGGCCTCATAAAATAAATTAGCTCTACCTCAGTTATTAAATTTTTCATTGTTATCTTCATTTGTTCATGAATTAATATTTGAGTTGTATTTAAATTTACATGCATTATCTTCAAAGCTCATTTCTGCTTTGAGGCATATTACTTATAAAAAGCTTGTTAAAAAGCAGTTATCAGTCACTCCAACGGGCAAAAGCGTGTGTGATGTGTGTAGAGTGTGTGCCATGTGACGCAAAGACATGAGGAAGCAAGATTAATTGAGAGGCTTTTAATGCTCTGTGGAAAATACTTTGTGGAAAAAAGTTACTTTCATGCAATCATTAACTGAGAATTTTTAATAATACCTATAATAAAAACAACTTTTATGTTATATCAGATTATGTCAAATAAAATAACTCAGCTTCATTCATTCAAACATTAAACTGCTTACCAAAGTCTTATGGCTACATCACTTCCCTTTTCACACTTCATCTCACAGTTTTCCTGAGCTGGTGTGGAAGGCCACATATATTGACCATAAACTGTTAGAGTGGTATCCTCAGGACAGAACCCAGGCTCTGAAAAAAGCAAGGAAGAAATATTAATATTAGCACGAAATATTAATTACTACTACTACTATTAAAGAGCAAATTATTTATAAAAGTTTTTCAATCATTTTTAAATCTGGAATCTACATGTCAATAAATCTTCCATTCAGTGTTTTTTTTTTTTTTTTTTTTTTTTTTTAAGATTTAATTTGTCACACACTCAACTATACACTGTATGATGTAAAGTGAAACAACTGTCTCAGCCAAAAGAGAATAACGTACAAATCACATTAGGTCAATCCTAAAATGAACTTTTAAATGAAAAAAAATCAATTTGCTTTAATGTAAAAAAATATTCTAATAGATAATATTTACAAAGGAAATATCTAAATACAATGTGCAGAAATTTGAACAAAGTAGAAATTTCAGTGGGTACTGGACAGGAAAATGTATAAGGATGGATAGAAACAGCAGTTATGTTTGGCATTATATATAAAGTGCAAATAAATTGTCAGAGTTGTGTATTTCTGTCATAAATGTGCAATATACAAAGAATATTAATTTTTATTTTCGAACTATCATCTGTTATATTAAGTAAAAGCAATAGCATAGTATTTGAAAGCAGAACAAGACAGTTCTTGGGATGGAAGGGTTAACAGAAACTATTCTGTCTGTATGGACTATTAAGTGATATATGGTTTGACTGGTTTGTTCTGTAATTGCTCTCTGTTACTCTGAAAGCTTTGTGTACTACATTTAACTCATACTATATCCACTATTTGTGCCAAAGATACAGAATACTGCACATTGGCCTTATGATTGAGAAATGTACACAAGATGTACAGCATATATTCTAGTATACATGTAGAGTAAAGAGTGTTCGTAGTGCGGCGGTGTAAGTCCATACCTATGTGTAAGATGCTGATCTCATCAGGTGGGACCTTTATTGTGATGGAACTATTGTCAAATCCTTTTGTTAAGAGGCCAAAAATAATGATTCCAGTTTCAGTGACATTCGTTGAAGCTGGGCCTTGGACATGGAAGGAGCAGATATACCTATAGCATATACAACATGCATCATATTTCTGTTCAATGACAACTGAACACAGTAATGTGCCAAACATCGTGTACACAAAATGCCATCTGTACTCACTTTGGGGTACTCGTCAGCTTAAAATTCACAACCTTCATTCCGTGACTTCCTCCTAATGTTTGCTGAAGCTAAGAAGAAAACATTAATTATTATATGATGTGTGTGTGTGTGTGTGTGTGTGTGTGTGTGTGTGTGTGCGTGCGTGCGTGCGTGCGTGCGTGCGTGTGTGTGTGT
>JAOVVB010000037.1:18348809-18358873 GCA_028570985.1 Heterobranchus longifilis
GATATGACCCAGCCTATGAACATTATTAGTCTTGGGTTATCTGTTTGACACCTGGGCTCTCAGCTAAGTAGCTCTCTTTAAATGAATTGAACTACAGTATATTTGCATTTCCTGTAGTGATTGATGGAGCAACCCTTAGAATTGATGACAAACTCAGAGTAGCCAAAGAAAGGAGAGAAGAACAAGAAAAGCAGCAAGGTGGGTCATTCATTGTGCTGTTTTTTGTTTTGTTTTGCATACATGCAGTTTTTTTTTCTTTCCCCCGGTTCTTAGAAGCAGCATACGTTATAAACCATAGAAACGCACTCAGACTGTGGTAACAAATTCATATGTTCTGTGTTATCAATACAGCAGTGCGTGGCTCTCAGATTCTAGAGCGAGAACGAAAGGCCAAACTTCAGGTTGAGAAACAGATTGAGGAAAAACAAAGAAAGCTGGAGGAGCAGCGCAGGAAAGAGGAGCAGAGACGAGCTGCTGTGGAAGAGAAGAGGAAACAAAAGCAGGAGGAGGAAAAGGTCAGCTCATTCCTTCTCTTTATAGTTTTAATATTTATTATTTAACTTTTAACAAAATTGAATTAGTCCATTCATCAGAGCATAGTGCATAAGTTTTATGATATTTGACACTGCGCGTTTTCGTCAAGGAATTAACAATAAATACATTGCGTCCCCCTCCAATCCCCCCCTCTCTCTTTTTTTTTATTTTATTTTATTTTTTTATTTTTTTGTGGTGTGGTGGGGTAAGGAAGAGGGGCAATAAGCATCAACTTGCCTCCTTATGCACTATGTACAGTATGTTATGCTAAAAGTTCTAGAGCAGCAATGCATTACACTTTCATTGGAAACTTAATCAAACCCTTTGCAAATTGATTCTTTAAGAAGAAAGTCTTAGGAGCTTTTAGAGCCATTTGTGATAACTCTTATAACTCTTCTCTACATTCGTGTGCCAGTCGGTCAGCAGTTTCAGAAAGACAGGAACTGTTTGCTCCTTTAATGGTCTGCACTGTTTTTAGTTCTACACATATTTTCTGGCTCAGTATGCATCATTCCTGGGTAAGAAGAGAAACTAGCTTTAGTTCTGTTACTTAAATATGGTGAGGCTTGCTGGCAGTGCTAATGGCCCCGGTTTGTTTTCTAACTGAAAAGCTTGGGATTATTTACTTATACAGTATATATCGTTTTGCTGCATAGGAGCACTATGAGGCAGTGATGCGGCGCACTATGGAGCGCGGTCATCGCATGGAGCAGAGGCAGAAGAGATGGTCTTGGAGTGGCCTGCCAGACTCGGATAACAAAAATGGTATGAGCACTAAAGCAAAAATGTTTATAATTTCTTTAATCTCTTGCATTTTTTTTCTTCCTCTGGCTTACAAATGATTTATAAATGTGGTAGATAATAAACTCCAGACACATCAGGTAAAAAAGAAAAGAATATTCAAGTTTCCTGCAAACATTTGTTAATTTACAGATATTTGTATGTCTACTGTTTTGCTTCAGAATATTAGTCTAACCTTCTTCTGAAGGATCATATGACACACTATGCAAACTTTGTCAATGAAATACTTGCAAGTCAATATTAGTTTAAACGTTCCATGTATAATGGTGGAACTATCTCTGTGTTTGTTTCTTTTCTTTCTTTTCCTTTGTTTTCCATGTTGGTTTACATTGGCTTGAGTAAGTTTGCCTGAGAACAGGTAACTCCCAAATGATCTCAGCTGTTTTTTTCTGACTCTCCCTTCTAGTGGAGAGTGTATATGTATCTCCCTTAGAATGTCTATCCATGCCCCTCCCACAGGTCAGAGCGACAGTGGCCCCACCTCCTCCCCAGTCTCTATAGTAATCTCCCCAGCCTCTCCGGTCTCCAAGCCTTCGAGAAGCCACACACCACAAGGTGGTCACCGCTTGCTTGCTTGCCCCTAATGGCACAGCTTGGCACGAACTAGCTCTGTACCCTCCTCCTTCTCACTCATGCATTCACCACTGACTTATTCTTTACGCCTTGTATTCACAAGGTTTGTTCACAAGTGGTAGCCTTTTAATCTCCCTCACTTCTTTTCTTGACTTTTTTTGCACTGAGATGGGGCATCCACAATGTATATGCACTTTTAAGAAACTGCCATGTTTCTATTGAGGTTTAAGAGCTCTTGGCTCTTTGCTAGCTCTTTGGCGACTAACTGTATGATACTGTATGTCTTTGTGCAACTTTCTGACTTTTTTAAATGTGCTGCCATTTTGGCTGAGACTGTTGACTGTTGTGATTATGATTTAAGAAGAACTTACTCTGGGTATGTTTATAATGTAGTTGTATTAAATAGAAATATCTTAATTAGTTTGAAATGATGAACTGTAACATTTTTTTGCTGCTGATAGCTGAACTGTAAAAGATGTCTTTGCTTCCTGTGCTAAACATGTTGTAGGATCCACTCTAACGTAGATCCCATGTTGTCTTCATTCCCCCTAATTTTTCTGCCCTGGTTTGTCTGTCGGCCCTATAGACAAACGTTCCTCCTCTACTACAAACCTCAAACAGCCTACAGACTCTGCTATCAGCAAGCGCCTCTCCTCTTCCTCCGCAGCTCTCCTCAACTCTCCTGACAAAAGTAAGTTTTCCCTGGCTCATGTTCCTCAGAAACCGACCCCCTGCCAGTGTGTTTACCTCCTCTCTCCCTTCATGCAGGATGTCTGCAGTTTTCAGTGTTATTCAGGGGTAACAACAAGACATGGATGGTAACTCTTTGCAAGTGCCATTCTTGCATGTCTCTAAATCAGAACCTGTCCACTGATTAAATGAAATTCCTCTGTTAATGTGATCTAACTGGAGAATAATCACTAGGGAAAGGCATTTATGTGTCTTTTGCTTCACACTGGTTCTCTGAATGATTTTACCTTCTAGGGTTGTTTTGGATGTATTTGTTTGGCAAATGATTTGATTAGGATACCAATGCTATGTCTGTTTTAGATTCACTCTGCCTGAAAGGCTGTACTAATGATACCTGTGTTAGTGCTGTTTTTCTCTACAGCTCTGTTTCCTCTAGAGGGATCATTCAGTAGTGACTCAGCTAATTTCAGCACCAGCGCTATTTGTGTTGGATACGATTGATTTCCTTCCCTTAAGAACACTACGCACTTTCTACCATGGGATGGGTACCAGAATGCAGTTCCTGAAATCATATCACACGAGCATTGACAAAATTATATTTTTTATTATTATTGTTGTTATTATTATGATTTTTTTTTGTTGGGATACCCACTATTTGTGTTAATGTAATTAGGAAGAAAAAGCTTACAGATAGATTCAGAATGTTCTGTTCTGGCACACAGATCAGGGAGAGAATCACATACTTTTGATCCTTAAAAGATAAAGTGCTAGGTATCATATCCAAACTCATTCAACTGTAAATGGCAATAAAATCAATATAGTTTTACTAGACTAATAAAAAAATAAATCAATTTTGTGCCAACTCTTGCACAAAAAAGGAGTAGAAAATATACTCTCAGTAGGTATCAAACAAACAGATAAAACATTACAGCTAAAACATCATAGAACAGCTGCTCCGTTTATTAAATCTCTGTTTTAGATTGTGAGATCTCTCTGTTTTGTAGGTGCAAAGAGGAGGAGTTCATCTTTGAACCGGTTGCCTAGCAATGTCCCTCGGGTTTCTAAGGAAGTGCATAAGCAGCTTCAGGTGGAACGGACAGGTGCAGGTTTTCCCCCTCTTCCCTTTCTGTTAGTGGTTTTATAGAAGCTAAATAAAAGTCAGAAGGATATCCAGAGATTTGCATAAAATTAAGCTTGCCTGCCATTCATACAAAATAAAGCCTGACAGTGGTCTTGATGAGGCCTACTTCTTCTATAATTTGCCAATTACAAGTAAATAGGGGAAGATTGATTAATAGTCTGTGATAGTTAATAGTCAGATCAAGCTAATTCCGTGTTTTAGATTTTATTTTATTTTTTAATAACTACATAGTGGACAAGACATAAACGTTTTCCATTCGATATGTAGGACATGTTTCAGTATATAATAAAGTAATGCAAACTACGATGGTGCAACAAACCTTTAACTGCCGTAACTACAGCTCACGTTACTCGTTCTGAATTCTGCCACATCACCACATGTGGAAACACTAATGGATGTAAGAAAACCAAGTTTACAGTTAAACATATAAAAAGAAAATAAAGCCTAATATAACATTGTGTTTTACATTCAAATATGTATATTTTTGTCTAATGCAAAGAATAGTACAGCTTATAGACGAAACGTTGACCAACAACTATCAAGGTTACAAATACAATGATCATGTACTTGTTTGTTTCTCGTTATCTGTATGAATAGCTTACAGTACTTAACCTTAACTAATTAACCATGAAGTCATTACATTTTGTTATTCCCTAATTAGCCATTAAGTTATTACGATTAGTTCATGTTTTAGTCTGATCAAATAGGTTTTTCAGAAAACCAAAGCATGGAACATGACACAGTTGTTGCTTGTGTGGTGCGCTAGCTAATTGTAGCTGAATTTGAAATTTTCCCAGACATGTAGAAGGTGGGGCTTGCCACAGGGTTTACTGTGCAGATGAACCACAAAGCCTTCTGCATTCTTTTTACTACAAAGGTGCTTGGTATAAAGCAGGCGACTGAACAGTACGAAGAAAGCGAACTCTAAAGAGGGGGAAAAAATGATTAAAAAAAAAAAAAAAATACATTTTTCTGTAGTCTGTTGCAGTAATTATATATCTAAATCCCTTGACCTAAAACTTAAAAATCTTGCTAAACACTTCCTTTGAATAACAAAATTAAAATGTTCAAATGCTCCTACAAACTAGACTACATTCCTTACTAGGCTTTAACTCTGTGGGTGATGATTGTCTTTAGACCCTGTCCTGAAGAAACGGAGCTCCTCCCTTTCCCGTGTGGGGAATAAAACTCCACCCACTGGCAAACCAGAGAAACCTGCACCCATTGAATCAGGTGCTTCGTCTCATGAGTGTTTCTAATGCCTCTCTGTGCATCTCCCTTAAAACGAATGTGAAAATGCTGTATTGAGCTGCCTGCAATGCTCTGTAACCTACTACTGCAGCTTGATGATCTAACCTACAACTGCAGCTTGATGATATAACCCACTATTTTAGCATGATGACATTCTACACAAGTCAACAGAATGGCTCCAAATTATTAAAAGAATGTCTCTTGATGTTTGTTTGAAGCCAGTGTTAACAATCACTTTTCCCTTCTGTGTCACTTCTTTTACCAGCAAATAACAATGTCTTTTTTTCTTTATGCAAATGTTTTCACAAAGCTGTTTGTCCAGGCCTATGGACACTGCTGTTTTGTGCGTCCTGGTGTCCGCTGTGCATGCTGACGTCATAACTGCTCATTTCTCTCCCTGAGAATCACATCTTTGTATACTAACCTACTGATTGTTTATGGACACAGCATTTTTTTTTGTCTTCTAGAATGCATATATGTGTGTGTGTGTGTGTGTGTGTGTGTGTGTGTGTGTGTGTGTGTGTATATATATACACCAGTTTAATTCTTTTAAAGAGCTCTTGCTCACTTTCATTTGATCTCCCTCTGAACATGTGATCCACGTGCACTTTTACTTTCACCTCCTGTCATTCTTTAAATCTAACTAATTTTCCTACAGTAACCTGATATGACTCCAGCAGCACCTCTTGACTTAAGCACAATCACGTCATATTGACATCTTATTATTATTTTGAAATATTTTAGCTTCCCCGTGTCACTCACCCTTTCCACAGCACTGTGTTTATCCTTCAACATTTCTATCTCTTTTTCTGTTTTATTTTCTTATTTTTATCGGTGTTGCCATGCTGCGTGTGCGTGTGTAGCCCAACGCCCATTGGCCAGTCCCATGGACAGCAGTGTCCTCAGTCGTCTCCTCACCCCTACCCAGGCCTCTCTAGCTAGGAGCAAGAGTGCATCAGCGCTTTCAGCCCATGGAGCGGATGAGACAGGTAACCTAGAGAAAATCTAGAGAGAGTGAAGGGAACCAATTCATGTAGAAAACTGATGGCTGTGGTGTTGGTGGTGATTTTTTTTGCATTGGTGTTCTGTGGCGCGTGCAGTGATCGAGCATGCTTGTAAACTTCAACGTAAGCAATCATCCCTATGAAATTCATTCAAGTCATTGGACACTGTTTGCTGAGTTCAAATCAGGGATAATTGATAACTTGGGTTTATGTGCTGTTTGGTTTTGTTTGGTTTTACATTGCACTTATTTAAATAGACCTGCCAAGTCAGATAGTTGTGTTGTTACCTGCCTAAATACACCATACTGAGGGGGAGAAATGTGCCAGGTTTCAAATTCTATTCTAAATTTTGTGAATTCTATAAATTCTTACCATTCAGTTGAGCACTGAACAGGATTTAAGTCTATGGTTCACTGTTTCAAATGTTTATTTTTAGAATCTCTCTGGTAGATAGAAACTGAAATGAAGCTAGAGTGCCTGGATCAGCTCTTATCTCTGATAATTGCATAGCACTAAGTAAGATTTCAAGGCTGTGTGACTGTCACCTTGAAATAGACCCAAGCGCGACCCGAATCAGTGCCAGCTTATCAATTATACTCAAGTGTTTATCTCTGTTCATTGTAGTGTTGATTATCCCAAATGAGGATTCAGCTGCTCCCGGGTTATTTCTGTTGAAACGAATCCAGCCGGCTTCTATGGGAGTAGTAACAAAATAAATCTTTTGAAATTGTTGCTGTTGTGTGGTGGATGCTATCAGCAGACTCGATACTTAAATCATGCAAATATAGGTTAAGAGCTTCAGTGTTTTTGTTCACACCAAACAAAAGAATGGAGAAAAGTGTGATCTGTGTGACTTTTTAACTACAGCATGGATATTGGGGCCAGATGGGCTGGTTTGAGTATTTTAGAAACTGCTGATATCCTGGGGATTCACACACTCACAACAGTCTGGAGAGTTTACACAGAATGGTGCGAAAAACAATAAAAATTGTACAAGTGACAGCTCTGTGGGTGAAAACTGCTTGTTAATAAGAGCGGACAGAAGAAAATGGCTAGATTGGTTTGAGCTGACAAAAAAAAAAAAAACATTAAGTAACGTATGACTTTTACTCAGCACTGGTGAGCAAAATGCATCTCAGCATGCACAAAAACATCGTCCTTTCAGGTGTGTGGGTCTCAGCAGCTACTCCTGTCAGTGAAGAACAGGAATCTGAGGCTATCATGGGTACTCACCTAAACTGTACAGTTAAAGACTTTTCTTTTAAATACGTTTTCTAACATTTCTAACTGTCAGATTTGAGTAAGTCTTGGTGTTCTTGGTTGACATGAGAGGAATCTGATGTAGTCTTGGCCTGATGTTGCCCATCCACCTCAAGGTATGATGTTTGAGATGCTTTTCTGTGAACCACCTATCAGCTCAGAACAGTCTGGTCATTCTCCTTTAATCCCTCTCATTAACAGTCTTGGTGTTCAGTTTTTTGCATCACTGTGGAAATTCTGAAACCTTGTGACACCCTTATTAATTTTAATGTTTAAGATGAGTTTTAAATAGTTCCTTTGTGTGTTTTGTGGTGTTGTATATTTGAGGGCTGCTCGTCCTTCGAGGCTTGAGGATTTGCTTTGGTGTATGTGTGTATATGTGTGCTACTTACGAGCTGCTCATTCCTAGTGATTGTTGTCGGGATGCAAGTGCACCAATCCGTGTGTGTGTGTGTGTGTGTGTTTGTGTTTGTGTGTGTGTGTACACAAATCTTCCACCAGCCCATCTTGCCCACCCAGGCCAATCATTGTTTGCTCCTGAATCAGTGGCAAAACCTCCTCCATTACTCAGTATAACTCTAATGCATAGCAAACTGTTTTGTGCTCTTATCATCCCCATCCTCTCTTTCCTCCTCCTGCTTGTGCCTCACCCACTGGCCTGCTTGTGGTTCTTGTCCTGGCTCCACCTGGCCCATATTTGGCTGACCATGTCCTTTATCAGAGTCTCACCTGTGTCCTCGATCAGTGTCATCCACGCCGGTGCCGCCCTCCCCCCGTGGTCCCCTGCGAAGTCGCAGCACCGACCGCCAAAAAAACACCCCCAGTTCTACCTCAGCTTCTTCTGACTCCATCTCTAATATCGCTCAGGTGAGCTAAGTAGTATGTCTACTATTTAATATTCTTGTGTCTAATGATGCTTAGATACTTAAACTTGGTAGTTGCATAGAAAATTTGTGCTAAACACTAATGTATCCTTCATTATCCTCCAAGGTTATCTCATATGTCATACAAGGATAAACTAATAAAGGGTTAAAATATCTCAGAGTTATCACTCACTCTGCCTGTCTTTTCCTGCCTGGAATAAAATTCCATGAAATAGTACATTTACTTTTGTGTTACAGTTTCATAAGCATGTATCCATTTTGATTTGCTTAGCAAAGCAGGCTTGTCATTTCGTTCTGATACTAATCAGGGAACTGTCCTATCTCTCGAGTCCTATCTGGTGAAAGCTGAAGCATGCGCTAAAAGGCAGAGGAAAGAGATGTCTGGTAGTCAGTCACTTTCTCAGCTGCAGTTTCATTCGTAAGTGATTAACTGAGAATAAAAATGATACTATTTTGTGTAGCCAAATTTTATTAGAAACCAGTCAATAATAAAAAGCACACTAAGCAAATTAATCAGTATCAGGTGCCGTTAATGACATTGTGAGATGTTCTGTAGCCTTGCCCGACAAGATCTCACAAGGTAACACACTGGCCCCATTGTTCAGTCTTTAGTCAGAGTGCCATCAGTGCACAAAGCATCAATCACTAGTTGAATGCAAAGCAGTGCTGGTCACATCTGGCTCTCTAAGTATATTTAATTTTTTACAGCATGAACAACGGGAATGAAATAATTGCCCACGTTTTCTCTCTACGCTTTTAAAATGCTGATGTTCAAAAGATCATTAAGTCACTAAATAGCCATAATGGATACCACTGATCTGTTACTCTCCTCAACAAAAAAAAAAAAAGTGTCTACTACTATACAGAGACCAATCTGACCACATTTACAAGGTAATAAACACTCTACAAGGTCTTCGGTTTGAAATTGTGATTTATGAAGCAATTAGTAATGACTGCTTTTTTAATTTATTGTGCCAAACCACTAATTAGTAGTGCTGTACTTTTCTCTTTGTAATATGGTTTTGGCCTGTAGCTAGTGCAGACCATGCACAGACATTGTAGTTTTATGATAATTTATCATCTAAAATTTGCTGTCGTTATGGCTATTTTTATGGTATTTTTTACCCTTTATTCAGATTACATTTTTTAGCATGCCTAGAAGTACAAATTCCAAAAAAATGCCTAATTTCTAAAAATTTTAGATTGCAGTACAATGTGTACAGATGGACTGTAAATATGGTATTCTAAAAAATTATTAAATTTTATTTAAGTTTAGAAAATCTAAAAAAAAATTCTGTAATATCTAGGCATGCTTAAAGATGAGTATATCCCAGTCTGAAAAGAAGGAAACAAGTAGTCATAATAAGAGGTATTTGTAACTTTTGTAACTGCGGTGCCAGCGGAAATGGATATCCTGCTTGTGATCTGCATAAAAGATCATCAGCGTGCAGTGATTTTTTTTATTTTTTTTATGATCAGAGGGTGTACCTGGTGCCATTCTTTATTGAAGACTTGTTTGTCACAAAGAAGTGTGTCCAAGGAAGGTCACAAGTGTTGGCCATGGAGCCGGAGCCACACACCTCTTCACGTTCACAGCCTTCGAAAAATATCTGCACACTTTTGCCCACACAAAAGTACAAAAACTTCCACCCTCTAGTCCTGATCTTTCTCCTTCTGACTTTCACCTGTTTGGTCCCCTGCAAACATGCATTCCTGTCTCGTAGATCAGCCAAAAACATTTTTTAAAAATCTCATTGCCTCAATGTTAAGTCAGAAAAGCCGGCCAGATGTGGGAAGGTCACGATGACTCGCTTGTGGCCGAACCGAAAGTCATGCTGACTCGCACCCCGAGCCGATCTTAAACCTCATATGCAAAAAAGAATGTAAATTCATTTTTGTTCATCCATTTTAGAATAATTCAGGCTT
>JAOVVB010000037.1:18361299-18375823 GCA_028570985.1 Heterobranchus longifilis
ATATAACAAAGTATTGGGATGAAATTTTGTTATTGACCAAATACTTATTTTCCACCATAATTTGCAAATAAATTCTTAAAAAATCCTAGAATGTGATTTTCTGGATTTTTTTTTATTTATTTTGTCTATCATAGCTGTTTTATAATGCGATAGAAACCCTTATCTGTTTCTGGTCAAACGTCTGCATGTTGTATGTGTGTTTGTTAAGGGAACTGATTTGACTGTATGACTCTTCCAGATCCTGGTATGAAAGCCATGACCGGCACTAACTCGGCTGCTGAAGCTGCTAAGATCCTGGCAGAGAACAGGCGTCTGGCTCGTGAGCAGAAAGAGAGAGAGGAACAGCTCAGACTACAGAGAGAGGAAGAGGAGAGGTGAGTGCACACACACACACACACACACACACTATGCTTTTATTTGAATCATTTTATCAATCAGACCACTATGGATATTAGATAAACCTTGTAAAAGATGTTATGCAACCTCCTATAGATAATGGTTTGATGTATTGATGGATGGTTGTGATCAAGATTGTTTGCAGTTGTTCCACGTGTCACAGATATGGACAAATATGTCATCTGAAATGTGTTTAGACTTAAATCAACAGAAGAAAAGGAAAACTTAAATTGCTTACTACTACAAGCCTCTTGCTAAGCAGTTGGGAGCAGAATCGCCCAGAATTAACACAAGTGCAAGTGATGATAAACCATGGTTTCTTTTTTCCATGATTAATTTAAATAATTTGACAATATTAGATAATTCTATTATTATTATCATTGTATTTGTATTTCTAAATGATCAATACATTACCAAAGAAAGAGTCTGATGATTCTGTTATAAAGTCTTCTTGTAGCTTTGGCTATCTAAATGGTTCTGAAGAATAAGAGACACTACCACTGCACGTGTTTATACACTATGTTAAAAACAGCAGAAAAGATTCTGGTTTTGTGGGTGTGTGAGTTCCCAGAGTTGGTGTGGATTGAAATGTGCTTTCCAGTTTAAAAAACACTTTCCATTAAATGACTAGGATTTTTTGTGTAGTCAGAAGTAAAATTGCATGGTTTGGAACATGTTCTTCGATGAGTTTGCAACATCACACAGGAAAGGTAGCTCACTATATGCACTGAAAAGCTAACCAGTTTTCCGGCACTGCAGGCTAAGAAAGGAAGAGGAAAAGCGGCGGGCAGAGGAGGAGAGAGTGAGGCGTTTGGAGGAGGAGAAGGTAAGAGCAGAGGAGAGAAAGAAGGAAGAGGAGGAGCAGGCTCGTAAGGCAGAAGAGGAGAGGGAGAAACTGGAGCTGGAGGAACAACAGAAGCGGGCCGAGTTACAGAAAGAGGCAAGCCGTAGTCCATATTTCATACACGTCGTTCAGATAGCTGAGACCGATCAGGCTTAATATCAAGTGATCGATTACATGTCCAATTACAGCGAGAAGAGGCGGAAGCAAAGGCTCAGGAGGAGGCGGAGAAGCAACGGCAGGAGAGAGAGCGCGTCATGCAGCAGAATCAGCAAGAGCGCATGGAGAGGAAGAAGGTAAACACCATCATGCACCCTCTCTATGGCCACATTTTACTGTTTAGGAGATTATAGTTGGGTTTTGTAGGTTATGTATGAGACCCAAATTAAATTATTAGCAGTACAGTTTTCATGACTTCCCATTATCTCCCATGGTCTCTTATTATTGCCCAAATCTAAAAGAGAAACAACCTGAGCAAAAGCGTGTCACATATTTTGAAGCAATGCAGAAGCTGTTAATGGGAGCGTAATTTAGTCAAATTGAAATTCTAATTCGGACATAGGTTTTGCATTTCACTTAAGTGTGTATAACTTTAAACATAATTTCAATTCATTAGCAAAAATAGAATTTCTTTTTTCAGAGAATCGATGAAATTATGAAAAGAACCAGAAAAATGGACCAAAATGATTTCAAGGTGAGTCTACTTATGTTCATCTAATTACGCTTTTAAACTGACCCTATGGGGCCTTTTAATTTGTGACTCGCTCTCTTCTGCAGGCTAGCGATGAGCGAGGCATTCCAGATGAGAATGGTGATGAAGTTACTGACCAGCTAAACTGTGAAACCAAGGGTAAGGGTTTATACACGTCATCCGCACATTGCAATTACATGGAAGTTATTTGCTTTTTAAAATGTACACGTTTCTGATTTTGTCGGATTTCAGAGGACCAATCCGTACCATCAGAGCTCGACGCAGAGGTCACCGACCTGTCCGACAACCAGGAGAAAGACGCGTTTTTAGAAGGCCAGCTGAAATCCCAAGAGCCGCTTGACGGTGTGAATGAACAGACCAAAGTGGATGACAAAGAAAACAACAATGGCCTCAGTGCAGCGCAGCCTACGGCCATCAGGTGCAGAAAATGTCGTCATCATCTCTTCTCTGTTTATCACTTGTGATCTTTCATCTTAGACCCTGTTGACACCAGATCATTTTGATAAAGTGTATTAACACTAGTCCTGCATCTCCAGTTAGTCATATTCATGTTTAATCAGTGCATTGCCTGTTACATGGAAAAATGACTCATGATACAGTACTTCACCACCAGCTAACTGTAAACATAGATCATTTGAAATTGTGTCAAAATCGACACTTTGTCCTTATTTTAAAGCAGTATTGACAAATGGCCTCACCATTTTCTCTCATTTTTTTTTTTTTTAGTTTAAAATTAGTATTAGTCATAGATAGCAGCTGTGTTAGATATTAAAAAACTTAAAATCATCCCAATAAAAGAAGGCAGTCTAGGGAGTGCAATTCACCAGGGCAAGGCTCCTAAGGTTGTTAGCAGGGTGTGTTAAAGTTAATCATTACATTTTTTAAGGTTACATTAAGGTTTTTTCTTTTATTAACTTGCATCCCCTATGCTGCTTCAGAACATAGTCTGCTTTTGTCTAAGCTAGGAGTGATGTGTGCCTGCAATACAGCACATTATTGCCTGATTCAGGTTAAATCCAACTTAATTAAATTGTATAACACCAGACAGTGTTCCATATAATTCCTCCTATTATGACTGTGTTCAGAAAGATTTTTCAGAAAATCTGGCAGACGGTCTCTCCTTATATTGTTTGAGTCAACAAATGTAGCTTGGATGTCTTAACATGCACAACCCAGATTTAATTCTGATACTCATGACACACATGGCCAGGTGTCTTGGAAAACATTACGTAATGTGTTAAACGTTCAGGACATCTCTTTGTACACCTTGCTGTGATGATGTTTCGTCACATAGAACTCACTTCAACATGTTTTAATTAAAGTTGTTGGTTTATTGAATTTTTACTAACAAAAGCTCCATTTCTGTCTCTTCTAGTAATTCTTATCAGAAGACACATCTGGAGTTTGTGAATGAGGACTGTAAACCGGGGCTGAATGGAAAAGCAGGGTCCTGGAGCTTTGAAGAGTTTATAGATCTGGGGGTTCACACTAAAGGCCGGCCGCTCGTGGAGCCTGATGCCTGTAATCAGGATCTAATAGATTGTGGTATTGGACCTGAAGGACCCAGAGTGGCCTTTGATGACAAGTCTGCCCCTATGAACTCCCTCCATCCAGCTCAGCCTATTGAAGCCCTGTCTGGTGAGGCATTTTCATGATTAATATATTTCAAATATTGTCTATCCTTAATGAAGCTTTGTGTTAATTTGCTGTCTTTTCTTCATTGTTCTCTTTCTCTCTCTCTCTGTTTCTCAACATGATTCACTTCAGAGATTTAATTTGATGTCTTCACCCCAGGACAGTTCCTAATTGCACTCTATGATGTTTGTCTGGTGGAGTTCCAAAGTTTTCTGTGCTCACCTGGACTGCCAGAGAAACACAGAAGAATGCCTGCACCTCCAAAAATAAAGTTGAAAATACAGTTGGAAAAAAAAATCCTAGATAAAAATGTTTAAAAAAAGCTTCAGGGAAACATCAATTTCCATTTTGCTTGATTTTCTGCCTCTCTCTTTTTATTTTAATTGTTGGCATCTTGTCAGTTTTCTGTTTTTCTTTCTTTGTCATTATTAATGTTATATTGTTCTTTTTTTTATGGTGCGTCTTTTGTAATTTATTTTTCTGACTATTCTGCATTTTATCCTTTACTGTTATTTTTTTTCCCGTATTTGTATTCTATCGTATTTCATCTTATTTCAATTAGATTTTGCAAGTGTACCCAGACAGTCAGAGGCCCTAAGCAGTAGTGAGCAATTAATGTGAAGTAATGCTGATGAGGTCAGAGGAGGGGCACCTCCGACTGTCTCACACACTGGTTTAAAAATGTTTGAGGGATAAATTATCCAAGAACAGAGGCCTTTTCTACACAGAATTCCCAGATCCATAAGTAAAAACACATGCTGTAAAATTTGGCAACTTCTGTATGTGAAGAATCATGCCTTGCATACATGAGAACAAACTCTATTCACTATAACTTCTAGTTATAGTTTTTTGTGGCTGAAATAAAATGAAAGATAGCTAATTTTATATAAAGAAAAAAAAACACCTTTGGATGCAGACTTTTGTGCTACACTGTGTAAAGGACCTTGACAAAGGTTTCTTAAAGTTACACTGATAGATGTGGCACCTTGACTGCTTTTTCCAGCTTTTGCCCAAACTAATGTGATGACTCAGGCCAATAGGCTGCTAATTGTCCTCGCTCCTGCTGTGAAGCACTGTGTAAACCGTAACCCTAGCAAATCTTTAAGGTATTTCATTAAAAGTTGACAAAATAGGATCTGGTTAAAGTGCTGGATTTCAAGCGCAGCCAAAACCTTTTCAGATTGCTTTAGTCTTTAAAGGGTATAAGGTGTGCGGGGCAAAAAAAAAAAAAAAATCCTTGTCAACATTTGTCTTTTTTTTTCTTTTTTTTTGAAGGAAGGTTTAACATTGTAAACGTCTGCCACATGAGGCAGACATTTTCTTTTATGTGTAGGTTATTTCAACAGAAGTGTATACATGGTTAGGTATTCGCTTTAAGTCTAATTTAAGAGTTTTCCCAAACTAACGTACATCTTTGAATATCAGTGTGAACCTATCCATTACTCCAACTTGTAGTTATAACACACAGGAAATTACTGTAAGCTCTTCTTAACTGCACATTTAGAGGAGCTGTTGAGGTGCATTTTGTTCCCCTTAGGATGTCCGGCATTGGGGTTTCTCTGTTCCGTTTTCAAAGCTTGAATAATTACTAGTGTTCTGGAAAAACCCCGTGTTCCCTCAGGGTCGTCGTTCTGCCAGGTCCTAAAGGGTTTTGTTTTATTTCTGTTCCTCTCACCTCACTTTTTAATCCTTAATTCAGTGGCTCAGCCAGTTTTATTATATCTTGATAAAATATAAATTGATCTCATATATTAAGATAATATTTAAGGTTATATTTCTACTTCTGTAAGTATTATAAACACGATCAGTATTCAGCTGTTACGCTATGGCTTAGCGAATAGGAGTAAGTGAAAGGGAAGTGGTGTTTTGGGCGGTTTCTCTCTGGTGCGCATCTGTACTGCTGCTACTCAACAGCATCTGATCTAGAACAGGTAAAAGCTAGGTCTTTTTTTGTCAAAGGAATGAATGGTCGAGGAATAAGAATGTTGCAGGAGGTTGTGTGAGCAATGATGTTATGCTGTCAGGTTGAGTTGAACATGATTGTCGTGCGTTTAGACTGGGTTTATAGGTTACCATGTGGGAACCCTGGTGATGGAGCCAGATGGATTGTGTTCAGGCTAAGAGGATGAATACAATTTTCCTTCCTATCTGTTTCATAATGCTGTTTGTAGTTGCAAAGAAAAGCTTGAACCTCAAAATGCTTGAAGTGTGGAGCTAGGACGGTTATGGGTCCGTAGTCTGTTTTGGAGATGTGTGGGCTTTTTATACACTAGTTTACTCAGAAATGACTGAGGCCACTGTGCACAGGGCATTTCGCTAATTAAGATTGTGGTCATTTACTAATTAGTATCATTCCTCTCATAACACGAATCCTTCCAATGTAGGCATGGATCACTTGGGTCACCCCCAGGTCAGGTTGAGACCCAAACACTGTTCAGAATTCCAGTGGTGACACTCAGGCAAGGGAGAAAGAAAAACAAAAAAAACTGAATAAGCATGTGGTGGGCATGTTGGGGAGAAATGGACTGCAAAACCCTTTTAGTTTATTCCAACCTTTTAGCAGTCCCTCCTTTCCACATGGTTTACACAGATGTAAGACAACCTCAAAGTGCTTAGAGTCTTGCACTGGTGGCTACAGTCAGTCTTGTGTTCGTGTACGTTTTTTGATGTACGCTGCTTTTGCAGGAAATGAGCATGGTCACTCGTCGCACCAGTGCAATCGCTGCTCCTTTTTTTTTTTTCTTTTCTTTTTTTTCCCATGAACCTGTAAAACTGTGAGTGTTTTGGGTTTCTGAGCTGTTCTCTAGCTTACACTGCTCACTGTGGTGGTAGGATAGAATGGTGCCTTAGGAATAGAGTGAGATACTTATTTATTTTTCATATGTTAGACTAAAAGTTACATGATGTGCTTTCACTGGCCATGACAATCATTTTACTTGACCAGGTCCCTAAATAGAATGCGATATTCTGTATCGTACAATAATCCTGACTACAAATTATAGTTGTACATTTACCCAACCTATACTGGAAAAGAAAATAAACTCTTCAAATAAAGTTTTGCTAAATAAAAGAAGTAAATGTTTTTGATGTAAAGTTGCTCATACCAGCTGTAATATAGTTGTGCTTTCGTTATTCATGAATGAAGGCTTTAGTTAAAGCTTGAAATTTATTGTTCAGATTCTTTTTTGCTTCACCCAAAATGTCATGAATAAAATATATACTAATATTGCTGCATGCCAAATGATTTATGTTAAATGTGTCACACGACATTATTCCATAAACATAATACTCAGGTGTGTTAATTATGTTAAACAAAATACATTTTACAAAGCAACATGAAACAATTCGCCTTGAATCTCCATGAAAAGAAATGCCTTACCTTTACCTGCCTTAGCGTTGTTCCATATATAATCTAAAATATTATTTCAGTATTACTGCTCGCCAGAGAAACTCTTGTAATGCTGTGAAATTACGGCTAACTGAAGATAAATGTGGATTCATTATTACACTGATTACACACCACTCACTAGAAAAATACTTCTCAATTTCTCATCTATAAAATCATTCTTTTAACCAATCGGGACTTTCTTTTCCATTCACTTTTTTTTGAGCTTGTTTAATGAAACCTTTCCTTAAAATAAAATATTTAAAAGAGCATCCGTAGTCTCACAGCTTTTTGGCACAGTCAGAGCAGTAGATGTTCTGTTCATGCATGACGAAGCGTTTGTGGGCCAGGGACAAAGAGCACTTCTTGCAGTTAAAGCAGTACTCATGCCAAGTGTGGTCCTCGTAGTTCACCACGTTAGTCCCTCTGCCAAATCCTACAAGAAGCATATTTAGGTGTCAATAATTCACTCAAGCATAAACTCACATTTTCAAAATATTAAGTGTTTGTGTTGTGAATACACTCTGATACATCTATCTATCTATCTATCTATATATATATATATATATATATATATACACACACACACACACAGTATAACTTTGGATTACAAGCATAATTCATTCCGGAAGCGGGCTCGTATTTCAAAAACCAAATCGAATTTTCCCATAAGAAATAATGAAAACTCAAATTATTCGTTCCACAGCCCAAAAAAATAAATACATACAAATAATTAACACAAAATATAAAGTAAAAATAAATTAACCTGCACTTTACCTTAAAAAAAAAGTACAAATAAATCCCGACAGATAAGTGTTTCTGTTTGTGCGCGCAGGCGCTGTGTGTGTGTGTGTGTGAATCTAAAGTAAACTCCCCTCTCCCCGTTCTTGTCTTACACAATTACCCTTCCTCCACTCTTTTCACACACACGCATGCACACAACGGAAACACTGTTTTATCGGAAAAATAAAAAATAAATCTCTCTAATGACACTCGAGTGTGTGTGGCACGGTGCCCAATGACGCGCGCGCAGACAGACACAATGAGCAGGCTAAGCTTTGAGCAGAGAGAGAAAATGGAGTTTTAACCTCTCTAATGAGACTTGTTTTTGCTTTATTCAACACGTGCGCTGTACACACAGACACAAAATAGAATATGTTTTACGCACACACATGGTCACAGTGTTATAGTAAACAGTACACGCGTGCACGGCTGTTGATTATACCAGAAAGGGACGCGCACTAAGACCCAGCAGGGGAGACGATTACCCACAATTCCGCAGCACAAGAGAGAGAAAAACCGCTGGCTCAGTTGTGATCATGTGACGCTTGGCTTCATAACAAGAAGCGAATGGGTGATACATGATACTCGGTACTCGTAAACCAAGACTTGCTCATTTTCCAAAGTCAAAATTTATTAAAAATCTTTGCTCGTCTTGCGGAACACTCGCAAACCATGTTACTCGCAATCCGAGTTACTCGCAATCCGAGGTTTCACTATACAAACACACACCCAGAGGGGCAGAAAAAATTTATACACACAAAATATATGCCTCTCTTTTGACGGTCACATGATAGAATCATGTGTACTACAGTACACATTGCTTGAAAAGGACAACAATTGTTGAAGTGTGTGTATATTTTTTGGGCCCCTTTGTGTGTGTACACATAGAAATACTACTATTGACCTATAAAGCCCTAAAAGGTCTCATTCCGCAGTTCCTGAGTGAAGTGCTAGGGTCTTACAATCCACCATGCCTAATTCAATCAAAGGATGCAGGCTGCTTGTCTGTACCAAGTATTATGAAAACTACAGCAGAGGTAGAGTTATTTCTTACAAAGTCCCAAAGTTATGAAATAACCGTACAATTAATGTTCAGGACTCAGACACAGTCTCAGTGTTGAAGTCCAGGATAAAAACTTATTTATTTAGCCAAGCATTTTCGTGAATAGATTTGCCTTGGGTAAAAGAGCAGATCTGGAGGACTCATGGACATACAGTAGAGTATTATGGTGATCTGGTATGTTTAGAGTTAGACTTCCTCAAACTCACGAGTGTTGACGATGGAGTGACTGGTTGCTTTAATTTTCAGGAAGCGCTCATGTCTGCATTTCCTTCTGGCTCTCCCTTTTAGTTATAGTGTCATAGTTAGTCCTCCCAGAGTTCCTGCTTGCACTAAATATACATTCACCTTATACATTATGTGACTGTGACCATACATAACTGTTATCTTATCTCATCTCATCTCTCTCTGTCAAGCTACAGATTGCTCTCCTGAGCCCCCAGTGATCCAGACCTTCCTCAGCCCTCTGGACCCGTCTGACTCATCCTGGTGCCCCGTTTCTGCTTGGAAATCTCATCACATGGATGACCCCATGAAGAGGACTTGTGATTGTAGTCACCTACTAGTTCAGGACTGGGTTTTCCTACAGTTTTGTACCTGAGCCTCCAATAACGACATCTGGATTCCATATTAACTTAAACAGATTTTCTGTGATATTGAACTTCCAGCTGCCTAACACACAGTATGACCGCGAAACAATTCCTGCTATCCATTATCCATGTGGTTCCTGTCAAGGTTTCTTCCTATTGCCATCTCAACAGAGTGGTGTAGAGTTTTTCCTTGCCACCGTCACCGCTTGCTCATAGTGAGAATCTGATCATTTTGATTTATACACATTTTCTTACACATTTCATACTCATTTCCCTAATTTTCTTTTGATTCTGTAAAGCTGCTTTGAGACAGACCATTACAAAGACATTACAAATAAATGTGTATATGTGTGTGTGTGTGTGTGTGTGTGTGTGTCTGTATCCAGGAAAAGAAAAACTTTTTCTTACTAATTTATTGTTATACATGATATATTGATTGATATATATATATATATATATATATATATATAAATATATATGATCATCATACAATTTTTCTTTTCCTGAAGTGTGCATAAATTTGGCTGACTTTGTATATACTGTATGTGTGTGTAAAAAAAAAAAAAAAATTATATATATATTTTTTTTAATTATTTATTTATTTTTATTTTTTTTACTGTATATGATGTTGGTGTCTGTGTTTGTATGTTCTTTACTTACCTGTGCTGTGGTGTGTTTCTCCCTGTGTGCTCAGCTGTGTAACTCTGCAGTCAGTCTGAACTGAACTCCTACTGAGTGAAGCTGATACACAGCACAGCGGCACGCGCTCGTTCTCCCGCCCGTCTTCCAAAAACCCGCCTCTTTTTCCTTGAAAGCACTACATACAGAAATCACAAGATCCATCCCATACCCTGCACGTTTAAGTGTATCTCCTCATCACACACGGCCGGGAATGGATAATAATTAGGTGAGTCATTGAATCAAGTGTGTTGGGAATATGAATACAAACGCCGAGCTGACAATAAAATGATTCTCAAAACATTTTGTCAATTTTTTGCTTCATGTGAATAAAATGTTCTAGTTCACGTGATACAGACGACACTGCAGGACACCGGATGGGAACCCGACTGTTATTAGTATAAGACTTGTTACAATTGAATTTAATTAAGGACAGCAGCAGCTCACTGGATGAGTTTTCTTAATTGCACCATTCCAAATAGCTCTAGCGACTGCTGTTATGTGTGAAACTCCCATAAGATCAGCAGTCACAGCCGACAATCATGACCTGATGCACTGCACTGCTGCCACACCAATATCTAATTAGATAATTGTATGTAAGGGTCACATTTACACCTGTTCCTACTCAGTGAGTGTAAGGGCTCAGCAGTATATTGCTCTATTTTGCCCCCTGGTGGTCCAACAGAGAATAGCTCTCTCTTATTGTTCCACAGGATTATTTTTAGCACACAGATTCCCACGGGGCTGTATGTAATGTGACGTGTGTAATGTGACCTAGAGGACGCAGAGCATCTATAATTAAATCATATGCAGTTTGTATGGGTATGCCAGTTCTGACACAACCCTGCCTTTCTTCATCTAGTTTATCTTAATGTGCCTGGGCTGCTGCTGAGGGTAATTATTAATTTAATAAAGAACATCTATACTAAGCAATAAACAATATTTAAAGAGTTTTAATTCACAGGCTGTTCATTTATCTAAATAAAGATTTAGTTCACAAGCTTTCCTGCACTGACACGTTTTCTTTTATTTATTTATTTATTTATTTATTTTAAATAAATTCATTCTTGTCGCTCAGTCGTAAGCACTGTTGCTTTGCACCTCCAGGGTCCAGGTTCGATTCCTGCCCCGGGGTCTGTGTGCATGGAGTTTGCATGCTCTTGTCGTGCTTGGTGGGTTTCCTCCGTGTACTCCAGTTACTTCCCACAGTCCAGATTGGGCTAATTGGCATTTCCAAATTGCCCGTAGTGTGTGCTCGTGTGCCCTGCGACGGATGCGCACCCTGTCCAGGGTGTACCCCGCCTCATCCCCTAAGCCTTATGGGATATGCTACAGGCCTGTTCACAGAATAAGTGTTATAGAAGATGAAGTAATTCATTCATACTTTTTGCAATTTTGGACTCTTTGTTGAATGTCAGTCATGTATTTGTGCTCAATATTGTTGCTCTGCTGCGTGTCTGTGTACACACCCCATACTGTTTCCCATACTCCCTGCCTGAATGCTTCCTGTTGCACTTTATTCATGTCCTGTCAGCACTGTGCATGTCAGAAATGTATCACATGCACCATGAGAGAAATGTTATTTAATCTCACTGTGTATCACACACTCACTCTGTCATTTTATTTTTTGGTACAGTGCAATCAATGTTTCTTGGGCCTATTTGGATTTCTGCAATGTTTATAGATAAGCTCACCTTTTGTAGTCACAGGATTTTGGGAGGTTTGAAATACCAAAAAAAAAAAAAGGCTTCCTGAGAAACCAAATTGTTGCCTGCAAAGTGCTTGGTATTAAATTGGACTGATCCAGCTATACAGCTAATTTAAAACATTGCCTTTTTAAGTCTGGGGTGTGTACTCCAAACTCATTCTACATTCTACTACATACTAGTGCCTCTTACTACATTCTAGTGCCTCTTAGTCACGGTGTACGGTATGGATGCATATACCATATAACATAAATAACAATAGCAGAGAGGAATATATGACTTGAATCAGTAAACAAGTCCACAAATGAGTGACTTTTTTTTTTTTTACTTCTGTTTATGTACAGTATATGCTTTCTCATAGCATACCACGTGTGTCCTCATGAATGAGAAAGACAAGTTAATATTACAAGCTCATCATGGTTTATTGTACATTACAATAGTAAAGCATTAGCACAGTTAAAGCCTCACATTCCACACAATTCAAACTGGGCCTGAATACTCTAGTATAACAGATTAGAAATTGCTCAATTTGCAAATCATCAAAGCATATACACCAAAAAACAGGAGAATGTTCATATCAACCATCATCTGTCAACACAGATACTCTCAGCAAATGTTTAGTTTAACTTACATTCGAAATATAAAAATCAACATAACAGCTGAAATGATATAAGAAAGCGGAGGAGTGTTTATATATACTGTATATATGTATACATAAAATACAATAAACAGATCTTGACTGATTTCAGTAAACATAAAAAGGGTTAATTGGATTTCGTCTCGACTGTGATATTGTGGTACCCCAGCACTGCTACATCAACAAATCCTGACTTTCCTAAATGGGTGAAAATAGAATGGCAGACCAAATCTCATATAGAAATCCTAACGTCATGAGGAGACATTGACGCTGAATATTGACTCAAGATGTTTCTTCTACAAACCTAAAAAAGGGGAAAAAACCCTCATGTTCTTTTATGTAAATGGGAAACGTGTATCCCATACATCATTGTAGCCATCATTTAGAGTTTTATATTCAGTTCTATTATCCTCCAAGTGGTAGTATCAAAACAAAGCCAGGTCTACTTTCTAAAGCAAGACTTGTACATTACAGTGTCAAATTAATGATACATATGTAGAATTAACAGACCAAATTGTGAACACATCGTCCGAAATCCATCCTTACTGTAAGTGAAATGTACTTGCTCATGTGGCATTATTTTACAAATCTACAGTGATTCAAATATTATTTAACACAGCCTGATTCATGATCAACATCTATTTGAGTTTTATAGTGATAGAAAAATGCTGCAATTACAAAGGGTGATCATAAAATAAAGTCAACAAATAAATTAACTCGCAATGAGACGATGAGGTTAATAGTAATAATGCCTGATTCATGTTACACCACACATAAATGAGGTACGATAGATAGAACAGTCAAAAGAAGTTCAAAAATATTTTTCACTTATGGCATTATCCCCCTTAATTTGTAAAATTCATATTACCACTCACACTTGGGAAAACAACCTGCAGCAAAACAATCCATAGTAAGGGAATTTCATCATCACAGGGTAACTAAATTGGCAAAGGTTTGCATGCAAATCATTGTTTATCCTTTAATATATTAATGTTATGAAACATATACACGCACACTGAAAGAAAAATCAAAAGTAAGAACTGATCTTTACTAGCGTTAACCAAGCACTGGTCCTTTGTTCTTTCTACTTCTTTTTTGTCTTCTTCCCCTAAAGTTAATAAAAGAATGAGTATTTCAACCATTCTGTACCTTCTTCACTCTCGAGTATGCTATGTTTCTTACCACTTTCCTCTCACTGTTACCTTTAAAACCTGGCCCAACACAAGCTGTACCATATTTATTTGGCAACATAAAGCGTTGTCCATTGTTATTCACAATATATAATCAGCAAATCATGTTGCCTTGCACAAGATGGCCAATATTGTCCTTTATTTGAGCCTCTGAGTGACATTGGCCAAGGCGACAGCAAATGCTTGAACAGCTGAGAATGGATATTGAAAATCCAGGATGTACGCGTTACCGTCAATTCTGCCGAACTGCATCACCTGCAACAGGGGATCAAAATTACTCTTCATAAATTTATCCACCAAGATTTAACAAACTTGTGAGAAAGTATTTGACCCATTTGACAGATTTTACTTTTTTGAGTACAAATAAAGTGATCATAATGTGTCTGTAACCCCACAAGGGTAGCCTATAAAGGTCACTATGTCACATTTGTTCTCCTTCCCATTCTCATCTTGCTTCAACTTGGAGAAGTCGATTCTAATAAGGTAAAATATAGCATATCATTTTGTTGTTTCGTGATGTATGGAATATGGCATCATGGATGTAGATCTACAAGCATAGAGCATAATGGATTGAATGCCTACTAGGGAAGTAATAAAGAAAAGGCCGAACTGGATGGGTGGATTTTGGTCCCATTCTCAGTCAAAGAAATGTCTTTTTAAACAATTCCCGTTGAATTTGACACATGCATCGGATGTACAATAAGCATTAAATAAAAATGATTGATTGTAATCATGGATCTAAAAGACCCTTTTCTACATTTCTAACTACCACTGAACGATGAAATTTTACAATGGCTGAATAACATACCAACTCATAGCCCTTCCCTGTAGTCCCTGTGGTTCTAGTGCCACAAGTGTACACCTGCTCCTTAAAACACTTTGGCTTTTGTGCCACTTGGGACACACTTCTG
>JAOVVB010000037.1:18418272-18432893 GCA_028570985.1 Heterobranchus longifilis
AATCCACATATTTAAAGTGACTTATGCAGTGCAAATATGCTTAAAGTGATTTATTTAAAGTGACTTGTGATGGAGTGGTTTGATGACCACGAAGTGTAGTTGTGCAGTGGCCACTAGTGTAAACAAATACACTACAACATAACTATAAGAACACAATAATAATTGTATAATAGGTTATATAATAACAGGTTATGTGTGTAAAAATTCACAGATTCCTGGACTCCAGTTTGAGAAGCATGGCTTTAAAGGTCTTTCTGGTCTTGCTGCTGAAAAGACATTTAGCATCTTATGCCTGAAGGCATCTTTCACAACAACAAAAAATCTTTACACCCTTCTGCATCTAAAAACAAACTAATAAAGAGTACAACCGGTAATTTATGAGAAAATGTTCAATGATAAAATGGAATATAAGTGAAATTTACACCATTAACTGGCATTTATACCGTTATTAGGTCTTTTCCTGACTCTACAGTCAGCACTGGTTGAAACGAGAATTTTGTATTTGGGAGGTTTTTATGCAAAATGTTGTACTAGGGCGCTGGCAGTGCTGAGGTTTAGGTCCAGCACATGCATGAAGCATTGCATCTGTGTCTGATTAGATTTTTTTGGGTATTGTTTGTGAATGCAGAATACACTAAGGTGCACCAACACAAGCCTCTACTCTTTTACATAGATTGTATGGGTGTAATGGTACACAGAATTAAATATCTATTTTAAAGTCAAGTTTCAGGTGCAATTGAAGTGGCTAGAGAAAGAAGACACGGAATTTAGATTTAGAAATTTAGATTCATTTATAGATTCATTTATATTTGTAAACATATGAACTGCGGCAAACTGGCCATACTTTCCTGAATACATCAGGAAAAAAGACACATCGTCGTAATAAATAAATATCTACATCTAGGTATTCTAATGCATTTACTGTTACACAAATAGATTGAAGCTGAAAGCTTGTTGACATTAAGGATTGTTAGTATGAGAGTGACATCGGTTGTTACCGGAGTGAACACTCGGGTAAAACGGGATTGGGGCAAAAAAAATGCATGTCAAGTGTGAAATTCAAACAATTATATTAAGTATATAAGGCAAGAATTGTGGGTTGGTTATTTTATTTGTGTATCTTGTCTCCTGATTTGTTTATTAAAATCAGGCAAGCCGTAATAAAATATTTCTTCTGTTCTTCTTTTCCAGATCGATCATACATGCGACTGACAGAAAAAGAGAATGAAACTCTTCCAATAGATGTAAGATTATCCCTGCCAAGTTTTTAAGTTTGTAATTAAAATGTGTAAGAAAATAAGCAAATAAATAAACAAACTGTTTGAAAATATATTTTATGTTTACAGATAGTATTACAGACATTGTTAGCATTCGTGGTTACATGTTGTGGAATAGTCCACATCTCGGGTGAGTTTAAAGACATGGACGCATCTTCAGAGCTTAAACACAAGTAAGTCAAATTAACTATTATTGAGAGAGGTTTTAATAATTTTCATGTTAGTGTCTGAAAATTGTTTAACATAAACCTCTTCTTTCTTTCTTTTTGTCCCCCAGAACATTTGACACGTTGAGAAACCACCCGTCTTTCTACCTGTTTAATCACCGAGGCAGGGTGCTCTTCAGCTCACCCGAGCCAGAGGTTCCTACTGTTTCTCCTCAGGCTTTGCCATCCAATCCCCTAAGGCTACGCAAGCTGGAGAACTTTCACTGAGACTAGTTTTGAAAGGGGTTCCTCTTGCTTGTTTTACCGTCTCTTTTCTTCCTCTGCATCAGTAAGCTCCTCGGTTGGAATGAGCATATAAACAAGTTTTCCTTTCACTTCTCTCTGTCAATATGCTGTACAAATCTGCATCTCAGCGTGGTTACTACTTTGAAATCTATGGACTGTGCCAACCCCTCATTAAAATTTTTTTTTTTGTTCCGCAGCTGATACATTTGTCTTAAAACGTCTGACAGATACACTGTATTCAATCAGGTGGCACACAGAGAAGCGACAAACACCATTTTTTTTCATGAGGGGCCCAAATGCCAGCTCCTATAACCGTTTAGTTTGCTACACGACCTGCTGTGCCGCCATGTTTAACTGAAGTTTGTTTTTCTTCCCCACACTCTTTTCAAAGGACATAACTACTACGGACCATTTAATTTTACTTGTGTTAAAATGCTATTTATGACTGACGGACTACAAAATAGATTTTGGTATGCAAATAATGCTAAGGTTAGTATAATTACTAAATTGATGCCTGGTCTGGGAAGTAAGAAATAAAGACGTCTAATAATGCTAACAATACTGTGAATGAGCTGTGGGAAATTAATGGTACACCCCGTTTATAATTTTTTTTTCTTGGGTGGATAAAAAAATTTTTTGTTTGTTTTATTTACATTGCATCTGATTATTTTTAACAATAAAATCAGAGATTTTATTGACTAATTTCAACTGAAGAGATGGATTCATTTTCAGCATATCGGGACATCTCTTCACTGTGATATCTGGTGTGTACTGTATGTATTTGTGTATTACGTGTAAGGATAGGTTGATAGGTTACAAGGGGGAAAAGATTGTGTTGTGTTGTCAGGATCATTTTTGTTGGTGTAGTTTAAATTCACTCATCATCTAAAAATTGAAATTAAAATTACATTAATTTAATTCTGCCCAGTCATATCCGTAGCGAGTCACTGAAGAGACAGAATCTAAGTACCCTATATTATTTTTATGCCTGCACCACTAGACAGTATGTCTTCAGTTTTTTCTGTGCATCCATTCAAATATTTGTTTGGCACGATATCCTAAATAATTGGTTGATTGTTTTGTAATATTTATTTTTAAATTTTCAATATAACCACCGGATGAACGATCACTTTGACAGAAAGATCACCATCCATGCCATCTCCGACCACTTGTTTATCAATTTATTGTCTGTTAATTTATTATTCTGTTAATTAATGATAGCCTAGCTACTCTAGCCTAGAATGTTTTTTATTTATTTTTAGGAATACCGTTTAACTTTATGCATAAAAAAAATGCATTTATAAACTGCAGTTTTAGATTTCCAGATATGTAAACTATATACTGTAATAGTAAGAAACAGAGCTTAGAAGTCAAAGTTGTACAGTCGTACAGTACTCTTGTTTTGAACATATTTGTAGGTTTTTACACTTTGGGATTAGGTATCACTCATTAAATCACATTAAAGGCCAATACAATGCTACAGTCTTAATTGCATTAAAGACATAAGCATCCAGGTGATGATTTTAATCAGCTTTGTAAAGTCGACTTTAGGTCTAGTGTTATTTCTTTTATAGAATAATCATTGCAAATTAGAAGAGAAGATATCCTCAGCTAAGTCCTTTTTAAGAATCTCCCATCACCGTTTTTTTTTTTTTTTTTTTTTTTTTTAAACCTTGAACATGCCAACTATCTTAACATAATATAAGTTCTAGGGCTAGTTTAATGTAGAACTGCAATGAGTGTGTAACATTTCCAGGTCTCCTCTACCTGCCTGACCTTCACCTAGAGTTTTGTATTTTCAGAGCGTGGTCCTTCAAAAGAAGTGTAGCTTAAGGCTATTATCCTGAGCATTTTAAACAGCAAACCTCCACTGAGCTCCCGGAGGTCAATTTAAAACTACACAATTGTTTCTTAACAAAAATCCTTTAATAGTTCCAGCAGTAGCTTAGTGGTTAAGCTTTTCCATTGGTATGTGGAAAGCTGTGGGTAGAAGTCGCAAGACATGGAAACTGCTCAGTCCCAGTGCAACTGCAAATTCAAACAAATATAACCACCTTCTTGCCAAAGCCACACTCTGAAAATTACTTCCTTTTACTAGGCCTGAGGGGGGTTACAGACACCAGGAGATTTCTTCCAAGCACATTTTTTAAAAATCTGCCAGAATATGACAGGAACTTTTCCAAATGTTACAAATAGAGCTCTGACTTGAAAAACCACTGAGCCTACCTTTAACTCTCAACAGCGGGACTTTATGCTTCATTTGGACTCTATCTCTCATTTAGGATTAAAAATATCTACATGCTATAAAATTCATAAGGATCAAATTAAACACTAGTCAAATATACATTTTCCTACAGTTTATAAATCTTTGCTTTTTTTGCTTATATACAGTGCATCTTGAAAAATTAGAATACAATGAAAAAGTGTTTGTTTTTTTAATTGAATTTAAAAAGTGAAACTCTAGATTCATTACATGTACAGTAAAGTGAAATATTTCAAGCCTTTTCTTACTTAAATTTTGATGGATACAGCCAGTATCTCAAAATATTTCTTATAATACTACTATTTTGAGTTTGAGTAAAATACTATTTATATAGTATAAATACCATGTATCCCTCGATATACTTCAGTATAGGCATAGGAAAGACTGCGGACTTGACCGTTTTCTAGAAGACGATCATTGACACCCTCCACAAGGAAGATATACCACAGAAGGTCATGACTGAAAGGGTTGGCTGTTCGCGGAGTGCTGTATCGAGGCATATTCATGGGATGCTGACTGGAAGGGAAAAGTGTGGTATAATAATGTGGACAAGCAACAAGGATAACAAGCTTTATAAGGGGTGGAGGCTTGTGAAGAGGCTGGAGTCAGTGCATCAAGAGCCGCCACGCACATAGTCTCCAGGAAACGGATTACAACTGTTGCATTCCTATTATCAAGCCAACTCTGAACCAAAGACATCAGAAAAGTCTTAACTGGGCTGAAGAGAGAAATAACTGACTGGACCATTGCTCAGTGGCCTTTTCAGATAAAAGTAAATTTAGCATTTTGTTTGGAAACCAAGGTCCCAGACTCTGAAGGAAGAGTGGAGAGGCCCAGAATCCAAGTTGCTTGAAGACCAGTGTGACGTTTCCACAGCTTATTGTGATTTTGGGGGCCTCTGCTGGTGTTGGTCCACTATGTTTTATCAAGTCAAAGCAGCTGTCTACCAGGAGATTTTAGAGCCCTTCATGCTTCGGTTTGCTGACAAGATTCATGGAGATGCTGATTTTCTTTTCCAGCAGAAGTTAGCACCTCCCCACAGTGCCAGCACTACCACTAACTGGTTTGCTGACCATGATATTGCAGTGCTTAATTGGCCAGCTAATTCACATGACCTGAACTCCATGAGTTATTATCAAGAGGAAGATAATAAACACCTGACACAACAATATAGACAAGCTGAAAGCCGCTATTGAAGTGACCAGGTCTCAAAAAAAAAAAAAAAAAAACTGTAACTGATCTTAGGAAACATTCTCATATTTTGAGATACTGGATTTTAAATTTTCAATAGCTGTAAGCCATAATCATTGAAATTAAAACAAAAAAAGGCTAGATGCACTGTATATGTATAAATGCTAAATACTGCTAGATGAGAAGAGAAACTTATTCAAGCTGATTTGTTTAGACTTCAGTAAACGTTTTTATGCCTTTTATTTGGATGTGCTATATTAACAAAAAATATAGTTGCAAGGAATGATGATCGGGCCCAAGCACCTGCGCCAATGCCACCCGGGCACACCAGAGCGATAGTGGGCACCATGGCCTCGTGTATTTAAAGGGGAATAGCAACACCATTATTAAGCAATATATGAGGAAGCTATTGTCTCGCTTCATTCTAATGGCAGCAGCTTCCAACCTGTGTGCTTTTTAACCCTCTATAACATGGTGTTGCCCTCAGGCAACAAATCGTACTTAAAAAGCATCACACTATGACAATGTGATGTTACTCAATATGGTGTCTTAGGAATTATTCACTTAGCCAATTTTTGACATAAGTTTATGCCATGGCTTTTGAGATCTTTAGATCTTGAGATTATATTGCCCCGGTTTGGTGGCGATCATAAAAATCCCCTAGGAGGAGTATATCAAAATCCATTGGGTGAGTTTGGCAAACAACCAAAAATTACTGACTTCGTGTTGAGTAGAGACCATGACATCCACCCCAGATGCTGGGGGGGAAAAAACAAGACGCCACACACACTATGTATGTGGTAATATATGAAGGTACTTGTACCAATGCACATTTCTGCATCACAGTAATGGAATCATTACATTTATCCTTATTATTCACTATTTTCTATCAATATAGAAAGGATAAAACACAGTGGCTTTAAAACTGGCAAAATCACATCACAAATTCTATACTGCTTCTAATGTTACTGATTAAATACCAACTCTCCAGTCAGAAATTTGCCAGAGGTGGAGCATATTTATATTAAACCACAGGCTACCATGATCGATTGTATGATGAAAACCGGCCTCAGGCTGTCCTGACAAGCTTTCCTTTTCTCCTCTTTGAGCAAAGGATGCTAAAAAATATTTGAAAGATCACTTATTTATAATGTTTATTTCTTTTTCATTGTTTTTAATAAAAAAATCATCATAAAACTTTACATTTATATATAATAACAAAGTTACAAAAATGTTTTATACAATTCTTAAAATATTCTCATGTTCTGGTAAGAATACCATCCAAAAATAATCTATATTATTTATGAACGTCAAAAAAGTCGTATACATCTGCTTTCAAAAATAAACAAAACAAACAACCATGTGGTCACTAAGGTAGCTTTTGCATGTGAAAAGTAGCCGATGACTGTCTAACAAATGTTCCAGTGAAGAACAGATGATGTTGAATGGGTCTAAAGCTTCCCAATAACTACATCCCTGTTTTATTTGGCCTGAATAAAAGTGACGTTGTGGTGCCAGCTGGCCCTGGCGTTCATTTGAATCTATTGCTTAAACGATGTGTTGCATGTTTCTAGGGAATTTGCACAGAGTCTGATGAAGCTTTTCAATACGTCGAATCGACTGGTCCGTTTATGTTGCTTAGCGTTGCTTATTACCACAAACACAGAGACAAATCGACCTCCCGTTTCCTGCACAGGATGATCTCATTGGGCGTCAGGTATCAAGAGTTGTTAAGACTGCATTATGTGTAGGAAAACTGAGCCTGTTGTACTGATAACAGGATTATTGCTCCGCAGTGGTCGAAAATAATGGATGGTGGCCAGGCTGGTTGGAGTCCCTGGACTGCTATTGAACCTTATGAGCTACAGATATTTTGTTCAAAAGCATACCCATCATGTTATACTGATGTCTACGTCAGTGGACAGACATCTTCAGTGCTTTACGTGATGTCCTATCATCTCTCGTCTCTCAGGGCTGAACCTGCTTTTGCTGGAGGGTGTGTGTGTTCATGGACTGTCTCATGTGCTGAATTGGCCAAGGAACCTTATATTGTCTAATTTATAACTTTTTCCATATAAGCGCTTTCTAATGCATCACGACTTCAGGGACTCGGACCGCCATCGGGTAGAATGAAGTTCTTCGTCCTCATATCTCTCCTTGCGGGTCTTTTCTTCGAATCTGAAGTGCAGTGTTGGCCTTTGACAGACATGCTCGCGTAGCCCGTACCGCCATCTCCACTCGTGTACACGGTTTTTTGTCTCGCTGCCGAACAAATTCGCTTCACTATCTTCCGTGGACATTGTTAACTTGTGCAGGCAGCATTTGCCTCTCTTCAATATCCTCGAGAGCAGATTCCAACTGCTGGATCAGTACACGCTTCTTAAATCTGTGACAGAGAAAAAGAAAAAAAAAACAGATAGAGAGGTTGGACACATGCATTTGTACATTAGCAGGAGTCAGGAGCGAGGTGTGTAGTTGAACCCCTCTGTTAAGAAATATTCAGTTAAAAAGCCTTCGGCCACATAATTGTGCATACACACAAATTTGTGCATTAATTCTGTCAACTGCCCTTTCAATGCAAAATGTAGGTTTTTCGCCAAGCAAATATTTGCATGGGTTTGGGCATTCCGTTTTTATGCACAGCTTTGACTTCCTGACATAAAGCACTAGGTGCTAAAAGGCAAAGCTGTTCGCTAAGGAGTGCTTTGCACAAGGACTTGGCTGCTAATAGTGTTGAAAGTAATTTCTGTAATACAAACAAATTTGTGGCTATTTTTAAATCCACAAAAGAGTCAGCGGGTTAAGTAATGGAGCATTGCATTGTTGGAGAATATTATGCATCATGCTGTTCAGAGTGTTTTTTTTTTTTTTTAGTTGATCTGAAGTGGAAAAAAATCTGCAGATTTGAGAAAACCAGTAGTGCAACATTTGTACCAGTAGCTCGCATCCAAGTTGGAGATGGAAATGAAATGCACAACTGCAATGCATAAGTATACATCTAAGTTATTTCAGTTAGCACATCTTTTCCTTCATTTTTAGACTTCAACCTCCCATCCTATCTCCAGTCCTCCTGCCTTTTCTTCTCCTGCACTCCTGTGACCTGACCAACAATTCCCTTCCAAATTATAAGTGAAGAAACGTTCTTGTCTTCACCTCCCTGCGCTGTACTCATCAGTTATCCCACTTCACTTTTCAGATCATCACATTCTTGTGTAACTTTTAACTTTTCCCTAAGGATCATCAAATATTCATACTGGCCAGGGGTAGCTCAGTGGTTAAGGCATTGGACTACGGTTCGGAAGATCCCAGGTTCAAACCCCACAACCACCAAGTTGCCACTGTTGGGCCCTTGAGCAAGGCCCTTAACACTCAACTGCTCAGATGTATAATGAGATGCTCTGCCAAATGCCTAAATGTAAATGTAAATACTGTACCTCTGCATCACTTGCCAAAACCACCATCCCACCTCTCCCACCTTGCTAGCTTCCAAGCACCCTCACGTCGCTACAACTCTTTTCCTCTCTAGCACCTGAGCCAGTACCCAAAGACCTTCCTTTCTTTGCAATCTTTTATTCTCTATTGATCTCCATTAATCTCTAGGAGGGAATTAAGGCCAGATGAATGGGAGTGAAGGAAATCACAACTTGTTGATGTTGAACTCCTCTTACACTCTTCTCTGTTCTTCACCTTTTGCTCTGAAGTGACCACTGTAAAGATGTCATGATACAAGGGAAACCTGGTAACGTCTGCTGTTGCCCCATGCAAACCCATAGCACATACATTGATGAGAAGATCGTTCCTCCTAACACTATTGACACATTTTCCCTTCTTTCTTTAGATTATTATAATCCTACCACCTTTTCTATTCATGGAGGTGAAAAAGGTGCTTCATTTCTCCTTTGTCATTTTGACTAGTCTACAACATGGCACATGGCTGGTCTACCCCTGAATCTTGTTAAATCTCCTCAAGTGCTCCTCTACCACCTCATTACTGGGTTCCAACACTAGCTTACTATAGCTGCCCATTTTCGATTTATAAACACTTTTGCAAACGCAAAATATACCAACTCCCATTTATCCCATCACCAGGCTCACTCAAAGCCTCTTGCACCATTCGACTGGACACTATCTTTTAAAGTAAATTAACCACACATTTGAATTAATAATTACACACACTGTCCACTTTATTAAGAATACCTGGACATCTACGTGTTCATGCAGTTATGTGATTAGCCAATCATGTGGCGGCAATTAATTAATTAATGAAAGTCATGCAGATACAGATCAAGAGTTTTAGATAATTTTCACATCAAACAAAACTAATAGTGTATTGGTGTAGTGTGATCTCTGTTACTTTAAAATCATGGAAAGGTTTTATTGATAATAAATGGGTTGAGTATTTTTGAAATTCTTTGGAATATCACAATAGTGCAGACATCCCACGAGATGTTGGTCTACAGGCTGAAACACAACTTGTTGATAAGAGAGAACAGACGAGTATGAACAGTCTGGTTAGAACTGACAGGAAGGATATAGCAAGCCTCCCAGCATGCACAACACATGAAATCTTGAGGTGCAACACAAGAATACTGCATCAAGATCGTTGAAACTAGACAGCCTCAGATTCCTGTTCTTGGCAGACAGAGGTGAATCCTGATGTGATCTTCTATTGGTGTAGCACATAATCCTGAAGGTTCGATGGTTCCTGCATGCTGAGATGCTTTTCTGCTCACCATATAAAATATATATAAAGTTATCAAGACTGATTATATGAACTATTATTCTTCTGGAAGTTCTGGATGTTCTCCTCTGATTGCTTATGAACAAGGTTTGCAGACCATCTGCAAACAGGATTTTTGCTTGGGTTTTTTTTTTTTTTGCACCATTTTGTGTAAAGTTTCTGAAATACTCAAACCAGCCCCTCCCCCACCAACAACCATGCCACGATTAAAGTTTTTTCTTCATTCTGATGTTCGATATGAACATTACCCAAAACTTCTTATGCGTATGTGCATAATTTTATGCACTGCATTGCTGCAACATGATTGGATAACTGCGTGCTCCAGCTAAAGTAAACGGTGAGTATGTTTAAAACATCCCTTGACTAGTGTTTTTTCCTTTCTTATGGTACTTATATCCCCCTGACAGGATGTTAGGTCAGTTCGTAGTGCCTGATATAATGAAATAATGTGAGGATATGCTTTGTATAGAAAATAATAAATTGTGCTGGATGTGGGGAAACTCCAGGATCAGGTAAGGGAACATCAGTCAGCAACAGGGTCAGAGGTTAAGGCATTGGACTACGGTTCGGAAGGTTTCAGGTTCAAATCCCACGACCATGTCCCTTTTGGGCCCTTGAGCAAGGCCCTTAACCCTCAACTGCTCAGATGTATAATGAGATTTTTAAAAATGTAAGTCACTCTGGATAAGGCCATCTGCCGAATGCCTAAATGTAAATGGCTGGTAACCTGTGCCTCACCGTACTGTGCAACAGACATTTATGAGGGAGGATTTAAGAAATGGTCGATTTGAGCATTTGGTCTAATTTATACTCTTAAATTAATACATTTCGCCCATGGATCTAGATTTTTGGTCCACCCAAGTAAGTAGTGTCCATGTCCCACTTGTCTCTTAAAGCACTCCCCCATCAACAAGAGTTACCGACCAGGCAAACTAGTGCTCCATCCGAGGCACTTAAAGCCACCAACTCCATCTTTTCAAGCTGCGGTTCACACATTTTTTTTTTTGTGCAAAAACAGTTTAGAACATTTTCTATGCAACGCTAATAAACAGGGTTAGGCATGAACGTAATTCTACTTATTCATCACTTTTCTTTTTTTGGGGAGAAATATTCCTTAGCTGAGATAATTGCAGTTAATATGTTTTAATGATGTGGAATGCTATTTAAATTGTGTGCTTGTGTGTGATCGAATGTAACACCAACAGACACCCACCTGGCTGCTTCTTTGATGGCGTGATGGATAAAGTACCTCTGCACTGACACTGGTCCTTTGACCTCCTCTAGCAGCCTGAATATTGCCTCATAATCTACCAAAGGCAGAGATTAAAAACACAAGTAAGCTACTGAAACTCAGTACAGTGTTTCTGTGTAATATCATTTAGATACAGCATTATGTAGACACTTACTGCGGCCTGGTTTTCGGACCTCTTTGATGACTCGTGTACGTAGTTCAGCATTGCTTCCGTCCAGAGGAACCATAACAATAGTGGGCCGTGTAGAAGAGTCTACTCCACCTCCCTCCATGTCTCTGTCCTGGTCTGGAGGACTTGGATTCTCACAGTTCTGTGGCATCTCAGATGGTTTTTCCTCAATACACTCTTCTCCTAATCTGTTCTCCAGCAATACCCTTTCTTCTGCTCCATCAGTAACCTTCATTTCTCCTTTTTCCTCCAGCGAGAGAGCTACAGTTCCTCCCCCGACCCCTTCCACTGCTCCAGACCAGGAGTCTCCAGACTCTCCACTCATCACTCTCTCGCCATTGCTCTCTGCACCCACCATGCTGTTCCCCTCCACTCCTATAGGGGGAGACACCAAGATCAAGCAACATTATATATATAACCAATCAAAATTACTTTAGTAACAGTAGACTCATGGTGACATGATAATCCCAGCGGCAGGGAAGATTACTCTGACAACACATGACGACACGACAAACTAACATTCTCCGAAAAATGTGTTTTTGTGTAACAATTTTTTCTAGTATTTTAGTTTGTTGCTTTCTCATCAGTTATTGTCAGAGTAGCCTCTGTATGATGTTCAATCATTTGGACAAGTACATTTTCTTAATCTTAAAAGCCATGCATTGTACGCAGCAACAGAAAATTCTAGGACACTCAATAAAAACAAAGTCAAGTAAATGGTTTCAAAATGACTAGCATTTGTAAGTATGCAAAGATACGACCATTAATGTAACCTTCCGGTCTGTATTTCTGTTCAAACTCCTGCCATCAGGTGGCGCTCCAAGCACACTTACACATACCAACCAGTCGCTTATTATTAGGCTATTATTTAGGTCCCCTTTGTGTCATTAATATAGCTCTGACCCATCGAGGCATGGACGCCACAAAATCTCTGATGCTGTGCTGTGGTATTTTGCACCAAGTCATTATCAGCAGATCCTTTAAGTCCTGTAAGCTGCAAGGTGGGGTCTACATGGATGATATTTGTCCAGCATGTCCGAGAGATGCTCAACTGGATTGAGATCTAAGGAATTTGGGGGTCAAGTCAACACCATAAACTCTGTGCCACGTTCTTCACACCATTCCTGAACCATGTTTGCAGTGTGGCGATGAGCATTATAGTGCTGAAAGAGGCCACTGCCATCAGGGAATACCGATGCCATGAAGTGATACACTTGTTCAGCAAAAATGATTAGGGAGGCTGTAGTCAAAGTAACATCCACATGAATGGCAGGACTCAAGGTTTCCCAGGAGAACATTACCCAAAAGATCAAACTGTCTCCACCGGCTTGCCTTCTTCCCATAGTGCATTCTGGAGTCATCTCTTTCCAAGGTAAACAACATACACATGACCATCCTCATCACATAATGTAATTATGTGCACATTGTAGGCATTTTCAGCAGTGTACAGGACAGTCTAGCTGACATATAGCCAGCATTAACCTTTTTAGCAATTTGTGCTACATTAGCTTTTTGTAGGAGTGGACCAGATGAGCTAACCTTCGCTCCACACATCACTGAGACTTGGGTGCCCACGACTCTTTTGCCAGTTAACCAGGAAGGATCCTTGGGACATTTTTGGTAGGTACAAACCACAAACCACAGGAAGACCCCATGAGATGTTTCATTTCAGAGATGCTATCACCCAGTTGTCTAGCCATCACATATTGGAACTTGGTCAATGTCACTCAGATCCTTGTCCATTTTTCTGGCTTTCAACGCATCAGTTTTGGGACCCGGGTGTTTGCTTGCAACCTTCTATATATCACCACTTGACAAGCACCACTGTACAAGATGTTATTTTCCAATGTTATTTACTAAAGTAATGGCTAACCTGCGTAAATTATGCATGATGTTTTCTAAGCATTCAAAGAAAATTTTATCAGCGTTAAAAGTATATTGGAACAAACTGAAACAAAGATAGTTTGAGTTAATTAAATGTCTATTACTAAGTATTTAACAGAATATCTTCAGCCAGACCTCTGAGCTTTATAAGGCTCACCTTTGTGCAGTGGGATGGGTTTAATGAGACCATGTTGGCCTGGGACCACTGTGGTCCCTTTGCCCAGCACATGGTTGCTGATGATGGGTGGGGTTTGGGGCCGGCGCAGTAGAGGGGACATGCTCCGCCGCCTCTTTGGAGCCGCACCTGAGTTGGGCTCGGTTGGGTTTCCCCTTTTCTTGTTCTGGGGGCCCGTGACGAACTCGTCTGCTTCGTCAATCATCATTCCCTGTGATCATACAAGAAAACATTTCCAACCTGAAAACTCTGTTGTGTTTAGATGGACAGAATCTTACACCAAAACCAAAGAACATAACCTTTGTGTATTGTTCCAAGTCTAACACATGGATTAAAAAAAACCATGACTGCTTGATTTTCTAATAAAGTGTAATCTGTTATGGGAATAACAGATTGGTTTGTGGTAGGAAATGACACTGTGTTGTTTTGCCCAAAGAATAAAGCCATTGTGCTATTTAACCTACTGTGTAACCTACCTACTTTTAGTATTGTCGAAAGTGTAGCTGATAAATGAAGATAGGGTGTGTGGAAGGAAGTACCTTCTTATCTTGTTTAAACGGGTTTCCAAACGTGTGCAGACGTTTCGGCTGATCAGGGTCGATCTCACGAAGGGGGGATGGCATCATCTTCAGATATTCCTGATAGTTTCCCATCTGACCGACAGGAATACTATGCAAATAGTCTACAAAAAACAAACACAAGATTAAATAATTTAAAAAAAATTCACATGATCAAAGGTTTTTTTTTCATTGACCTGAACTATATCTTCATTCTGTTTTTGTATTCACTAAAGAAAAAAAAATTCTGAATGAGTATTCAAACATTGTGTTCGTCTTTGGAGCATACCTTCATCCTGGCTCCTGATGAGCTTCTGAGTAGTCCTTAAAAGGTTGGAGCGCATTCGCGTGACTTGATCCAGAAGATTCCGCCGTGGAATATCATACGCATTACGATAGGCCTGGGGTTTTACATCCTGTAAAGAAATTGTAATACGAAGCAATAACTACTTTACCACTCATTAACCTAGTACGTGCATAGGAGTTAGACATACAGTCATTTTCAGAGAATTTAATTATTTTTTGGGGTTTTTCCAATTTTCTCCCCAATATTACTCATAGCCAATTCCTCCCCGTCGCTCCCACATTAAGGCTACCACTACCACTCAGTCGGGAGGGCGAAGACTATCCCGTGTTTCCTCCGAACCGCGTGACGTCAGC
>JAOVVB010000037.1:18436432-18447379 GCA_028570985.1 Heterobranchus longifilis
TTGTTGTTACGTAATTACCTAATTCCATATGTGTTATTTTATAGTTTTGAAATCCCCAGTATTGTTGTAGAATGTAGGAAATAAATCACTAAACAAAAACAAAGAAATTTGCAAGTAACCCCAAACCTTTGAACGGTAGTATATATTTGGAAATTTATATACATATAAAAATTGAAAGATAAAAGTTAATGTTTACACATCCCAGGGTGGCACTGCATTTCTTACCAGCAGAAAGTAAGGAGGCATGGATTTCAAGTACACTTCAAAGGCCTGTCTCCACTTGAGGTTTGGCTTGAGCTTGTGCACTTTAAATAAGTCGTCTGTTGATTCAAGAAAGTAAGAAAATATTAAATTCATCCTCGAACAGTTCATTATGTGGCACAATGTGCACATACTAATATAGAAAAAGAATTTTAAACACATTAACATGTGACTTCTCTATTTCCTATTTGTTATGTGTTATTACTGTAATGGTATTCAAGTATTTTTCAGTAACCTAATAAGGAAGTTACAGTCCTTTTGTGTAAGTGCTGGAACAGCAAGGCCAATTCTTTTAGTTCTTGCTGTATACCATATAAGACATTTGGGTTTGAGATCAAAAGATGAATATGAGAAGATGGATCAGAATTTCAGCTTTCATTTCCTGATATTCTGAAGCTGAGAAAAAAAAGAGGGGAAAACCGATCAGAGACACTGCACAAGAATTGGGCAAACAACAATCTGAAATGACCTGAAAAAAAAAAAAGAAACCGCTTCTGTATTAAAAAACAGACACCGAACAGGCTGGCCAAGAAAAACAGCAGTAGTGGATGACAGAAACATTGTGTGAACTAAATAATGATCAGCACATGATCAGCAAACCACTCATGCCAAAGAAAAGATGAGGCAAAAAAGTACTGGAACCAAAACTAACCTATAACAAAGCGATCAAAGATATAATTGATTATGGTCCAAAACATATAGGCTCACTAATCAAGCATGAAGGTTGTATAGTGATGGCTTGGGCTTGTATGGCTACTTCTGGAAAAGGCTAATCGGAATTTGTTCACTAAGCTTCATTGGCAATGTAACACAAGCCGTACTGTATTCAGAAACATTCTGTTTACAAATTTCCTGAGAAATGCATCCAGTCTTACTGGGAGGAACTTCATCATGCAGCAAGACAATGACCAAAAAAACACTGCAAACACAACAAAGGAGTTCATCAGGAGGAAGAAAGTAGAATGTTCTAGCCTGTTCTAACCAAGTGAATCATCCGGTCTTTACACAACAGAGCGTGCATTTTACCTCCTGAAGGGAAGACTGATAGGAAGCCCCCCTGCTGTCAAAAACAAACAACTGAAAGAAGATGTGAAACAAGCCTGGGAAAGCAACACAAAGACACATGCCACCAAATATTAAGTGTTCTTTCATTTATTCATTATTACCTATACCACTTATACTCTGTAGGGTCATGGGGGTGTTTTTTTTCTGAACACTAGGGCATAGGGTGGGTTCACCCTGGATGTGGTGCCAACTATTCATCACAGGGCAAAAGCAGCACACACACACACACACACACACACACACACAGTATGGGTGATTTGGAAACACCAGTGGTCCTACTGTGCATGTATTTGGACTGTGAGAGGAAACCAGAGTAGCTGAAGGAAACCCACCAAGCACGGAGAGAACATGCAAAGTGCACGCACACAGATCGGAGGTGAGATTCAATTCCCCAAACCTGGAGGCAGCAACGCAACAGTGCAAGCCACCAAGCCACCGCAAATCTTGACACATATATAAACGTGTTTAACACATCTCCAAACATATACACATATAAACACATATATATATATATATAACTATACTGTATATAAGGATCTACAAAGCACTTTTGGATAAGAGTGTCTGCCAAATGCCTAAATTTAAAATGTAAATATATCAAACGTTTGGAGACACCTTCTCATTCCATGGTCAAAACCCATTAAGCACCTTAATGAAACTGGCTCTCATGAAGATCTTCCCAGGAAAACAAGACCAAAATTTCCCCAAATCACCAATTAACACCACCACAGATTAGAGCCGTTATGAAGGTTTTACCGAACAGGAGCAGACACATCTCAATATCAACTGTTAAAAGGAGATTATTGCATATTCTGGATGGCTTCAGCATTGCTTTACAATGTAGAAATAAATAAAAATCAGGAACAACCATGGAGTTAGAAAGTGATGGCAAACTTTTGAGCGGTAGTGTATACTGTATGTTACTATATATAAACCATATGAGGAAATAGAAGCTGAAATTCTTATCTCTTGTCTCATAGTAATCTTTTGATCTGAAACCCAACTATTTTCATTTGCATAGCAAAAATTGCTTTACAAATCGTCATTCCAATAGTTTTGTAGGGGAATAGATATAGTTCCTTATAGCCATGGGAACTAAAACAGACACTTACCAAGGAGTGGCAACAGTACGGGGTAGTTGTAAGGCATGACGAAAAGATTCACACAGGTGAGAGTGGTGCTGGCTTTCAGATAGCCGAAGGGCTGCACTACATCACTGTGCTTTCCACTGCAGCTCACAAACACCTGGGTGGCAGGGGAGAAGTGTTACCAGAGCTCAGCCTCCCCTGAGCATAGCGCCCTCAGCTCTCACACAGTCCTCCATCACAAAGTGACTTTATCAGTGCCTCATCATGTGGATTGCTCCACAGAGGCACGCTAAAAATGGCACCGACAGCACCACCTTAAATATATCTCCCCATCATTATTTTTTTTTTTTAGTAGGAGAATGAATGCTACAGTATGATCTACATGCTACGTGGCTACAAATTCTAAACAAGTTGTTGAGCATTCCTTATAGAAATACTAATCATGGGCCAATTAATAGGACTCCATGGATGTCCATTTACTGTACATATACGCCGCAATGCAAAATATACCACATATGAATGGCTGCGGTTATTTGCACAACCTTTGGTATAAAATATGCTTATTGTTTAAGCTACATTTTATTGTGATTAACAGTAGAGACTACATTTTATAAAAGTGCATTGCAACATAGTTTAGAATTTATGATGATACCAATATTAGTTGTCATAGTGCGCGACTTTAAAATCAGTGCACTTAATTCCGTCATTGTTTTCTTAGAAGCTACTGTAATAAAGATGCTGAGAAATAAAATAGACTGACATCCAACACACTTGATTAAACCTTATGTCCTATTGTGGATGGAAAAATACTTCACCATTCCAATACCCTGTTGATGTTCAGCTCATTTGAATTTCAGAGTAATTTCGCTGGGTCATTGAGACATGCATTGATATTATTTAATAAAAATAATAATCAGAAAGGTAAGTCCTACCTGCCAGCACATATGAGGAGACTTCCTCTCCAGAATGTACTGGGTGAGAGGTGATGGTTCCAGCTCGTACTTATCGAACGGCAGCTTGTCAATCACCATAGGCTCACAGTCGACGCAGGAGAAACGCACGACTGGATGGGCAGCTCGAGGAGGCTAAGAGAGTGAATAATGAACAGGGAGTCAGTGCATGTCGTTAAAGGAAAGAAGACCTTTTTTTGACATTCCAGTACTAGATGGGTTCAACCCACTGAGTCGCAAGCACAGAACAGCACAAGCTGCTCAATTGGCTAACTACGTTGCATTACAGAAAATAATGGACAGTACTGCTACAAATATATTGTACATGTAACTGGAAAACAGCAGAATTTATTGTTGCTTTAAACAAATGCAAATGTCCAGTTTTGGTATCAACACCAGCAGTGCATATGACACTCGATAACAGAAGATGAAAGTCCAGAGAGGTGGAAATGACCTCATGTCAAGAAGCGAGCAGTAAAGGATTACCGCAGCTGAGTGAGAAGCCAAGGTTGAGTACTGCTGCTGTCTCAATCAGATGGTAGTCACCCTCTCAGCACCCACACAGCACAGAAAGGCAGGACACCAAACATAGCACAATAAGAGGTAGGTTTCACCTTCAGGATCCTATGATGGCTATTAAAACTACTTTACTACTCTCTTAGTCCGTGTTCTATAACATTAAACCCATTAATTAAACCCATTACTGCTGACCGGGGTTCAGCTTTCTGAGACCGTCAGCCCTATACTACTGATTTGGCTTTAGTTATTTTTAGCGTTCTATATCCTAATATGTAATACTGCAGATCTAGGAAAGGCTCTATAACATGAGCCAACCTTCTGGGTTTACAGAGACTTGGCTTGTTTGATTTGACCATTTAAACCTGTTTCTGTGTGTTGAAAATTGATCCACTAATGTTTTTTAACCAGAAACAAGCAAATATTTAGTTTCACTCAAACATAATGATTTTCAAATTAGAAAGAGCACGTGGTGAACGTCTCTCTCTATTCGAACCTCTATGACAGACCTCTTGTTGACTACAGAGAGAAGCTGCTTTTTCCAAGCCAAGAAAGATTTGTCCAAGAAAGACACTGTTCTTGTGTACTAACAGGATTAAAGGTTAATTGATTGCTGCTGTCATGGTGTTTGAAAAAAAAAATTGCAAAAACTGGCAGAACATCTGGATGGACATTCTAGAAAACAAAGTCCAAAAATAAAAAGGTTCAGCCGGAATGAATAATGTGTGGCCAGGTCAAATGAGTTTGAGTATGAAATTATGGTTGGCTCTTATATTACAACTCACCAGGGTGGGAGAGTTCTGATCGGGCCAGAAGGACTCTGGAATCGGCCAGTGGCCCACAGGGACGCCGGTTTTGGGGTTTGGCCGAACATATATGAGCTTATGGCAGCTGTGCCAAGGTTGGGAGCTGAAGGATGACAGCGGTCGTGCTGGATCCACAAGACCATCTGTACAAAAAAAAGGACAGCTGAAGTTAAACTAGATTTTCATATAAACGGTGTTCCCAAAGATCCATCCATAAAGGAAATTGACTTTCAATCATCCTCAACATGACTGTATGACTTTTCCTATATGTACAGTCTACACTGTACATTCAATATCACATCGATTTTTCTGATATATTAACAATGATGCAAGAGAATTTAATTACTTTTATTGTAATTAGTTAATTAATTAATCAATTTTTATCATCACAATGGATTCCAGATATACAGTGCTGCCTCGGCATACGAATTTAATCAGCTTCAGGGGCGAAATTCCGTATTGCGAAACGCATTTTCCCATAAGACATAACGTAAATGCAGATAATCCGTTCCAGCCACCCAAATATATTACCAATATTACCAATTTCCATTTAACATTATAATCATATTTTGGCATATAAAAACAATCTGAAGTAAAATATGAAATAAATAGACATTAAACCTCACTTTAATCAAATCAAATTTATGATTCCTCTTGGGACTGGCTTTAAAAAACGAAAGTGCTCCCTTGACAGCACTATGGGTTCCACGAACGTGATGTCTTCATTAAATCTTGCACAGAATGCAAAAAAAAAAAAACCACAAAAAATATGTAAACTCGCCTTGCTTGGCTTTGCACTGACACGAAACAAGTGCGCTCAACTAAACAGGTGTTACGCTCTAAAATGTTCCTCCTGACACATATTTCCCCCATTTCGTAATTGCTATCTTTCAAGCAAAGCCGCTGCGCCTTTTCTTTCAAACGAGTTAGCAATGGTTTGCCTTTCCCTACGCTCGGTTATGTACATTCAGTAACAGGATGGGATTTATTTCCTTAACGCCAGCAACAACAAGGGTTAGGGGTTAGCACAACCATGCTCTAACACTTGTATTGCTTAAATATTTTTCTGCTCTGTCTTATTAAACCTGGAAATGATCAAACACCACACTATTAAAAGGGACAAACTCGTCACTACTCTTTCCCTATACAGCATGGCTGTAAAAATAAATAAATAAATAAAATAAAAAACCACATCAGCGGCGGTAATTTCGGCTTTGTTCGGTCGCTCGTGTGCCAAAAACACTTTGAATGCCGAAGCAAATTTCTTGCAAAATTCCACTTCTTAAAGCAAACATTTGTGTGAGTTGCGCCATTTGTATGCCGAGGTACCACTGTAATTAATTTTTCTTTCCATTGTATCAGTGAATAAATTATGCAGGAAAAAAATTCTATAATCCGTGTTCATGATATCACAATATAAGAACAGCGTGCCGTGCCGATACCCAGATGCATACCTTCACCTACAGGAGGTGGGTCTGGCCCCGTCTTCTCAAAATTAATAACAACTCCACTCAGAACCTTCTGGACCAGAGACTCCAGGCACTGATTCAACATCCTCTGCGTCCTAACACAATATGACCGACCTGAAAAACCACAAAGAGAAAATATATCGTTTATATTAGTCACCCCATAAAATACTGGCAGTAAATCTACTGAGCCCTGAGCAACACTACATCTACATCTCCAACAAAAACAAGGAGAAAACAGTTATACTGTACTCGTGTTTTAGAGCTGTACTCCTCAAGTCCCATGAGAATTCCTCCTGAACAGGCTTCTAGCTTAATGCTGTTCTTTGACCCTGACCTATATGCACTTTTATGAGCATGTGTTTTTGTGTGAAGCCTATGAGGCACTTCTGTTAGTCGCTCTGTCGTAATGGTGTTTGTTAAATGCTGTCACTGTAAAATGCTGTAGATGTAAAAAATAAATAAATAAATAAATAAATAAATGAAGCAATTGTCTTTTCATTCAGTTAGGACAAGTACAAATTACCTACTGTTCTATCAGTATAACACTCGTGTCATATCTAATTAGAATAATGACAGATAGCAGACAGGTCTTAATGGTATCGGATCAGAGCCTTGTCTCGCTAAGATGTCTCTTGCAGTTCCTGATCTGAATTGTAACAGGCTAAATCCCAAAAGGCTCTCTATTAACATGACTATACTGAGCATGGGATCAGTATAATGACTTTTACAGCCTGCAGTGGATATAAAAAGTCCTGTTGCAGGGTTGTTTTTGTTGTTTTTTTGTTGGTGTAAAAAAATGTAACCAAGAAAAATCATATCAGATCTTTTATATACTACTATAACAAACGTCAAGTGAAAAAGAAATTTATTTTTGAAAAAAAGAAGAAAACAATTTACAATAACCTGGGTGCATAAGTGTGCACACCCCTTAAATAACCATTTGCAGCATTTAACTTTTTTGGAGAAGATCCTACCAAATGAATGCATCTTTATTTTGGCTATGTAATTTGACTCTTCCTTGCAAAGAATTGAGAGGGAGATCTCCAGTGTATACCCCTCTTTAAGTCATTCCACAGGTTTTCAACAGGATCAAAGCTATATTCATACATCCAGGGTGATTTTGGTGAGCTTTCCTGTGCTCTCGTAGGGCTCTCTTCCAACTCCCCAATCTGGGCAAAAAACTACAGAATTATTGGACATCAATTCTCTCCGTAGACTCATCAACAGAAAAAAATCTATACATTTCTCCTGTAATGTTCTCCTGGCACCTGTAGACTCACTCCTGGGCATTCCCCAAAGTCATAGGACTCTCGCCAATCTCAAGGACGCAGGACAGCGTCAGCAATATTAAGGAGTCACACAGAGAAGATGGAGCAGTAATCGAGGCGAAGTCCGAGGAGTTCAACGAGAACGCATTTTCTGCTTGGCTGGAGTTCTGGCAAGACTAAGGAGAATGAGGAGAGTGTTGACAAGTAATCTATGTAATCCAGGAGAGAATTGGTGAGATCAGGGAGAGCGTTGCCGAGAACTCCCGCTAGGAGCCAAACAGCACATACGGTGCTAGTGTTTTTCTCTAGTGCCCACTGTAGATCATGATGCTCTTGTTGAGCACTCCTCGCCTCTCCTTGTTCCCATACGAGCACTCCTCATTCCCGACGTTCATGAAACCATGCAGATCGGCAGATGTTCCCGGTTCTTGCCATGCACTTACTGCGCACGCCCTGTTCTTGTCAAAGCTCTCCTCAAATCTGTACACCCACCATGTAACACTAATTGCTCTCTACAAGATTTCTTGTTGGACTTTTATATGTATGAAAGGGAAGAAGGATCAGCGGTCTGACTGGGCCATTCCAAAACACTGAGCTTCCTCTTCTGCAGCCATTGCTTAACTGACTTGGGTTTATGCTTTATTTTTTCATTACCAAGCTGAAGGTGATTTTTGTGTCCATCTAGCCATCCTACCTTAGCGCCCAGAGATGTGAAGAATACAAGAGATTAGTATCATAATAAGTGACCAGGGCTTGACATTCCTGCAGTTCTTGATTGTTATTGTGAACCTCTTGGCCATCTGTTTGATATGTTTTCTTCTTGTCCATTTATCATTAGTGGAGAGATGCCTCTACCACATCACAGGTAGAATAAGATCTGACATGACTACTTTTTTAATTTTCTCCATAACAAAAATCTGAAATTTGATCTCATCTCCACTCTGTATGTGTGTGTGTGTGTGTGTGTGTGTGTGTGTGTGTGTGTGGTGTGGTTGGCACCCCGTGTACTCCAGTAGCTACACAGGATAAGTGGTACAGACATTTAATGAATAAATAAACATGTGTAGTTATCCAGCAGTTTTATCAAGGGCTTGTAAACTATTTAGATCCACTGTATGTAGTGCCTTAAATGCCCAATAAAAAGATATTTTCAGATATTTTAGCATTTGTAATCACCTGCTGTTTAGATAGAAACCTGTCAAATTTGCAAAGTAATTACGTAAAATTACATCCTACTAGGTGGACTGTTTTTAAATGTAACAGTCTGTTATGCTGCTGGATGATTTGCCCTTAGTATTTTCCCCTGTGGGAAGTTTAAGACTTCCCATTAGTTTAATGGCACAGGTTTATTAAATCACCTGACATGTTATCTTCTCTGTAGACTTTAGGTGCATATCACAAACATAAGTCTTTGCAATCTAAAAATATGCTCTTTTCAAATTCATGATGTATCAATTCAACTGCTGGGAAAAAGTGTGTTTCTATAGTAACATGTGATCCCTCATATCATATAGGTAAAACACTTTTATAAATAGTGCGTGAAGGACAGTGAGGGCATTGCAAACGGCATAACTCTCCTCCGCTAAGTGCCTTCAAGTGTCTTTGAACAAGTCGTGCTAGTACCTCCGGTAACCTCGCACATCTGGGTGATTGCTGATTCATCACTGGGCACACTGCCAAGCTGCTCGGTGTCGGGGACAGCTGCACCGGGCATGCGCAGCACCAGGGCGAAGAGACGCTGGTCCCAGCGGAACGGCTCCTTGGTTAGCTCACTCCCAGGTAGCGGGGAGTTCAGAGGCAGGTGAAGCTGAGTAGACGTTAGAACAAGAGCATGTAAGAGGTGATGAAAAGAGGTGAAACAAATACAAATCTGTTTAAAGCACAAAAAAACTATTGAGTCCTACTTCTACTAGATAGATGAGTAAAAAACCCTTCATCATAATAAAATGCAGTTTAGATTGTGGGTCAGTCTTTTTCACCTCTTCTTGCACTCCAGAGCTGTGTGTCAGCTTGTTCCCATCCGTTATGGTAATGATGACTGACGGCTCCAGGAAAAAGGGATTTCGACCCTGAAAGGAAAGAAAAACACTCTTATGGCATTTGGCTGTGACTAAAGAAATGTCTGTGTAAGTGAATAAGATTATATACCAATCAGCTGTAACATTAAAACCATTAACATTAAAAACACCTAGGTTTTAGATTCCCATTGTGACATTAGGGCAGGTCTGGGCCCTCAGGGCATGACTCCACAAGACCCAAGAAGGGTGTGCTGTGGTGTCTGGCACAAGGGCATTGGCAGCGGGTCCTTTGGATGCTGTGGGTTGTGGGGTTGAGTCTCTGTGGATCACACGTTTGTGCGATGCATCCCATGGGTCCTCAATCGGATTGGGATCTAGGAACAGCCTTGGGCGCTTTGCCCACTGGGTTCCGTGCATGGTGGGCTCTGGTGCACTGGGTGTTCTGGTGCCTTTCTATCATGGTCACCGTTTACTTTTTTGGCAATTTTTGCTTTGTTGGCTTTTCTGCGTTATGAGCTCAGATGGGCTGACCTTGGTCTCCCCAACATGGGTGAGCCTTGAGTGCCCATGATCCTGTCACCAGTTTGCTGGATAATCGAAGTTGCTCAGTTCACCTGTAATGAGTTATAATGTTATAGCTGATCGGTGCATTTCTGACAAGATACAGATCAAAAAGCAGAAAAGAATGGAAAACATGGAAAGACCAAATGGCAATGCCGTGTTAAGGCGGTGTTACAGGACCTGATTCATGTGAATCTGTGCCAGTGTCTGCACCTCTCCTTTCTCACACTCTACCTACAGCCCCGCCCCTACTCTCCCCCCGCGCCTGCATGCAAACCTGGTGTTTTACAACTTGTGCTGCCTTGTTTAATTATGTAACAGTGTGATTAGATAAACCCGAAAAGTTTTCTGCCCCAAAATGAAAATGCATGTATCATGTATTATACAACAGCTCTGACAGAGTAACCTGATTAGACAAGAGGCATTCCACAAGTGGTTGTAATATATGGTAACATCACTGGGGTGTTCTAAAATCATTAATTACACTAACTGTTGGTCGCAGCATGGGTGAACGTCAGTCAGTACGATCTGCAGTTCTGGAAAACAAGCGAGCAGCTGCCTGCCAAATCCCATATCATAGACGACCTTTCAGCAAGAAAACACATCTGATAATGTTGTGTTTTGTTAATGGGAGCTACAAAATTAACCAGCATTTAACATAAGGCTGAATCCCAAATCCCTCTCTAAACCCTGATCAAAGGCCCTACGTGGTGAGTGAAACAAGGGATTCTAACTTGCATTAGCTTTCCATTTACTGTTAGGTTCAGCCCCAGAACCTGGAAGTTTATATGCTAAAGCGGAATAAATGAAAATTATTCAATAAATTATAAATTAATTAATAAAGAATAAATAAAATAATAATAATAAGCCAAGTGAGGAGAAGAACCCTGGCATACTGCATATATAACATACGTAACATACGTAGATATCTATACACAGTATATA
>JAOVVB010000037.1:18450018-18467653 GCA_028570985.1 Heterobranchus longifilis
ACTCCTCATGCTCACAGAAACACCCTGTTACAATTTGAGACCAGTGAACCTTGGCTTTGACGTCCTGAAATATGCCGTCGCCATCGGGAAAGAAAAAAACCTGGTCATGCTAACTTTATTTTATTGCCACCCGGATCATAACACCGCCTCCAGGGACTTGTACAGTGTGCACTATGCAATCTGGAATAAGATCAACCTGGACTCATCAGATCACATGACCTTTTTCCATCGCTCCAAAGTCCAATCTTTATGTTCCCTTGCTAAATGAAGCATTTTTCTAATTATTCTTGCTAACAAGTGGATTTCTCGTGGCCACGTGTGGAATTGCTCTTTCTTTTTCTATCACCAAACACTGAAGTGATCTCACTCACTCACTCATCATCATCCATACCGCTTCATCCTGTGATCACCTTGGACAGGTTGGCAATTCATTGCAGGGCACTCACACTTACACGCTCATTCACACACTATGGACAATTTGTGAAGACCAATTAGCCTAATCTGCATGTCTTTGGACTGTGGGAGGAAACCTTATTACCAGAAGGAAACCCACCATGCAAACTCCATGCACACAAACCCCGAGGCGGGAATCAAACCCGGACTCTGTAGTTTCCACTACCACATCTTCTGACATTTAAGTAATGAGAAGCTACTCAGTTGTTAAAATTATTACCAGATGAAACATATTAATATCTCCAGTAATTATTTAATTATAGGCTCTTAAGCATTTGGTTATTTAAATCAGCAACAACAACTTTTTTGGCCCAGACAGTGTATGTACATGTCAAACACCATGTTTGCTGATATTTTGTGTCAAAGCAATACAACAGAGCTCAAATCCAACAAGAGCAACAAGGGGAAAAAATACCAGCTGTTAGTTTATATAATAATCCTGATGGTTTTCTTTGGAGAGAAACACGAGTAAAGTAGACCAGAGGCACAGTGCCATTAATATACAACCCAAACACGACTCTGTATTCCTTATCCAAATGCAGGACAGGTGGCTAGTACAAATGAGCTGCACAACATAAACTGACAGATAAGGACTTGTTCCCTGTTAAGCCACAGTTATGAGAAAACCAGCACCCGTATAAATACAGCGCTTGTGATGGAACAGCAGGAATCGTCTTGGCACAAGCAGACGTGTGACAGCCTGGGGTGGACTCACACAGCATGCATTATATTTCCATAACAGAAAAATTGCCTGAACTTTCATCACACTTTAGAATGTCAGCATACTGAATTTAAATAGCACGTCTTGATCTTTATCTGTCTCTTTAATTAACATATTGTTTTCAGTGTTTCAAACTCCCACTAAAACTCTCATAACTACTGTCGTTGCCTAGCAGATCTCAGGCGTTTCTATCTCCAGATGTATCCAAATCAAGGAACCTTAGCAGAGACGCGTCCTTATGCATAACCTCTATCGTATAATCTCAGCCTAGAACTTGTGCCTTGCCAGGGTGCTGCTTTTTAAATGAAACAGGCTACTTGAGGTAATCATGGTAACAACCCAGCTAACATTTTGGCTAGCTAAATATTTTCAGAGCATTATGGATTTAGGATTTTTTTGTATTAAATAACACTCAATCTGTCACATATTCTGGATGTTCTTTACCACTTTTAGATACTGTACTGTCCATGTATGAACCCATTCTACATGTCTATTGGATACGTACACTGCCTGGCCAAAACAAAAATGTTGTCATTTCAGAAAGGTCAAATTATTGCGCTGCATCAAGCGAAGAAAACAACTAAGGAGATTTGAAATGACAAAAAATCAATACATTATCAGCTACTGGAAGGATAATGCTGAACCGTCAACTTTGAGCAAGAAATGTGGTTGGGGGGAAAAAAAATCATGAATAGAGATCACTTAAACACTTGGTGAAGTCTTTGGAGACTTTGTGCGCGAGGCAGCGTACACACTGGACAGGGTGCCAATCCCTCGCAGAGCACACACACCTCAAACTTGAAGGTGCATGGCCACAGTGCCAACCACTACACCACCTTGGTAATAATCAACAGTAAGAACCATAGCTATGTGAAATATTAAGAGTAAGAGCATTTCCATACGCACATAATGTGTTCAGGACTAAACAGCTGTGTGGTCTTAAGAAAACCACTTGTTAACGTGACTAATCAGAAAATGAGGCTTGAATTTGCTAGGGAGCATAAAGATTGGGGCAATGGGAAAAGGTCATGTAGTCTGATGCATTCAGACTAAATTCAGACCCTATTGACCCTATTCTAGAGCGTAGGGTAAGAATGGAAGTCCACGAAGTGACACACTGTATAATGGCCACTGTTCAAACCTCTGGAGGAAGTGTTATGATCTGGGGTTGCTTCAGTTGGTCATGTCTAGACTAAGTAATGTTATTTAGCGATAAAATGAAGTCAACTGAATTACCAGGTTATCACATCTATGGAGTTTTTCTTCCCTGATGGCCCAGGCATATTTCAGGACTCCAGAATTTCGAAAGATTTTCACACGAGTTGTGTGGGGTGATAAAAGCTAAAGGTGACTGAATTAAATCTTAGTGTGTACAACTTTTTTTTGGCCAGGCAGCGTATTATTTCTTAGTTGGAACAAGTAAGGGGAACGCTCTATCCCACCTTTTATTATGGCATTATCGATATTTGTAGAATTCTACAATACGTGTTACAGCCCAATCTTCTTACATATAAAATAAAGGCTCTAATGCTTACTGGAAGTTCTAGCGCTGAGTACTGATGAGTGTTCTCTGTTCGCTGGGAATGTAGTATGCGTTTGATACCGGAGCATATTATACGTATATCATAAGTGCGTGCTACTGAGAGAGACGCTCCCTGTGGGTCTGCTTTGTTCCAAGATCAGATTGCCTTTTTCTTTAGTCAACATATAAGCAGAATTCCGCCTCAAGATCTGTAGCAAAAATATAAAAATACAATAAAAGTGCTGACGACCTGCAGGTGCTTGTCATGTGTGAAGACAAAGGTGATTTGCAGGCTAACAGTGATGTAATAAGGGCTAGTCAAAAGCATACTTGTAAAAAGCTCTTCTATATCGTGGGCAGTAAAACAAGGTCCTGACCCTAAAACATTACAGGTATTGCTTGTTTCTCTTCATGCTTGAATTGTAAGTCTTCACAAAACAGAAGGAGGTGTGCTTACAATTTGACCAAACCACAGTGTACCAATCCAGTGTAATTGGTAGCAATTACATTGCACTTATTTCAAGCATGCAAATGAAATCATCCTCCAGCAGCCTGATTCAGATCAAGATCAGACAACAAAAAAAAGCCTCATGCTTTTAGAATTCTCCCATAAATCTAATCATCATTGGAAACATTTCCATTTCCACTGATATTTTAGAGCCTCTGAGGTCTGCCCGTCTACCAAAACTTAAAAAGTAAACTCGATTATTATCTCCAAAACTGATTCCACATGCATGCACGCCTTTGTTTATTTCATCCACAAAAAAAATAATAAATAGTGGTGACTTTTGCAGAACATTCTTTTCCATGTAATAATACACAAATGAAGCCTAAAGCAAGTTCCACCAACATGATCACTAACATACAGCTAAGGGAAAAATGTCTGAGAAAACAACTTCAGAAAGTGGGCAGGACTAAGAATAATGATCTGCTTGTCCAAGAATGAGACAAGTGAAGCACACTGCCCAGAAAAGACAGCTTTGTCAGAGCCGGAAGCTCACTGCAACTCTTCACTGACTAGCTGCTGAAAATCTCATGAATAATTGACAGGAAATTCAAAAGCCTCTCTCTCAGACACTGTAGCCAGATTCTATCTTGCTCTGTTGGCTGGTACACATCGTATTGTTGTTGAGAACTGGGTTAGCCTGGTGACTAATTCAGACATGGTAAAGCTTGGTTGAGAAGAGTGTTTTTAAACAGGTGGGTGGGACAAGCTGGCCGTGAATAGCAAACACAAACACACACACAGCTCACAGCTTAGTAAGCTGTTGTGTCCTATAATGCTTAATGGCAACTTGAAATAGATGCCTGGAAGGACTACAAACAATGAACAGGAAAATCTATACAAAGAACAATACATGATCTGTATAGAATATGTATGGAAATATGTCTGCAGTAATAGAGACCTAAGCTAACTCAGACAGAACCGTAGTTTATAAAGTTGTGAGGCACTGAAAAAGTAGTTTCAGACTTTCTAGGATAAGCCTAAGGATAAGGAGTGTGGGTTTAGAAAAGCCCCCAAGAGAGTGCCTGGCCACCTGCCAGAAAGAAAACACTAATGAACTGCCTGGGAATGAAGCCACTCACATTGTCAATGTCAACCAGCTAATGAAGGACGCATTTGCACATGCTGTGGCAAGTCACATCCACAGATCCTGAAATCCATCTCAGGACAAAAGCAGAATGTTTAGTTCTACTGTCCAAATTAAAACGCACTTTAATACAAACTGCTTAAAACTGTGCGGTACTAAATAATTCCCTGCACAGTATGTATGGATCTCCTGGTATTCTTAGGAATATGCAGAATATTCTTCAGAAGTATTTATCATATACTTCTTAAGCACTTTAATGCTCTGCGTGTTGTTTCTTGTTGTTCATTTTTCCCAGGAAAGCCTATTACAGAGTTACTAATATGAATTATTTAGTAATTACAATGAAACTAAATAAAAGGGGTGTGCAACTACGATGTAACGGCAATGCAACGCAGTGCAAGTCTTGGCCTGATGACAGGTTTGGGGAATGTAAGGCATTAAACGTGATACAAAAAAAGATGTAAAAGGGAACCAGACAAACACAACCTCCTCTTGCTAAACTCTTAGGGAAACAACAAAATGTGCAAATAGTCCTCTTTTCAAGGTGGAAATGTTTATGACTGAGGAGGTACTCTCAGCTGTGTATATATTTGTACTTTTAGTAACCTGGGAAAGTGAATGTATTTCACTTATTTAGGTTTACTTATTTAAAACATTGTGCAGGTCACACATTGCAGCGTGTGACTTTTCATCCCTGTCAGGAGGCTGCTTGTTTAAGCAATGTCAGGCGTTTTGTGATGTGGTTTTATGGGATTTGACATTGGGGAAACAGTCTTAAAATGGGAGGGTGATTCATGTACTCAAATGAAGAGAAGTAAGTGGCAGAAAACTGATGCTTGTTAGAAATATGCACTCGTTATCAATACTGAAGTCAATGTATAGCATTAACCAATGAGGGGAAAGAAAACACTACCCTAAGTTAAATGCACTCTAGTTTTCTTATTGATGGCTTTTTCACAAATCAAATCAGTTTTGATTTGTTTAGTCTTTATTGGCCAATAAGAAAGCACAGAGGTCAGCCACAGCGCGCCGAGAGAGGCGGGCTCGAAGGAGAAGGGCAGATCGCTTGTCCAATCCGGGGCGAGTTAGCCCACCATCGCGTCACGCGATACGTCACGGTAGATAATAAATTTCTCCGCCTCCATCTAAGCGCCCGAGAGCTTCCCAACACAAAAGCAAAATGTCCGCCATGTTCAGAGGCTGCGCTGCTCCGCGTCTGCGGGTATTTTAACAAAAAATAGCCGTTTTCGTCACCGGGAAGCCGTCTGACCCGATGCTACGAACCAAAGGGACAGTAGAGTCTCACTGTCAGAAAAAAAATCTACGATTTAACCACATACAAACAATTTAGCAGTATTTATTTACCTTTACTCCGTATGGCGGATCGTCAAATGTAACTAGCATGTACCTGTCGCCTCTACTAGCCGGGTCTCGGGCACGCAGCTGTTAAAGAAAACGAAACAATAAGCATTAATTTCGACTTGATCCTATCACAGGGATCCTTAACTGCCACAAGGTACAACAGTAAGCGGTAAAAGTCGGGGTAAAATTATTCTTTACCTTCATAAAGATCTCAACCGCGCCTTTAGCAATGTCCAGATACGTCGTACCCAAATATGTGCGCTGATTCATAGACGCGGACGTGTCTATCAGAAAAAGTAAAATAGGCATTTTGAAATGTATAGATATAGAGCTAGATGTTTACTAAAATCCCTATGATCGGCATATGACCGGCCTGGGCATGCATATATGGTGTGTTATATTTTGTTATAATCAGACCCCCCCCCTCAGAAAGAGGGTCGCACTGCCACCCTTCGCCGCCGCCTGACTCTCTATCTGTCTTTTCTGAGCAGTGCTGGAGCTCGCGCTCACACAACTTCTCTTCCGAACCGACCGGCACGCCCTCGCTCCGCCGCTTGCACCCCATTGGCTGAGAAGAGTCACAGTGGCCACGCCCACGCCTCATGAATATGTAATAAGGTCTTTGAGCGCTTCTCACCCGCCTAACACTTTTTCTTCCTTCTCGGTGCGAGGGGGGACCGCAGGCACGTCGGGCTCTCCACTTCAGTTTTAAACACGAGTATGATACGCAATTGGATACACATTAACAGGCATGCGTATTTGTATTTTTGTTTTTATCATTTGTGCACGACGTGTTTTTTAGATGCTACCGATCAAACGTCGAGCTTTAACAGCACTTGTCTGTGTGTCTTGATGGGGGTGGGGAACTGCTCAGTGCTCATCAATGCGATTTTTATAATAATTGCTACCCCTGAACCTTCCTATGCTCTTGTCTGCCTCGATAGAAAAGCGCCATGTTTACGTTCAAAGCTGCACTTCTTAAAAGAGCTTCTTGTGAATTATGATTCACAAATACTGTGCCCTCATGCATGTACATGCCCTTTGCAATATGAACACTGCAGAAAGTGGGGGAGGGGGATCCTGCCCGTTTTTGTGCAACATAGGAAACGATAGCGTGATATTATATTATATAGCCCAAATACATAATCCCTGCGACATGCCTGTTCACATGTCCACGAGGATCTCAACTGGACGCTTTTAAGTTGGAAGGTTGCATCTCGGTTAAGGATAGAAAGGACATTTTTACACTGTACATGAGAAGCGATGATCCACGGCACATTTTTTTTATCGCTTCTCTTTAGGACAGCTTCATGTAACAGTTAGCGAAGCCCCGCCCACAACCGACACAGCTAAGATAACACATTTGGGTTTTCCTGTTCTCGAAATGTAAAGGCCATGCACAAACTGTTTCTGATATTTATTCATCTTCAGGTCGATTGTTCCACTTGCAGAGTAGTATGATGTACTGGTTTAAATTATTTCACATATTTAGTATGAAAAATTGGAAAGGCCTTGTACAGAGGACACTGCTGAACTTTCTTTCAGCAACCTGTGGTTTCTCACTCACTCATTGTCTATACTGCTTTATCCTGTACAGGGTCACAGTGGGCCTGGAGCTTATCCCAGGAGACGTAGTGCACGTGGCGGGGTATACCCAGGATGGGAGGTCAATCCATCACAGGACATACACACACACTCTTATTCACACAATATGTGCAATTTGGGAATGCCAATTAGCCTAATCTGCATGCCTTTTGATTGTGGAAGGAAACCAGAGTACCAGGAGGGAACCCACCAAGCACACAGACCTGAGGCAGAAATTAAACCCGGACCATGGAGGTGCAAGGCGACAGTGCTAACCCATGTGGTTTTGTTTTCTTTAATTCCTATATTTACATAAATAAATATTTAACCACGTATGCATCCATGCTTTAATTATTTATGTGACATTTATGGCTCATAATAATGTATGTACTGACAGGATTATTAACATTGGAGGAGATATCAAATTGTCCTCTCAGTTTGATATCTCATCCAGTTTTCATGAATCCTAGCAGCACATACATTACCCATAAACCACTGAGTCCTATGTCTTTGCTTCTGAGGTGGGAGGTTGACCACAGATAGTAGTCAGCACTGTGACCACAGATAGTAGGCCTATATTACTACAATTTAGTACTTGACAAGACACATTTTCAGCCATAGTGCAAGTCAGCATTGTGCTTCCCAATCTATAGTTTTGAGTTGACTTATCTTGGAAAGAAAGTGACATATTGCATATATTTCATGTGAGCTCATGAGTTTGGGTCTTAGAGGGGAATGCCCTTGAAGGAGGACGCAGTCGGTTTTTACATGAAGTGTTTTTTTCCCAGCCTGACTGTATGTTTAGCTTATTCATTTTAGCCTTCAGTTCATCTCTTCTAAATACATCATGTTTTTACTAGTGATCAGGTCTTATTTTTACTTAGTATGAATGTAGCTATAACACCTGCGTCTTATCCACGCGCATATATCCTCTGGATTTTGTCACTTCTTCTCGATCAAAAATAAGATTTCTTTATAACACTGCCAGGTGTCACAAGCGATCGTAAACAAGGAAGAGTACAGCATGTCCGCGATTATTGTATGGAGATCGATTGCGTCACAGAACGGAACGAAACGAACGCCCTCCGGCATCCCAGAATCCAGTGCGCGGACTGCACCGCACTGACAAAGAAAAAAGAAAAACAAGGGTGGGATTTGCACAATACCTCGCATCAACAATAATAGTCAAGAAAAAGGTAACGTTTTAATGTTAATCAGTTAGGACAGAGATGTTAAAGTTAAAATGTGCTGAAATGTTTGTTGTCAGTACGTCTGTCCGGGTTTATAAGGCATCTTTACATCAGGCTAGCAGACCCAGCTGATCAACAGGATACACAACACACAGGATCACAACGGGATTAGGACGATCATAATATTTGTAGACTCGCCTTCATCATCATCATCACCACATATAAACTTGGTGTTAACTTTAAAGAACGCTCAGCTAGCTCACGTCACAATATGTCTATCGCACAGGCTGCTGTAGCTACGTTAGCTAGCCGTAGTGTTACCTAATGGTAACCAAATACGATAGGTGACCAGGACATCTTGGACAACATGAGACAAACCTGAGTGTTAATGTGAGTCCAGGGCCACCTCGTTAACGGATCGCCGTATTATAGCAGACTGTTTACGGTGCCATGTTAGCTCGCGCTCGGTATATTGGACATATTCGCTTAATTTACGGCTTTTCATAAAAGCTATATCCGTAATTACTTTGACAAGTCATTTGTTTTAAATCATAATCTACCTTACTATAACAAACACGCCGTTACGTTTTGTTTAGCCCTTGACGTAAATGCAAGTAATACCGCACGCGCTGGATATGACTGTAAACACGGTCACGTGACTAGCCACGTGTAGCTGCTAGGTTTGCGACGACGTGCCAAAAGCTTTCTGGTTTTTTTTTTTTTTTTTGTTGGTCGACGACTTCCTTGGTCCTGCACCTGTATAACATATACACAGTAATACAGACATAGTTGTGTGTGTGTGTGTGTGTGTGTGTATGGAGCTTGCATGTTCTCCAGGTGGGTTTCCTCCATGTATCCGGCTTCCTCCCACAGCCCAAAGACATGCAGGGTTGGTTAATGGGTGTATCCAAACTGCCTGAAGTGTGTGTGCCCTATGAAGGATTGGTACAAACTCGTGTCCCGAGTCCCCTGGGATAGGCTCCAGGCCTCCCATGACCCTGTAAAAAATAAGCGGTATTGAGTCAGAGTGTGTGTGTGTGTGTCAGGCACAGTAACGTCCGTCAGATTTCCTGTAAGACTCTGTTTACATGCCTATACAGATTGGACATTTGTAGGCTCTATTCTAATATCCAGTAGGGATAGGAATCACCAGGGACGTCCCAAATACGATATTATTATAATACCTAGGTACTGATTTGATTTGTATTGCTATTCTGTAAGTATGACGATTTTATAAATATCCCACTGTGAACTGCCACTCAAAGGAATCACAATTTTTCATCTTTAATATCTAGTGTAGAACAAAAGGCTGGCATTGACACTATTACTTATATTAAATGTTCTATTTTTCTTTTTATTTCAGACCTAAAATGTTTTCAAAACTAATAATTGAAGATCAAATATAATCAGACCTAACTCCACTTTTTCTTTGTGGTCATCTGCAGTCAGTAGTCTATCCGAGTCAGCCCTGCACAATCATTGCACTAAAGGAGCAAATCATCTCTGCATGTAAAAACATAAGTTCTGATACATAGAAAAAAAAATTTTTTTTGGAATTGAACCCGAGCAGAATGCCAGGCAACCCAATGCCCAAACCCATGCCACTGGATGCAGTGCCGGTCCCAAGCGCAGATAAAATGGGAGGGTTGCATCAAGAAGGGCATCCAGCATGAAAAAATGAATAAAAATTTGTGTGTGCATTGAATGGTCTGCTGTAGTGACCCCTAGACGGGAGCACCCGAAAGACTAACAAAATTAACAGAATACACAACCATGCACTCCTGTTTTGTACGATATGCAATAAAAGGCTTATACGACTAGCTGTGACCTACACAGAAGAAGAATTTATCTACGAGAGAGAGTACAATTAAATCAAAGAGAATTTTCCAATAATAGTAATATAAGAAGAATGGTTTTTTTTGGATTCTGCCTGAAAAATATTTGATATTTAAAGAAGTTAGCAAAATAAAATAGAATTAAAATAGAATGCTATGAATTATGCAGGAGTATACATAATAAAATGTAAATTGTTTTGTATTCAGTGTATACACAAGTGCCTGAAGTCAGCAACAGTCAATTTGAGCATTTGCTGTAATTTATACAATTAAAGTTTTTTTTCTCCTTTTTAAGAATAATGTGTAAATCACAACTTATTTTAGCACAAACCATTCACTTTCTTCTTTCCCCAAAAAGCGTTATTCTTTGAACTCTTTGTGCCACAGTACTTATGATGCACTTACTCCTGTTTTGTACCGACTTCATTGTGTTTTCAGGCTAATCATCATGCTGAAAAGGAACTGAGTGAGCGAGGCTAGCTGATGTTTATGGGAGCTTCTGCACACTCTGAGTCAAAAAGAGAGTATAAGCTGAAGAACTAGGTTCGCTCAGTCTGTGCCAATGCAGCAGCACAGCCGGCAGCCCGACCTAGTGGAAGGAAGGCTTCCAGTGTTCGTATTCCCCACCGATCTGTTTTTTTATGCAGACGAGCAGGCCTCGCACAAGCAGGTGCTTACCCTCTACAACCCATATGAATTTGCACTCAAGTTTAAAGGTAAGATAAACTCAAGTCTGCAAGCAATACATGACTTTCTGTCAGTGTACTACGAATGTAGCACTCTTGTAACTGTCTGTTTTGCTCTCTCAGTTCTGTGCACAGCACCAAATAAGTATGCAGTAGTGGATGCCACAGGTGCTGTGAAACCACAATGCTGTGTAGACATGTAAGCTGCTTCAGAGGTTTCTTAACTGCAAGGAATATATTGATGATCCAAGCTTTCATTTTAAATTTTATAGCAATAAAACCTGGGAACATCTGGGTGTAAATTTTAAAGAAAAAAATATACAGTACTGTGCAAAAGTCTTATTGATTTTGTTATATATTTTGTTATATATGTTTATTATGTCTGAATAATTATGTACAAAATCATTCATTTTTTTCATATATAACTTTTATAAAAAAATTATAAAATTAATAAATAAGTAACATCACAGGAGAATATATGCACTCCGGTTTCCTCCCACAGTCCAAAGACATGTAGATTAGGCTAATTGGCATTCCCAAATTGCCTGTAGTGTGTGAGTGAGTGTGTGTATGTGTGTGCCCTGCGATGGATTGGCACCCTGTCCAGGGTGTACCCCGCCTCATCCCCTAAGCCTCCTGGGATAGGCTCCAGGTACCCCCGACCCTGAATACAGGATAAAGCGGTATAGAAGATGAGTGAGTGAGTGAGTGAGAATATATGCATGTCTGTAAAGAATAAAAATATAGTACAAGACAGACCAGTTTTCAGAAGGAAACAAAAAAACCTCTCCAGCATGCTCAGTAAAACCTAACAACTGTTTTCTTATGAAACTGAACAAATCTGTGTCTAAAACTCCTGATTTTAAGCAATGAGTTTTCACTCCAAATACTGACTGTTTATTTTATTACTCTTTATTGCTCTATATAGAAGTTTCTTTTATGCAGAAATTTTTTCAAAAGCATCTTTTGCTTATGCCATATTTTTGTATGTGCCCAAGACTTTTGCACAGTACTATAAGAAAAACAGCTGTTAGGTTTTACTGAGCTTGCTGGAGAATATGAGTTCTTCTGGTAACGTTGTCACACTCACTCCTTTCTATTTTTATGCAAATCCCAGGAGTGTACATTAGGTTTTTTGTTTCCATCTGAAAACTGGTCTGTCTTGTACTATATTTCTTTTCTTTACAGCCATGCAAATATTCTCCTGTTATGTTATTTATTAATTAAGTTATTTATGAAAATACGGAATGATTTTGTACATAATTAGAAGACATGATAAACATATATAACAAAATTGGTACAGCATATAATATGGTGCCTTAGACTTTTGCACAGTAATGTATATACATTTTATATATATAATGTGAATATTAATAATAATAATAATAATAATAATAATAAAATGCAGTAGTGTAAGTGCTGTACAGTGTGAAGTAATAAAACAAGTTGTCCGAAAATAATGGATACATAAAAACTATTAGCATAGCACTAAAAAAAGCATCTAAATTTATAATTAATTTATAATTTATAAAAAAAAAGAAAAAACTGTTCTTTAAAGTATATTTTAAACTCTCTCTTAGATAGTGCCTGATGAATATTTAATGATAATGTGCTTTAGATATCTGATGCATTAAAACAAACAAAAAAAAGCTGCCGCATCATTCTTTTTATGCTTCTTATATAGACTGTGGAGCGGGGTTTCCCAACCAGAGGTTTGAGTCAGCACTGCAGAGAGAGGGAAACCTAAATTAGCTAACTAAATACACACCGCCGGGCCAAAAAAATGTAAAAGTCACCACTTCAGATGGGTCAAATTACTGGCCTGCATCAAGCAAAAAAAACAATTAAGCAGATTTAAAATGTCCGGAATTGGGTTAAGGACCTGTCCAAGGATAGTGACAGACTAGTGACGGAATTTCCCTGATGTACTAAGAGAACTTTCTACCTTGATGGTATCCAAGCACTAGTGAAACGCTGACATAAGTGCATTACTTTAGCATTGGGTTATATAGAGAAATATAGGGAGTTTTTACTCCCCTAACTGTTCTCGATTATGCTGCGCAGTTAAAAGTCCCAGTTTTGACTTGAACGCCCATCCTATGACATTTGCATTTATGTTCAGACACGGGGACAAGAACAGACTGTTTCCCATGTGTGTGCTGTTCGTACCTTAGTTTAAAAAAAAAAAGTGATTAAACATGAAAAGCAATCCATAAAAACCAAACAAGGCACAGTTGTATAGATTAAAACAGCAATAAAAGCTGCGGCTTATGATTCACTGAATGTTGGCCTGTTTAATGTCTCTGGGGAAGGTGATGATAGTCAAATGTTTTCAGGTGAAAGGGTTCAGGTGACAGTTTATCAGGCTTTCAGACGAGTATTAAGGTGCTGCTAAGTAATTATATAGGTGAAAAAGTAAGGAAGTAGAACTCTTGCAGACACCTCATGTACCTACATGCTACAAAAATATAATTTTGGAGGACATTTCTTACTTTGAGCATAAAATGTTTTTATTTTTTGCCAGTTTTTTTATTATTTTTTTTTATTTCTAGCAAGAAGCAAAATGATCTGCCAGTAACAAGTTATAAATGGGTAAATGTATATAGAAATGTGTTTAATAGTCTTGTATTTGTTATCTCATAATGAGAAATATTAGATATTAGATTTCAGCAGACTAAATTGTTGTTCTCATTGTCCACAAGATCCTAGTTCCTTTTCAAGGCAGCTTTAAACCTTAGGTCAGCTTTCAGGGAGGATGTGGACAGGTTTGCCTGGTTGATTTAACGGACATGCATATGATTTCGTAATTTGGGAAGCAACTCCGTGCTTATATTCTGCAAGAATTCTGGTGTCCAGACTGGCTGTTGACTTTGTTGGATTTAACGAAGGGGTAAAGGGAGGATGAAGAGGAAGGCAGCAGCTTTCGACACTTTACAGCTATAGAGAAGCTCATTTAAATAATGTCCCGCTGTTTCTGGAGTGTGTGGCACCCTGGAGGCAAGTAATGATCAATTTACATGAAATTAAACCCACTGCTTAGGAGACTGCCTCTCCCTTGCTCCCTGGACAGATGCACACATACAACACATGCATGTAAGTGTAATACCTTTGTGTTCCAGTGTGTCCTTCAAGTTGATAATGGTGTTCTGCTGTCTGTAATTTGTGCTGTCCTCTACGGCATGACCTCTTTCTGTTACAGAATCAGATCAGACTTGGTTTAAAAAACGCCAAGGCAGAAATATTGGGCCATTTTGCCTGTCCATTCAAGCCAGAATTTGCAACATGTAGAGAGACCGAATAGAGAAACTGCTTTGCTTTAGGATAGCCTTGGTGCTTCAAATCTAATTGCAAAGCCTGTGGGAGAGCCAGAAGAAATGGCCAGTGTCAGAAAAGAGACATGTCCCGCTCCCCTCGTTGCTCCGTGGGTGGGTGAGGGATGTGTGTGCTCTCTCGGCTGTAATGGCTGTCCCGCTGCTGTAATCTGTTCCCCGGTTTAATATAGCATCCTGTGTTGCACATCATTATCAAGATGATTTATTGGTTCTGTTTCCTGTTTCGGGCGCTGGATTGGGGATCGTTGTCTCTAGTGGGCAGAAAGGCTCGAGACAAAATGAACCCAAATCGGTACAAGATCAACATCTGACAGAGAACATCTGGAAGGAAGAAAGACACAAAGGTGACAGGGAAAACAAAGCACAATGAAACGGAATGAACCCGAGTCTGTGTTGCAGTCACCTCAGTAGGGGATAAAAAGATACTGCTGTTGTGTGGTTTTAATAATGAGAGAGGGTGTAACTAGAGGCCAGGATCAGTGTTTGCATTGATTAAAAAGGAAAATCATTTGTAGCGCACGTAAACATTTGGGAGGGGGAAAAAAAAGCCTCATTATTAAGCAACAGTGTGTTCTTTCATGGTGGTAGAGTTGTTGCTTATTAACTTTGGTTTCCATGGTTACTTCTCTGAGCATCCAGAGGTTTAAGCGAGCTACGACTTATATCTGCGGTCACTTTTCATGAAGTCATTAGTCAGGATGGTTAATATTGGCCCCAGTACATTTCGAGTCGGCTGAGATTAAATCATTAAGGATTTTATTCCTTTTTCTTATCCCCATTAGGGTCGTAGTGGTTACAGAGAATCCACTCTGGATGGGACACCTATCAATCTGTCGACTTCTTTATTTGCATCTAATAAAATTCAGTGGTGGGCTAGGTACTCAAATCCTGTACTTAGGTAAAAGGAGAGTTACCTTGGGTAAAATATTACTCAAGGAAAATAAGTCCCCCATATACATTTCTATAAAAGTACTAACCATTACATGTACTTGAGTATCAACTTGTATCAACAACCGAACTTGTATTAGCTCCCTGTAGCCTTTAAGTCATAGTAAGAGTCTCTCTCTCTCTCTCTCTCTCGTGCTTCCAGACTGTGAGCACGCTCTTTCGTCGCTGTCTGATTTTATACACCTGTTTCGTGTTTAGCAGTTTTACAGAGGGAAGGCAAATCAAGCCGTTACATATAAATCAGCAGATGTAGATAATTCCGTTTCAAGTGCTATATGTTACTTTGGTTATGCAACACCGTGCAGTAATGTAGTGGTATAGAAAGTACGGATATTGGTTGTAGAATGTGAAAAGTACAAATTATCCAACAAATAAAACTGTTAAAGTAATGTGCTTGGTATAATTTTCAAAGGTGGAAGGTAACATTTTCAGTCAGGTCGGTCACGTGATTGTGATCGTCATGAGTGTTGTTCATGTACATCTCATTAAAACATTCAAATCAGGTAAAATTTCCTGCATTTCTGTTAACCATTTAAAGCACATCCTAACATTAGAACAAGGTGCCTTGGAGTCGTCCTACAACTGTTGAAATGGGTACACCAGTTAGGAGTTAATCTCCAGTGTGAAGTCGTCTGGGGTCACAGCAATGCAAGCCCCCTCTTTCAGAATTATTCTGAGGTCAGCGGGGGGGGGCCTCTGTGAGAACGTGTTTCAGTTTTAGCGGTGCACTTGGACAAAGAGCGCACGCTTACTACCAGCCTTTAATTGACTCGTAAACTTCCTCCACCGCTTGTTCACAGCTATTTCTGTGGTCACCTCAAGCCTCGGTGTTCTAACATGTACTTCTCTGCCTCTACTTCTCTCTCTCTCTCTTTCTCTCCCTGATCTTCTCCTTGTCACATTTCTGCCTCCACCACAAACTCACTATTTGTCACACCCTTTCCAGATACGGACAGGTATGAGACGCAACAATTCCACTGACCTTTCGGCGTGTCACTCGCCATTTTGATAATACGACACTGTGACAGTCTCTGCCAAGGGCTCGAGAAACAATTAGCTGTCAGCCTGTGGCACAGCGACTGCAGGCAGATGTATTTGGACTTTGACAGGCCATTGATTTTTTTCCACATGCCTTCCTCCTCTTGTCACCCATATCCATTAATTTCACACGCACGGTCATGGAAAGGCTCTTAAGAAACACCGTATGTGTACAAAGACAAGGGGTTTATTGTAAATGCACATTTAGTTTTCTCATTCTGCATTGGCATCTACCTTTTTAAATTTTACTTGTCATACGTCATTATGTCAGTTCTAAAGGCAGGCGTGGACAATTAGTTGCTTGCATACTAGGAAAGTATTCCCGTTTTAATAGGGTGCGTGTGTTGTTTTTTTTGTTGTTGCCTGGCAGACATAGATTTTAACCCATAATTAAAAAAAGTATTGGCTTTCACACAACAAAAAACCTTATTAGCTTTCACAAGCAGTATCAAGTGAGGTACGAGGTTTCTGTCTGTTGTATAATTATTATTAAGTGTTCTAATTAGCATGCATGGAGGATAGATAACCTTTTCAGAAACAGGAACACAGTCAATGGTGGCTCGCCCATAGGGGCAAATGAAGCAGATAAATCAACCTCCATACATTTTATCTGGATTTTGGTATGTTGTCAAATCTCAACAGTGTGTTATGAGGTTATGTGAAAAAAATAAAAAAATTCCACAAGATAGTAGCCTGTAGCTGAAGTTAAACATGCCTCACCAAAATCTCTATTGTCACAAGCTGAGGTATGTGGAAATAAAGTCAATCACAAAACGCTCCTGTTCTAACCTCAGTCACCTCACAGGTCAAGCTAATTATTATTATTATTATTATTATTATTATTATTATTATTATTATTTAGTTGTTAATAATAATACTATATAATAATAATATTTGTCTTATATGTGATAACTACTGAATTAATGAATCCTGCTGCATAGACCTCAATAAAGCTAAATTTTGTCACATTTGTGACCATACACAGTGATATATGATATATGATATGATATGCAGTGAAATATTATGACTGTTCATAATATAAAAAACAAAGGTTGGGTTAAGTGAATAGACAGAAAGATGAATTTTACTACGAGGAAAAATTGCACTGAAAGAATAATTAAAATGGAAAAATAGGAAATGTATAAAAGAAACGTAAAATGTAAACAGGATGTACAGAGTATGAATACGCAGAATGTGCCGACAATGCTATCCGATTTTAAAATGGCATAAACTGCCAAAATAACATATGTGCGCATACAGCGATATTATGAAGATTGTTTATATGATACTATTATGATGATATTACTATTATATTAATATAATATACATCATACTATTTACTTTTTTCTTAAGTCTATATATGTGTATTTGC
>JAOVVB010000037.1:18471944-18496350 GCA_028570985.1 Heterobranchus longifilis
GTAAAGTTATTTGGATTTTTACAACATTATTGTTGAAATACACAGTCCTGAAAAAGGGGCGTTTCTTTTTTTGCTGAATATATATATATATATATATATTTTTTGCCATAACATTATGACCACCCACCTAATATTGAGTAAGTCGGCCTTCTGCCACACAAACAACGCTGACCCATTGAGGCCTGGACTTCACTAGACACCTGAAGATGTGTTGTGGTCTCTGACACCAAGCTCTCAGCAGCAGCTCCTATAGAGCCTGTAAGTTGTGAGGTGGGGCCTTCATGGATCTGACTTCCTTTTTCAGCACGGAGATGATCGATTGGATTGAGATCCGGAGGATTTGGAGGTAAAGTCAACAGCTCAAACTCACTGTGTTCCATTCTTGAAGCAGTTTTGCAGTGCGGAAGAAAGCTGGAACAGGCTCTCGCTAACAAGGAATACTGTTTCAATGTAGGGGTGTACTTTGTCAGCAAAAATGTTTAACAAGGTTGTACGTGTCAAAGTAACGTCCAGATGAATAACAGAATCACACTGCCTTTGTCGGTTTGCCTTCTTCCCACAGTGCATCCTGGTGCGCGCACACACACACACACACTGGGCCAACCACATGAAGTCAAAGAAAATGTGATTCAACAGACCAGACCACCTTGTTCTTCCACTGCTCTGTGGTCCAGTTCTAATGCTTAGATGTTCCATGTAAGGACACCCCGCCTGGTCTGTGGCTATGCAGTAAACTGCAATGCACCGTGTTCAGAAACCTTTCAGCAATCTGAGCTACACTAGCTCTTCTATTGGATCAGACTACAACACCCATGACCTTGTCAGGGGTTCACTGGTTTTTCCTTCCTTGGACCATTTTCATTATATCCTAACCATTGCAGAACGGCGATATCTCAAAAGTGCAGAAGTTCTGGAGTTGCAATGACACAGCTGTCTTGCCATCATAATTTGGACCATGTCAAAGTTAAACTTAAATCCTTAAGCCTGCCCATTTTTTTCTGCTTCTTACACAACAAAATGTTCACTCGCTGCCTAATATAGCTCACCCACTTCCAAGTGTCACTGTAACAAGAGAAATGTTGTTTACATCTGCTCTCACCGGTCACAACGAGTGAGCTTGGATAAACGCAAACCCGCTAAAGTAATAAGAAATTACTTATTTAATCTTACATTCAGGACTAAAAGGTGAGAAGCTTATAGTATTGTAACATTTACATATTCTTAACTTGAGAGTGATCCTCTTGCTACCAAAAAAAAAAAGGACAAAAGCTTATACTCAGCAAGAAGCCAGGATATTAAATGTCCACACTAAATTGCCAGACAAATAATTTATTCTGTAATCTGAAGATCACTTGATAAAGATGACAAGAAAATATCTTTTTGTCCATTTAGAGCAGAGCTCAGCAACTCGACTCACTCAACAAGCTGAAGGTTTACGCTCTTGAAAGAGGACAGCGTTCATTTAAATAAAATATCAAGACAAGTCCACAGGACAACAAAAAAAAAAGAAGAGGAAAAAAAAAAAAAAAGAGCACAAATTGGCAAATCAAACCACGAACACTTCAAACACCAAAACATACAAAAAGGAGACCTGTGTCAGCCACTTACTGCTTTTTTTCCTCTTTGAAAAAACACATTCAGAGAAAGGATATATACTGCTGATTCACCTCAGCAATATTTCCAATATGGGGCAATAAACCACACTGTCAATTTCACTTCCATGAAAAACCAAAATTTACAATCATTTTCTTGCTTGCAAATAAAAACATTCTGTTTATGATGCATCATGCTTTAAGGAAATAAAGCCATTTCTTTCTTTTTTTAAGGAAACAAATTCATAAAACCATTTACAAAAAATACTATTTACTAAAATAAAAGCTCAAATAACAACTTACACAAGTACAATTTTTACATCTTTCTTATTTACAGACCATAAATGGCACACTACTTTCATGAATCAGTAGATGACCTTCGTCCAGACATGACTCATTTCTATTTCATGTTCAAACGACTCTGTTCTCTATACTTCTATTTATCTAACCTGCTTCAGGAATTCATCTCTACAATTCCATCGACAGTGGTTTGCAGGAGTTCACCCTCCCCCAAAAAAAGGATTAAAACAGAAAACTCATTGGTTTAAGGTTGGTTCAGTCACGCAGTGATGTTCCAGAGACAGGTGAATAGGGATGAAGCCACTGCATTTAAAGGGCAGTAAAACACACTGTGAAGAGACAGTTCATTTCGGTTTTGAAAAAAAAAGTCCTTGGATGTTAGGACAAATTGCAACTTAAGTCGGTCAAATGTGCTGTAGTGTTCAAATCCTGGATTTAGTGGTACACATCCCCATTAATATTGCAACCAACCAACATTTGCTCTGGATTCCTAAGTAGCTGACGGCAATTGTTATCTTCATTAGAAAAAACTTAATGAAGCACTAAGAGTGAAACACAGCACTCATCAATGATGTTGCCACCTCCTTCTTCCATCTACACAAATAATGAAAGGCTGATCCGTATACACTTGACCGAAAGGAGACAAACTCTGTTGTAAATGTAGGCAAGTGCAGACGGACCCTATTGTCAGTTATCTGCTCAAGCACTGCACACATTCCCTCCATCGCCCAATACAATTGACTAATAGCCATCACATCATATGTACATACTTACAAAAAAAATTGGGACCAAACAATAAGTTAAATTCTTTCACACCATACCTGACCTAAATGGTACAACTATGAGAGGGAATGCTTCACTCTCTAAGAGCTTGATTTATTTGAATATTAGCATTCCCCCTAATTTAAGAGAGTTACAAGAACACAAATTCATATAGAAACTACAGGGCTTTGAAATGCTGTTTGTTTCATCAGGGGGCTTCACCCCAAACATTACACCTTTATATAGCAGCTGGTGCAAACAGCATTTCATCCTGGTAAAGTCTTCATCCCTGCCACTATTCCAAAATAGTCCTGTCCGTCCAAAATACCTGGAGGGCTTCGGCTTGATATATATATATATATTTTTTTTTTAATCATTACAGATCTTCCCCAAACTGTCTTGTTGAAAAAGCAAATCCTCACCAGAAAAATCAAAGACAAAAACAAAAGCAGAGCTGAGAAGGCATGGAACAAATGGACAAGAAACTCCAGAGACTCATTCATGTGGCCTTCTTTTGTGTAATATATACGCTGATCACTTGGGTGAAAGGTCCTGGAGTGGGGTGAAGGGAGAGTTGCTGGAGGATGGTGAAACCCCTTCCATCTTAGCTGGAGAACCTGAAGAGGAACCAACACTACTGAGGCTTCCATCCAGCAGGTCAGGGGATAAACTATAAAAATTAAAAATACAAATACACATTTAGCTCAAACACAGGCTAGTTTAAAAAAAATTGCCTGGCGAAAATAAAGTTGTCAAATTATTGGGCTGCATCAAGAAAAAGAGATTTAAAAGTTACTGAAATTGGGTTAAGAGCCCTTCAACATATCATCCAAACCTGGAAAAACAGTGCTAAACGGTCAACAGTGTCGACGGAAGATCATGAATGGATTTGCATTTATGATCTTCCCTCCAGAAAAAAAAAACCCAATAGTAAAAACCATAACTATGTTTAAAAGTGAAAGTAAGAATTTCCACACACACGGGACTAAACTGTGTGGTTATAAGAAAACCACTTGTTCAGGAAACCTCACGTTAGTGAGAAAAAAAAAAGAAGCTTAAATTTGCTAGGGAGAATAAAAGATTAGAATTTGGAGCAACGGAAAAAAGGTCATGTGGTCTGTTGGGTTCCGACTGACCCTATGCCAGTAGGGTGCGTCAAGGGAAGCACATGAAGCGATGCACCCATCATGCATAGTAGCCACTCTACAAACAATGTTATAATCTGGGGTTGCTTCAGTTGATCATGTTTAGCTCATTAATGACATATGACAAACTGAATGACTGAATGTTTTTCCTTTCTGACGCCACAGGCATATTCTAGAATTCAGACTGCAAGAGAGGTTCTAGGCACAAGAGGAATCATTTTCACACATGAACTGCCACCACACTGTGTGCCGTAATCAAAGCTGAATGCAAATTAAATCTTAGAGTGTGCAACTTTGTTTGGCCAGGCAGTGTATTTAACTTGAATTAATCATCTTAAACATAAATGTGATTCAAGGTGATCTAAAAAAAAAAAGATTTAGTATTTAAGCTTAAATTAATTATCAAATGATTGCATAAATCAAATCACAACAGGAGACACACCATGAGCTGATTTCAGACAGATGGGTCATCTCCGTGGACAACATGGTGGTGGTCCCCTGGAAGAGTCTCTTTGGCTGACTTTCTGCTTCCAACTCACCTGAAACTAGGAGTTGATAGAGTTAATAAAATAAATTAATCAATCCCAACATTATGTCTTGTTTAATTAACTTGTGTCCATAAGTAAACTGATGCTGCCCATTTGTTTTATGACCACCATCAAGATTGGCATGGAAAAGACCAAACATTTTCCTTATTAGTTTTGTACATAATACAGTGAACATTTTTACACTCCAGGTGAAATTTCAAGAATAATACAAGATTATCATAATCCCCAATACCCAAAATCTTTAAAAAAAAAAAAATCCATTTAACTTTTATCATCAAAAAGCACCATCATCTCTGAAGATAAAAAAAACAACAATAAAAAATGTTCTCTTTTCCTATAATTTCGCTCAAGATCAAATCAAATTGTGATCTCCTGGGCATGGCGCACGGCGCACATTGAAAGGCTTTGGACCAGACCTGGGATGTTGCTGGGCCATCCCATAATATTGCCTTTCCTTAATTTCTTTATTGAATTTGATGTGTTTTTGATGTTTTGTTTTTTTTTTGGCAAAATGTAACATTTTTCAGCATATAAGCGAGCTGCTGGATTTGTGCTCAAATAAACCGATACTTGAATCTATCCATGATTCTTTCCCCGTTTAGAGTACCTGGTGAAAACAACCACCATGCATTCGTAGTGTTCGCACTGCATACGAATTATAAGCAAAAAAAAAAAAAAAAAAAAAGGTGCAAGCTGGGTTTCCCCACCAATTTTAGAAATTCTTTTGTTTTGCTTTACTGACCAGTTAAATTTTAACAATGAGATTATTGTACACCGTCTGCAAGCTCTTTTCAGGCCACATATACATAAACCAAGAAAGAAATACCAAAAATCCTATAGAATCCTACAGATGTTTACCAGCATCATTTCCTTGAATTTGAATGGAACTGGTTAACCAAAAGTTCACATGCCCCATTACAAGTGTGTCCACAATTATGCAACCGTGTTATTTGTGTTTTCGTGTTCCTTCCCCTCTTATGCTGTCTGCATAAGAGCCAAGACAACAATAACTGGTCATGGCATATGTGACAAGGGGAGAAAGGAATACCACCCCACTCAGTCAACTCCACGATGGGGTCCGAAAATCATTAGTTTGAATCCTACAGACAATTTGAAACCCAAATTGGAGGCCACAGACAGCCTTGGACACCACCACTCCGGACTCTGCACAGTCTTAATTCTGTAAGCAAGCTGATAATTTTACCTTTCCGTTTGATAGGCCCCAAAATGCTGGGTCGAATGCAGTTAATGGGGCTCTGACTCCTCCTGCTAAACACACAACAGGTTTTACCAAAAGTTTTTTTTTTTATATATATAAAAATAAAAACTAAGTAAAAGTGTATGCATTCACCTGAAGCGACGTGTTGGACTGGGGATGGGGCTGGGAGTTAGGCCATTACTGCTCACCAAGATTTGCAGAGATGGGGAGAAGCACTGCTGCTCATCAAGGAAGGAACACATCAAAATCAGGACAAGAGAAGAATACATCAAGCGAAGCACTACACAATCATAACGCACATAATACCTTCTTCCCAATTCCTCTGGTGGGAGATGGAGCCGGAGACACAGGCACAAAATCAATACGCTTCGGGGACGATGATGAGGACTTCTCAAAATCATTGTCACTCTGGGATAAAACAGGATATACATGCGGTCAATTCACGAATACATTAGGATTCTTATGCGTAATTATAGGAGTGCTATACTACCAATGCAGTCTGCTCTTGAGAGACTGCTGGCCCTGTTAACTCCATGTTACTATAGCATGCTGTTTCTACATCCACGATCTCATCGTTGGGAAAGGGTGGACGTGTTGTGGCAGCAAAGCCACTGCATGCAAACTTCTATTTTTTATAATTTAATCAGTATTTTTTATATAGTTTAAAGGTACCCTACATCAAAATACCCAAAGCTTGAGCATTTCTTAAACAAGTGGAGCACAAGTGTTACAGAAGACAAAAATGTTTCGAGTTGTATAAAGTACCTGATGTACAAAACCACGGTGTTATAGTAAGCCTTACCAGACTAAGACTTTCCTCCCATGACTGGCTCATTTGCATGGCTGCCTGCACCTCCCTAATTGGCCCAAAAAGATGAGATAAAAGATGATAAATCAGGAAACAAAAAATAATTTTAAACAAATGGATGAACACAAGACCACAGAGTGTTTGTTGATGCCAAAATTTCATCTGTTTAAAAAATGGTTTGTTATAGTCACCCATAATGAAGAAGATAACAGCATCCGGAAAGCCAGTTATTTACCGTTCATGAGCTGTTTCCCTGTTCATCACATCGACTCCTTCCTCCTACAATGACATACAAAGTTCTTATTACTCAAGCAGTACCATCTTAAACATGCAAGTTCATTGGCTGCACTATAAAACTGAAGCAAGTGCATTTTAATCTCAAACTCAGAACAGATCAACAGAAAAGAAAAACTTCATCTAATGGTTCTGAAAAACAAAAATAGGGTTCTTACTGTGTCATGGAATAAATCTAGGCATTTAACTCACCACGGCTTTTCCAAATTACAAATAAAAACGCAAATTCTTTGAATTATCATATACTTGCTCATTCCTCCCCCACCCTACATACAATTTCCTACTCAGGTGCTTCCCATCTTTCATGTTTAGTGAACTAACTAAACTACTCTGAACTACCCTAAAATCAGATTAGAGCAGCGGTTCTTAGCTCTGGTCCTGGAAGACCACCATACTGCACATTTTAGTGTTTTCTCAGCTTCCAGTACACCCAAGTTTACTAATTAACAGCCGTTTCTTAATTTAAGTGGGTGTGGTAGACCAGGGAAAACACAAATATGCCCTCTGGGAATAAGGTTGAGTCACCCATAATTGATCGGAATTTTGGGAATTTTATTTATCTATTTATTTATTTCGCACAAATCTGTTGCTTTCATCAAATCCACTCTCTTTTATAACAATTGTGTTACTGGAAAGTTCGTTCTCAAATATTGAGAATAAAAGTACAATTATCTGATCTGAGATTTTGTTTAATTTTAGCCTAGGGTATATATATTCCAAAAAGCTTGCATTCAAGTGTCCCACAGATATTCTGACACCATTAAGGTATAGAATGTTAGGTTACACCATCAAATTACAATCTAGAAACACCACATGTACCAGATTAACACATTGATGTACAGACGTAGTTTTACCTGTTTGATTCGTTCAAGCCTGGTGCTAGGGATGCGAACCGGGGAAGATGGAACCTAGGTGTTACATAAAGAACAATAAGTACAGAAACTCTTGTGAGGGGAAAAAAGGGCTGCAAAATGAACCAGTTTCATGACATGTCACACACCATGTTAGGTCGATTAACGAGAGTCGTGCTGTTTCGTCTGCTGCGTAGAATCTCTCTTTGGAAAACCTGAGAGGTGTCACTGTAAGACATGGAGTTTAATAGTTACTGAATGCATTAGACAAAGCAACCAGGGAAAACAAGGTGTAGAATGCCTTTGCATGGACATTGTGCGAGTCGTCTACTACCAATACAGTCTGTACTTTAAGACTGATGGCCCTGTGGACTCAGTGATTTGTTTGCTTTAGCAAGTCTGTGATTCCACAGTCAAGACATCCAAGAGTGTGGTACATAACAGCCATGCAATTCACTGTAGGTTTTTTGAGCAACAATAAGCTTGAAAGTTAGTTAAGGTAAAAGTCATGACGGTAAATCAACCTTAAGCCGTTTATCATAGGCTCGCTGTTCGATCGCCTCAAGTGACCGTCTCCCTGAAGCAGAGCCGACGGCATGTCCAAGTCCAGCTCCATCTTCTCCTGCGCCATCATCGCTTGATTGTTCATGGTGCGTCCTAATGTCCGAATTTGTCCAGTAACGCTTCTCTGTTAGAAACCTACATCGTTGAACGTCTTAAAGCAGCCACCGCTAGTAGAACACTTTGCGTTTTGTTTTTATTTGCGCATCTCGCAGTTTTTCTGGCGGTTAGCTGTTCAAGGCTAACGATATCTGCACACTTATGGACGTCTACAAGAGAGAGCAGCTGCTAGCTACATGCAAGATCAGACCGACCCGAGATCAGCAACCCGAAGCCTAAACCCTGCGTCCATCTCGAGACTTTCTTTACTACAAGATTTTAGCCTTAACCTGACTGAACACGCGATTTCTCCAGCTTCTAAACGGGGCTTGCTGGATCTGGCTTGTTAGCTTAGCTTGGTGCACATTCGTCAGACTCCAGCAAGTACAAACTCAAAGCCTGCAGACGTTTCGGGGGGGATGAAAGACGCTTCATAAAACCTCTCCGACATAAAAGCACACAGACCATTCCAGAAGCAACAAGACCTAGTATTGTATTCTGCGATCACTAGCTCACTGTTATAACAATAACGCTCAGTTGGCCATCTTTGAGAAGGCTGACTAGCTTCCTGGCTAATTAGCCTGCCTAGATATTCTGCTCTGATGCCCTAGCACGCAATGCTAACCCGCCAACTGGAGTTACTGAGCAAACAAACAACTTATTTCCCTCATCCTTTATCTGTCCACTTTCCTGTCTGAGCAGCGGTTGCAGCAAACAGATAACGCGGATGTATCGACCATTTTAGTCAAACTTGTGCTTATCCCTTTAGACGATGCAGTGGACATCGAGACTCAACCAAGCGGTTCCGCCCCTGCTGTTTTCACCGGGTGACTGACAGGCGCTATAGCCAATCCAACATAGCGGCTACCACCGGCGTGCGTTTTTGAATGGGGAATCAGCACACGAATAGCCAATGAAATCGCAACTTAAACCTACTTCCTGACAACGTCGTCTTACGTCATCTTGTACCGCCTTAATTTTCGGCCCATGGAAACGCATGCGTGTCTTGAGCTCTTTGTTGGCAAAGTTATATCAGAAATTGTACTTTAAATGCAAGCTATAAAGTCTGTCGGAACGTTTACACTCAAGCAGCGTATCATAATAAAAATGCAAATATATCCTCGAACACTTTTAAAAGAACCCATAATACACATAATAGCAGCCTTGTAGGCCAATAGGGGTAGGCCTAGCAGTAATCACAACCCCAAAAGCTGCTAAGCTAAGTTAAAGACATGTTTAAAAAAAAAATAATAATGGTACCGTTGTTTTCTTAAAACCTGATTGCTTAAGCTATCTGAAAGCCAGAAAATACAACACTTACATCACTCACAAGCCAGCCTGGGTTTTACGGCCTTACCTTTCCTGCAGCAGACACCCTCTCTTCTCGGCTCTTTCCTCAGACTGACCAGCCTACTACAGTTTAACCATGTTCACATTTCACAGCTTTAAACTACCAACTCCTTTTTCCTATTCCATATTATTGCACTTTCTATATTTCTGATTAGAATACAACACTGTATGATTCATATCTTTTCTGTATTTTTTGTGTTTCCATGTGCCAACACTTTGATGCAGAACTGAATTTACTCTTATGTATTGTTTTTATAACAGTGGAGTTCCTGTTATTTATTTAAAAATTCTCTCTGACGATTCATGTTACTCATACCTTGTTTATGCACTATAAAGACTTTAAGCTGCCCAGAGAGTAATACAATCTTTTTTATATTTCTGTATCCCATAAATTCTGACTTCAAAGTTTTGTCTGTTTTTAGTATGAGTAGTTGATAATGATTTTTTTGATGACATGTTGATAATGTTCATATTTCAAAATATCCAGTTTAGGCCAATTCAGGTTGAATAGAGATATAGGTATGAAATCAATAAAGCATTAAAGTTTTACAGATACAGTAGTGTTATTTTGTTGCATTCCTATTAGGATTTACACCTTTATATTTATCACAGCAGCACTGTGGCTTAGGGGTTAGCACTTGCACCTTCAGGGTTTGGGTTCGATTCCCACCTTGGGTCTATGTTGTCCCAGTGCTTGGTGAGTTTTCTCTGTTTTCCTCACACAGTCCAAAGACATGCAAATTAGGTTAATTGCCGTTCCCAGATTGCCCATAGTGTAAGTGTATGTGTGTGTGTGTGTGTGCCCTGCGATGGATTCGCACCTCGTCCAGGGTGTACTCCGCCTATCTCCTAACACAGGCTGCAACCCATTATACAGGATAAATTGGTATGAGTATTATGCCTGATTTCACATAAACCATATGTTTAATGACTATAGTTTAAAACTAACTTACAGTATATTTAACTTGGTTGGCACAGTGGCACAGCAGGTACTGCTGCCACCTCACAGCTTTATGCTGCCTAGTTTAATCCTAGATTAAAGCTCAGGTTACTGTCTATTTGGATTTCTCCACATTTCCTCCCCTTTTCCAACATGGATTTCCACAGAGTTGTTTTGCCTCTTCCCATTTTCCACAATAATAAAGAATGTGATTATATAATGTAAAATACAGTATCTTTGGACAACCCATCATATGAAATCACTATCATATTAATTCATCTCGCCCAAAAGAACCTTTAAAGTTCTATAATAAATTCTAATGCTCTGAAGAACTGTTGCTGAATTCATACCGAATCAGTTTATACACTGAAAATGACCTATTTCAGATTCTCCACAGCTTACACACATGAGCCTAATGTTTCATAATATAATTTATATACAGAGCTCACTGGCTGTGTGAAATTAAAGAGTCACATGTTTAAGTACCATAACGATCACAGCCTGCGGTCTGTCAGCAGACAGAAGTGTTTTTTTTTCTACTCATAATGCGGGATGATGTTACAAAGCCATTACTCAGGTCAAGTGATGTTCATGAAGGCACACGCCCTGATAAAGTCAACAAGTTCTTGGAAGGACAAACTGAGTAATGAAACTTTTAATGAAATTCTGATTTTAAAATTTGAAATTACTTTAATTTTACTGACATGCTTGTCTGTTTCTACTAGGGTTATTGGTTTCCTGTTTTATCCACAATGTTGATCGACTACCTGCTGATATTGGGCCTCCTGTCAATTCAGCAGTGTGTCGTCCTTTCTCACCTCCTCATCTGTGTGCTTCCTATCAATACAACTATGCTTGTCACCTGTTAGATTGCTACCTACAGTAGCTATGCTCAGTTTCTGACATAATTCAAACTGCATTGTATTGTGTCCTGAAACTCTTGACTCAAGTATTTTATGTCTCCACTATTTCCTACACAGCCCACAAAACACATTGGAGAAACAATAAAGCATCTGTTCTTTTGTGTTCAGGACCCAACCACCAATTCTGACCACTATCTTTTATGTTTCAAACGGCTGACTTTTTTTTGTATTACCTGATCAGCTATAACATTATAACCATCCTCCTAATATTGAGTAGGTCCCCCTTTTGCCACCAAAACAGCCCTGACCCATCGGGGGATGGACTCTACTACACCCCTGAAGGTATGCTGTTGTATCTGACATGAAGCCATCAATAGCAACTCCTTTAAGTCCTGTAAATTGCTAGGTGGGGCCTCCATGGATGTGATTTTTTTTTTCCAGGACATCCCACAGATGATCCCTCCAGATCTCAATCCAATCAATCATCAATCATCCCACAGATGATTGATTGGATTGAGATCTGGAGAACTTGGAGGCCAAATCAAAACCTTAAACTTGTTGTTGTGGTCCTCAAACCATTTTCAATCACTTTTGCAGTGTGGCAGGGCACATTATTCCGCTGAAAGAGGCCCCTGCCATCATGGCCAGCAATAATGTTTAGTTAGGTGGTACATGTCAAAGTTACCTCCACATGAATGGAAGGACCCATGGTTTCCAAGCAAAACATTGCCCAAAGCATTATACACATGACCATCCACATCATGTAAAAGAAAACGTGATTCATCCGACCAGGACACCTTCCAGTTCTGATGCTTATGTGCCCACTGTAGACACTTTTGGTGGTGGACAAGAGTCAGCATGGGCATACTGAACAGTCTGCAACTAAACAGCCCCACACAAAACAAACTAAAATGCACTGTTTTGTACCAGAACCAGCATTAACTATTTCAGCAGTAGCTTTTCTATTGGATCGGACTACACAGGCCAGCCTTTGCTCTCAATGCGCATCGCTGTGACTTGGCCACCCATGACCCTGTCATTGGCTCACCAGTCTTCCTTCCTTGGACCACTTTTGGTAGGAAAAGTTTGAAAGTTGCATTCATCACAAAGTGAGTCAAGAAACCCTACATACATCGGAAAGATTTTGATATAAATGTAATTAACATGTAATTATTTTAATGTTACTTTTCTAGGCATGTTTAGCAACACACATGCACTATCCTGGCATTTTGTTTTAAATAGGACAAATCCTAAAAAATAAAAAATAAATACAGCATTTCTATGCTTCTGAGTAATAGATAAGGAATGGGCGAAAGAGAGAATGAACGATTGTGAATACGGATTAGAAGTGTGAAACATGCTGCATAGCACCAGAAGTATTGGCACTTCTAAGGGTCAAAGTCTGAAGAGTATTCTATTGTGTGAAAAACTGCACAAAGCTGGGGTGAGAAATGGAAAGAGACAAACAAGTAAACTGTAAAATGATTACACTTGATGTTATCTAACATTTTGTTGAGGAGATGTGTGTAGTAAGAAGGTGGCCGCTGGGCTGCACTCCTCCCTCCTTTCTGTGTGTGTGTGTGTGTGTGTGTGAGAGAGAGAGAGAGAGAGACAGGCTGCAGCACTCAGGCTCCCACAAAGCTTTGCAGGAGACCGTGCAACCAAATTTCAGACTTTTTTACGTTTCGGCGCCATTTTCGATTGGACATTAGGTAAGTTTAAGGATTTTCGGTGTAATATTTTCCCGTATTTTTTAAACTTCCCTCAGTGTGTCAGTGAACTCGTGTGAAACGTGTATGTGCTGCTAATTAGTTTAGTTGTGCTTTTGAAGAGATTTCATTTATGTTGAGCGGCGTTTCCTTAAAGATAGATTCCGGTCAGTTTTCTTTGTAGTTGTTTCTAAAAGATGTTTTAAGGACGATTTTAGAGTTTATACGCTTTAAAACGCGTGACAAACCCCCGAGTGTAGACCGGTGTGTTTTAATATCTGTATCTGCTGTATCGCTGAAAGTGTTGTGAGCGTTTCAGTTCCGCGCAGTAACAGCAGAGTTAGAGTAAAGTGCTGCACTATAGGGGCCATACTGTGTGTGTGTGTGTGTGTATATATATATATATATATATATATATATATATACACACACACACACACACAGAGATGCTGTTTCAAAACGATATAGGCTACTTTGTTACTAAACAAATCTTTAAAAATGCAACTTAGTTAACATTTATATTAACATTTACCGCAAAAAAACTAAAGAAACTCCGTTGTATTTGCTGAGATAGTAATAATGCCTATTGATTTGTCAACACCAGCATGTAGAGACTTGTTTTTGTCCTTGTAGTCTCATGCAAAAGGCTATTTCTCACAGCAGGTAGTGGAATAACAATAAAACGTAACGCAATTACTTCGCATTNNNNTGTGTTCTAATGAGTGAGACTTTACAGAAGAAACCGGACCACAGCGAGAGGACTGTCTCTTGTCGGGACTTCACTTGTCAGAGCCCTCATTACACCAGGGTTAAAACTCATTTCTGCTTTCACTTGTGTAATTATTTCATGTCGTTGTTTATTAGTGGTTTGCTTATTTCAGCCTTTAGGAGTGCCTGACTTCATCCGTCCGTCTATATGTCGCACATATGCCAGTAGTTATGCAATAATATTAGACTTGGTATTAGACTCAGCTACACTGTTGATTTCTACGACTACAGATCAGATTTCTGTGTTTAGTTCCAGGGAACCCACTTTGCTTAGAACCAGACAGAAACGCCAAGCAAGCTGAGGCTTGTCCCTAAGGTAAAGTCACTAAGATGTCCTGTTATTCTCTCGGATGCCTGTAGAGGGCACTCTTCTCTCACGCAAACGTTTTTGTATTGAAGCACTTGCATGTAACTGATGTTTTCACTCATTAGATAAAAAAAGTATATACTTCTATATTTCTTCTCAGAAAATTCATAATTTGAAATTATGTGCTGAGCTACACGTTTTAGATCCCTGGGTCCATTTTAGTATATAACCTGCTTGATTAACTATAAACTCTCCACAAGCCTCAAATTATATATATCATTTGAGGCGATATATATATATATATATATATATATATATATAGGAACCACTGTAGTTCAAAGTCCGGTGTCATTCCCTTTTTATGACCGTAGTAGGTCCATGACCTGTGGAATGTTCACACGCACATTCACACACTTGCATTTGGGAACACCAACCAGCCTAATCTGCATGTCTTTGGACCGTGGGAGGAAACCGGAGAACCCGGAGGAAACCCACCAAACGCATGTAAACAGACCCCGAGGTAGGAATCGAACCTGGACCCTGGAGTTGCAAGGCGAATGTGCTAACCACTAAGCAACCTTGCTGCCATATACAGTGTGTGTGTATGTATATATATATATATATATATATAAATAAATAAAAATAAATAGAGAGATATGGTGCAACAAGCTATGTTCATTTATCAATTTCCATGGACTGCCTTTGCGTCTGTGCTATAGGTATTGGTTTTATTTCTCTTGCTGGTAGCTTTACTAGCAGCACATCATGGTTTGTAGTGATAAAGGAGATGCAGATCATGAGGAGCTGCTGGTAAAATTCCAGCACTTTCTCCAGTAAAACGATCTTGGCACAAACTTTGTAACATATCGTTCAATTTTAATGATGTGTGTGTATGAGCTTTGTTATAGCAGCACGTCAATACTGGAGTTGGACGTTGGGGAATCCAGTGTTACTGTTCTGCTCTAGTAAGGCCTGTCTACACAAACCCAGGTCTCAACAAAAATGTGGTATGTTGTATTTAGTATGTATATTAAATCACTGTAATATGGAATAAAATTTTACCTAAAACACAATATGTGTGGTATATGTGTTTGTTGATAAAGGACATTTTTGGCTTGGAACATCCCCTGTAAAAAAAAATGGGGGACATATTTTTACTTAATTTTCACTTTAGTGGTAATTTGTATCTTCATAATTGTATTTCATTCCAGATATAGTAAAGTACATCATCTGATTTCAGCTCATACAAAGTTGCACTTAAAATGAGTAATAGGGTTATGTATGTCTTTGCTTATGAAAGCCAACAGAATTTCTCTGGCAGTTTGTAATTCCTACGAATTTTCCAGGATCAGGTTGCATGGAGTAGTGTTGATTCAGACACCACTCGGACCATCTGTGCACCATATGACACAGTATTACATCCGAGTCCGTTACTTATTTTAAGAGAAGCTGAGGGTTGAAAGAAAAATGCTTTTTTCCATGTTCAAATGAAATAATATTTAATGTCGTCTCTCAATTATTATTTTTTTTCAATCTAATACATTGGTATACAGTGGTCCAGTTATATTGCCCAACAACCTGTTAGCCAAAGCTGCTTCAGAGGTGTGATGCTGCCTGGGCAACAAGGTGTACATCTCAACCCATAAAACAATTTAGAATTAAATATATAACCCAGATTGCTTTATATTACCCTATAATCTCATACACCAGCTAATGAAAATTGCAAATACATTTAGAAGAGCTCACATCATTTTTGCATGTTTCGGTTACCAAAAATGTATTGGATTCAGCTGTTATTGTGGCTATATGACTTCTCATAAGGCACCATAACATTTTACCCCTTTTGCATTAAAAGTTCAATGTGCTTACAGAAGCTTTAATAATCTGTAATATGCAAAGCATATCATAAAAACAGGGCATAATAACAGAGTTCAATTAAAAACAAACACAAAAAAAAAAAGGGTAAACATTCTAAGTGTGGTCAAAAATCTTTTTGGATCCATAATACAGCTGTCCATTTCATTTTAAAATCCAGACAACCAGAAATAATTGTGTATAAAAATTACATTATTTTAAAAGAGAAAAAAAGTGAAAGTTGATTGTTCATATCATGGCTTTTAAAGTGGAGAAGTTTGACTAGTAATGCATTTTTGTTCAATGAGCAAAGACACAAGATTGATCCAATCAATTAAGCTCTTAAGTTTAAGCTCTTAAGGCTGTAAGCTCTCTAATCATGCTGAATAAAGTTAATATTTAACAGAAAAAAAGGGCAATTATTTAAAAATTATACAAAATAAATTAAAGGAATATACTACCATATATATATTTTTTTTCTAGTTGAATACATTCAAACAAAAATACATCTGTGATTCAGCCGAGAAAAGCTTGGGGTCACAGTATGAGTGAACCATCATGCCTTGAAAGGAACTACGTCTCTGCACTTTTCACTCCTGAAACAAAGGAGCTGTGTCTGCAGCAAGCAGCACTTGTTAAAATGACAATCCAGATGTAATATTAAATGGTCATCCGTAAAAATTATTATGCACAGCTAGATGGGGGAGGTGCAGACCACCTCAAGCTTTGTACTTCTCTTTTCCTGTTTCACTGATTACGCAGATATGCTGAAAGGTAAACCAGGAAAAACTGTCACTATAAGCAGGATATCTGGACGCGTGCTTGCTTACAAATATATAGATTTTAAGATTTTCTTAGAAAAATGCTAACTTACATTTAAATCTCTAAAGTACTCATTGTAATCTAGTGCGTAGCCCACCACAAATTTGTCAGGGATCTCGAATCCTACAACTAGGGAGAAAAGCAAAAAGAAAATTAGTAAAATACAAGCCGTATGTTGTCTTATGAGCATAAAAAAAAGAATCTCTTCTAAATATTTACAACGTCATCAATAGGTGCATTTACATGGATTCAGTGGATACACCAATAGTAGGAATAATAGCCTAATCGGAATAAAAATATGTGCTGTGTAAAAACATCTGTCGGAACATCTGACCTAATCAGAATGAGGTGTGGTGTAAAATTTTGATAAACCAGGCAATACTACAGCGACCCTAGATATAGCCAGCTAGAGCAGCAGATTGGCTGTGCTCTCTTGGGATGGAGGGATGGCATACCTGCACTCTCGCATCAATTATGGCGACTATAAGCTCACGCAAGCGGAATGGACGACTAGCGCTTTTGTCCGATTGTGTTTGACTGACGTAAAAGTTCATCAATAGGAAGTCACTAATAATCTTCTAATAAGCCTCCTACCTGGTTAGCTGTCACCTTAATGGGAGTGTGTCCTAACAGAGAGATGGGTTGGAATTGGCCATGTCTAAATTAGGGAGATAGTCTGGGACAAATAATAATAATAATATTTTGAATAGGAAATTGAAGCCATGTATAAATCTAGGAGACAACATTAATTTTTCTTTTTTTTAAATCTGAAAACTACTGTCATGTAATATGTTGCTTTCTTTACAGACATACAAATATTCTTCTGTAATGTTATTTATATATTAATTGTTACGGTATGTTTGGAAATGTAGACATGAAAAACATATATAAAATTTGTACTGCAGGTAATATGGGGGCTATGACTTTTGCAAAGTACTGTATATACAGACATTCTGTGTGTGCACGTTTGCTGCAGGTGGGGGGTAACATTAGGCGAAGTGATGAGCTTCTGAGAGAAAAAAAATATTGCTTCAGTTCCTGATCGGTAAACTCTAACATATCTGCCTTTATCCAGACTTTATAGTCTGATGATTTCAAATCAGACTAAAGAAATATTGTCCATGTAAATGTAGCTAATACACATACAGATATTGTAAAGAAACACTAATCTATGAAATCAGCGATTAATGTGTTTAATTCAATAAATTATTAATTTTAATGATTCAACTTACAATCAGGTCTGTAGCCAACACTCCTTGGAGTCCTCTTCACAAGTAAACTAAACAAACAGAATTTTTCTTTTGCAATTGTGGTTTTACCAATAAATCTCACTAGTGTCAAAATGTTTGATCTCAAATACTGACTGTTCTTAAAAATGTGGCTTTATATCCCTCCCCATATTTCTCCTTACCTTGCAACCTTTACCATTTTTGGATTGTACTGCTTGAGGAGTTCTAACAATGTCTGCATCGTCTTCCCAGTGTCAATTATATCCTTAAGAACAAAAACTCCATTAATGACAAACACCATAAATGATGAGACATTATAGTATGTCATGTACCATGAATTGACTCATACCTCAACAATCAAGACATTCTTCAGTGAAACATGGGGGGGGAGGGGGGGGGGGTCAGAGAGAGACAAAGAGAGGTCAGTATTTAAATAATTTTGGACACTTTCAGCTTCTATAGCTCAGTTTCTCTGCTTTTTTTTTTGCAAATGTTTCTGTATTTGTAGCACATTATTAAGTAACAGCTGCATGCTTCTTCTCACTTACCTTCCCTGTGAGAGTGGACAGATCATCTCCACCAATCACCTTAATATCACCTGTAGACTGGTCATTCTGTAAGTAAGTAAAAAAAATTAAAAAAAAATTATTGCTGGTACTAATATGTGAAAATCAAATGCACTCCCTTTTTACACTCCAGCTCTATGAAACGAAATGCCACTTTTATTACCGATGTACTGGGAAAGCTGTAATGACCTCATGTTTGTGCAGTTTGTAATTGCATAGGACCGCAGCCAATTTGGGTAAAAGCGAGAACATCTAAAAAGTCAGTAGTGAAACCGAGTACATGACTAAATGGCGATTTCACCTCATTTTTACCTGACAATCTGGTTTGGATTCTGATTAAATGTAGATGCATGGGATTACAATCATAAATTCCAGTAGTTGCATTGTGTTAATATGCAAATGGGAACATGACATTTTAGCATCAGCTCCCTGTTTTTGTTCGTTATTTTCAGTAGTGTTGGAAAATTGTCTGTGTATGTGTGAAGCAGGGGTACTGGTGGGGGCTGTACAATTTCAGTGACTGGATTAAAATATGTTTTAATGCATCTTTTTTTTGTTGCATTTTTATGTGGATAATCTCAATCTGAACATAATGCTGGTCGGTACGAGCCACATAAAAGACCAAGTGTTATTTATGTCATCATCATATGCTAACATGATGCATGTTGAACACAGGTGAATATGTGCAAAAATTAAAGGTCACTTTTTTTTTGTTTTACTTGGTAGCTTTTGAGGCGAATAAAGTCCACAGTCATTGGAATGGAGCGATCACTGTTGCCCTAGTCAACACTGTACCAAGAAGGCAGCCAGAGCTAACCATGCTACCACATTGATGCAGACAATATCTGAATCTCTCAGAAAATAATAGCAGATATCAGTTTTTTGGCATTGGCCACCTTCGGCATGTCATGTCTGACTCATGTCTGGTCGCACATGCTCAGCTGGCAGATTTAAAGCCTGGCTCAGGGCTGAATCTGAAAGCTTATGAAAGTTTCTTAATCTAAACAGCCTGTTGTTTGTTGACGCTTGAGCTCAGGAACACCTGAAAGACACCACTAGATGCTTGAGTAGGGTCGGATACTGTGCATCGCAATCCACCACATCAAATGTTACATTACCTGCGACAGTAGGATTTTCCATGTGACGGTGTTGAGATTTATGACATTTTCACATTAGAGCCTGTGGATCTTTTCCAAGAACACTTGACTCCAAAGTCTGGTAGATTTTGATCAGTTTGAACACAAATATTCTGCGCTCAGGAACTGCACTCGAGTCCATTTTAAGAGGTGGTCTTGGTACAACATATTCAGGGAGGAATTAAATCAGCTACATGTATAGTACCTGAGAAGGGAAATATATTGCTGTTCAGATGCGATGTCATCAGTGACAACCGTCTTATTCGAAATCTCTGTGCGTGTGTAGAACACGAAGTAGGAACCCATGCGAGAGCGTTGATCTTGACATTTTTTCCCGAAATATCAGTAATATTAAAAAATCCCAAAGTTAACTTTTTTGTTCCCTTCTTTTCTTGTGTTTAACGGCGGCTCACAAACACAAAAAAACAGGTGGACGCTGACCAGTGGGGAATTGGGGAGGATGAAGCAATCGTTCCTGGGCAGAGTACAAGTCAATTGTGCCTAATGTGAAAACACTCTCATTGGGCAGAAGATTCGCCAGATGTGGCAAAGAGCATGTACCAGTGCATGGATACCTAGCTGAACCAAAAAAACTAATTGAATAAAATTGTATCAGATAATACACTGACAAATATCTATTCAAAATATCCTAATATTTTTTTTAAAAAACAACAAAAATATGTTTATTTTGTTAATCTGGTCCTGCGTAGAACTAGCCCTTTAGTTAATCACACAATTAATGAAATTTATTGAATAAAAATTTAGATCAGACACAGCTAGAGGTCGACTGATATGGCTTCTTCTATTTCCATCATCTAACACTATTCTGTATACCCAGGAAGCAGGGCTCTCATTTTCACATGTATAATGAAGAAAACACTGTAAAACTGAAATAAAAATGTTACCGACTGTTCCCCTATTCATCAACACAAATATGGTCATAAGCCACATAAATAATGTAGTTCAACGGAAAATACAAGCTATATATAAGCTATTTACTAGCTGTATAAGCTAGTAAATTGCACTATGCTAACATAACATTACAAATCCCATGGATATGCTAGCACAGCACAGTTTATATTCACTATAAGGCACTAACAATTTGAACAGGGGATTTTTCTTCACACAGTACAGGAGGAAGTACTGTACTGTATACGTCACATTGCTGCTTGAGGCATGCCAGATTGGTCACCTATCACTCAGTCCTGGTGCAAAAACAAGAGAGAATGTCTCTGTGAATGTGGGTCAACTTACACACCATCTGAACTGTGAGAACATGCGCTCTTTTTATACAGAGCGGATTCTTTTAAGTGACTGACTGGTCTGATTTGTAACCATTTATGGATTTAATGTATATTGGCTTCCATATTTAACAATTCCTTTTCATCAATGATATTAATTTGATTGGGTTTAACAAATAATCCATGAAATTTGATGAGGGATAAAGAATGAGGCAGGACCCTAAACCTATAAATAAACAGAACTAACCATGAAACCCGGTCAGCACTAAGATTGAGAAACAACCGTAGCTAACACAAAGAATAAACAGTTGCTGGGCAACAAATTAAGAAAACTTGGAACATATGGTTAGAAGTGAAATGAGAAAGACAGAATTCAGTTGCAAGAACGAATACAAAGCAGGAAGCCGAAAAGGAGGTCAATATAAAAGACCTTCCAATATCAGGGGTTGACCCTGACAGAAATACACAAGCAAATTAACCTTGACTTCTAATCAGTGTCTTACAATAGTTATATGTAAATCCCCCAGAGACAATTATTTTTTAAAAATACTTTCTTCTGATGCCACTGTCAATATACAGTACTAAATCTGGCATGAGTCAGAATTGTCTGATAAATCTAAACCTAATGTGTGCAATACACTGGAAAGGCTGCTATTAACCTATCTTAATAGAATGACATTGCTGTTTTTGAAATTTAGATTAAATAAAAAAAAAAAAATTATAGGTTGAGATGAATAACAATGCTGCAAATACAACATTAAAATGATGAAATTTCAACCTTTGTAGCATTTATGCCGCATAGCATTTATTTGCACACCATTCTCCGTCTCCGTTGCCCCTTGACAGGTTTCATTAGAAGATTGGGACAGACGAATGCATAATTCCTCCCTTCTGCCTGAGTTTTGATTTAGTAAATTTAGCAGGTTTAGTTTCTGGTGTTTTTTATTACTTGGAGGAGTTATTTTGTCTGTTTTGACAAAGCAGTGTATATGTATTTCTTAGTCTCTGCAGCAGGCTCCCATGCGATCCAGTGGTAAGCATAAGGTGCTGTCACCACACCAACTGGAGTTCCAGCCTTGCTTATAGATGTATCTTTTGTATTTCAGTTGTGAGATAAAGTCGTATTTGCATTATTTTGTATTTCAGTTGTTGTGTTAAGTCGTATTTGCATCATTGTGTTAATAGCATTTGTTCAACCTTATCCTAACATCATGTAGTCAGTGCTGGTCTTTTGCCATTTCATCAAGTACTTCTAAATTTTAAACATCCTTGCAGACCGGCAGCAGACAACCAACACTCCTTGCCTCCTTTACTTTTCCAACATAAATCAGGCTCAGCATCACACACCCAGGAGTCCTCAAGTCTGCTTGAGGAGAATTAGGTTTTGTGTAGCAAATTGCTCTTTAACACAAATTAATGCATTATTTCCAATCAACAGTTTTCTTTAAAACTCCTCTTAGCAGCCTCAGTAGTCATTAGGGCTTTTTTTTTTAATCAAATTGCTTGTATAAAATGTTACAGCCACAATAGAACAATGTGTTGTGCTCCTTTAAAGCAGACGGACTCGTTACATGCGTACTGTAAAGTGTCTGTGTGTTAAACCGTACAGACCAAGCACTTGAACTAAAGACTAAGCTGGATAATTACCTTCCCACACAGATGGTGCGCTCTGAACAAGGCTAAGGGAAAATTACAGTCATCTTCAGCCTAATGTGTAGGAACAAGGACCCCCTCACCCACCAGCAACTTATTTCTCCTTGATCCTGTGCATCGTTTCTTTATAACAGAGTGGCATATCTGACTCTGAATGATGTTAAATGAATGCTGAATGCTGAATGCTGAATAATATTAAATGAATGACAATCGATTTAAAAAGTGCAACAGAAAGAAGGAAGAGTGGGAGACAAGATGTAGGAGACGCGAAGTGGCAGGACGACGGTATTCACGTCGCTGTCAGTAATTAGAGCGGCGTTAACAGCCATGCCTATATGCTGGGTTAGTCAAAACAACCAACACCCACGCACGGGTACAGACGGAAAGACAAAACGGATGACAGGATAAGTTCAGAGGGAGAAAATAAAAATTCTGAAAATACAATAAGGGGGCTGAGCTAAATGAGGAGTAGTTTAAGAAGTTTTTTCTCACATAAAGAGAAATGAGTAGAATATTTCCTCAGAAATTCTTTGTTTGTATAAGGAGAGTGAGTAAAAACACAGGTATGGATTGGGAAGGATGGAAAGAGGAAAAACAGACAAACAGAATCTTTGCTTGCTGGTTGGGTGAAGTTGGGATAAAAAAAAACTTAGCATTTCATGTTTCAGTCAGTTCTTTTAAATTACACAACTGTGCGTTGTCTATTTGTCTTTCCTCATCTCTAAAGAAGGGGATTTCTTCTCCAATGCCTTATAATGTAAATGTTGTAATTTATGATTCATAGCTGCTAATCGTTAGGATGACAGCACGTCGTTAGCACAGCGTTGGCTCGGTAGGAGCCCGGGAGGACCTGTCAACTATAAATTGTTCTTCAACGCCTCCAGGAGAGCTGTTGTTTATTATGTTTTTTTTCCCCCTTCTGCTGATGGATCTAGTATATGACTAACAATTAGGAGATACGATTAGATAGACCTGTGCGATTGACTTGATTGTTTGTTCAATCTGTTCAATTGGTTGAATAGAGGGGCCAATTTTGATTCAGAATTTATTCACAATTTAAAAAAAAAAACCGATTAAGATCAAGATTAAGGTGCCCTGTGTGTTCTGCTTGGCATGTGTGTGGTGACTGGGGACGGTTCCATGAAGACAGTATTGGCCTCGGCTGATGCAGGCAGATGTTCTCTGAGGACTTGTGACTGCAGTCTACTGCTTAATAGTTTAGGACTGGAATTTCCTACAGTCTACCTGAGCCTCCAATAACAAACTGGACTCCATGTTAACTTAAAGACATCAACTGTTATATTGAACTTCCAGCCACCTAACACACAGTATGACTGCAGATCAATCCCTGCTATCCGTTATCATCCAATTGAGGATGGGTTTCCTGTTGAGTCTGTTTCCTCTCAAGGTTTTTCCTATTGCTCATCAGGGACTATCTCATAATTTTAATTTATACACATTCATACATTATTCAGATTTGATACAAATTTTCATAATTTTGTGTAAATTCCAAAATTGTGTAAACTGCATTGCGACAATGACAAATTGTTAAAAGCGCTATACAAGTAAAATTGAATTGAATTGAATGAAATTAGTAGTTTTAGAAATATTATTTTTTATTTAATTTTTGTTTTTTTTTTCAATTTTTTCCCCAATATTAGTCGTAGCCAATTCCTCCCCGTCACTAGGGGGCTCCCACATTAAGGCTACTTCTACCACTCAGTCGGGAGGGCGAAGACTATCCCGTGTTTCCTCCGAACCACGTGACGTCAGCCGACCGCATCTTTTC
>JAOVVB010000037.1:18513627-18531895 GCA_028570985.1 Heterobranchus longifilis
AGGGGGGGAGGTGGGGGTCATCGGGATTCAGGGCTGGGGGGGTGGGGGGCCGAGTGAATGGAGGGGGGGAGAGCGACCAATCACAAAAAAACTTTTTCTTGCTGCAGTTGTTTATTTGTGAAAAAGGACTTGCGGACAAACTAGCATGTACATATTCAGTATCGGTTGTGTGTGTGTGTGTGTGTGAGCGAGAGAGAGAGAGTGTGAGGGAGAGTTACTGTAAAATAAACATTTTAAAAGTTTTCTGCTCAGCAGCCCACCTCTCATCCTCCAGGTCTGTCCCAAATCCACCCTCCCATGCTCCCTTCACGCCCTGACATATTTGAAACATTTGCACTACGTAGTGGACTTCGTACACAGAATGTATTCATTGCTTGACAGGTTCTTCCAAAAACAACCAAAAAAAATAACAAAAACAAAACCGGATGAGCCAGAATCGCAGACTGACGGCGTCAGGGTGGGCGTGTGTATGTGTGTGTGTGAGAGAGTGAGTGAGTGAGTGTGTGAGAGTAAATGTGAGGGAGAGAGAGATGTAAACAGTGTTAATGTATCTATTTCTGATCGAGTGACAGTGGCCTGTTTTCCCCCACAAAGTTGAGGACCTCGCTATCCCATAAGTCTGAGCCTGAAGGGGTTTGTCCAGGGAGGGGGTGTGGGCAATTCTTCTTGTCCTCTTCCTCGCTGTCTCTGCTCTTTTGTCTGTGCCATTCATCCTTTCATCTCTTTTCTCTTTTCACACCACTTTTCCAGTGCCATGTTTCATTTTCAAAAGTAGGTGAATTTCGCCCGTGGATTGGGATGCAGTCGGGAGGAGGGGAAGGACAAAGGCACCAAGAGCAGATCTTCCTCACTCAGTTAACTTGTAAAAATTATTATTTTTTTCCCTCCTCTCTTTTCTTTTTAAACCAACATTGCACTGAGAATAAACGAATTAACATTTTGACAGATGACAGGATTCAGAATTCTCATTTGAAATGTGTTATTTGAAACACTTCCATCTCCCTCCACTCGATTCCACTGAGGCGGGTACTCGAAGCTGCTAACCCTTTGACCTCCTGTAAAAACCCGGGTTCTCGTCGGTTACACTTTGTGCTGGCGCTGATTGTGGGGACGCATCCCAAATCACAAAGCTGCTCTGGGGCGTGTTCCAAATAGTGCTCAGTATCCTGACTGAGCAATGAAAACCACGAATCAGCAGTCATGCTTGTCTTGATTACGCTGCTCGTGTTTTACTGTTGATCTTGACTTTGATTTTAGAGCTGAGGAAGTTTCTGCATGGATTGGGTGCTGGGTGTGAACAGAGTCTGAGGGCTTCCATACCTTTTAAATCTCAGATTATTTTGGTGAAAAAGTGCCACTGGGGCGAGTGTACTGCCTCCACGCTGGTCGCGTCCTCGTAGCCGTGTTCTAAACCCCCCTCCCTCGTTGTCTGGTGTTCGTTTACAGGGTCCAACACGTTCCACATTTTTCCAGATAGCCGCCAAACATTTTCCAGATGTTTGTGTTTTTTTTTTGTTTTGTTTTTTCACCTGGCTTTATCAGCTGAAATAAATCGATAAATCGTCCTCTCTCTGCTGCACGTGTTATGACATCACCGCTGATTTGCATATCGTTACAGTGCGTTTTCCAGTTCTGATGTTAATGGTATTGATCACGCTCGTTCCACTATATCGAGAGCTTCAGGTCTCCATCATCACCATCACTATTGTCATCATGTGACTTTAATCTCTTGCCAAATTTTCTTTTTGGTTTTTGTTCAGGGGCATTTTGTGTTTGTATTTTGTTGTTGTTGATGATGATGTTTTTTTTTTTTATCCATTTCTTTACTGTCTTTTCATTTTTTTGTTTTCTTTCTCATTCTTTTATTTGTTGTTTCTTTCTTTGTGTCAATCAAAGTGAGGACAAGAATTAAAACGATGAGAGAAAAAAGAGAAAAAACCTCAAGGCAGCTACTTTGAGTGACTACTGTAAAATGACTAACTAAAATAAAGACAATGGGGTTTGTTTTTACACTCTTGTCTTTTTATTTCTACACACACAAACGATTTATCATTATGTAAAGGTGTAGTTTACCATGTTTTTTTTTTTTTTGTCTGATATTAATGAAAATATTGAAGTGGTTTCTCTGAGGCTACAGGATACTTTACTCCCTATTAATTAATACATAAAATAAAAAAGGCAATCACAATATGTTTATTAGAAAACAATGAATTAAAACAGTGGGTGCCAATATTTATACAGACTGGACTGATATTGAGTATAATGCTGCACTTTCCTGCAAGTTAACAGGATACAGGTTTCAACGAGTTGAGAAAACATTATTAATTCTAATGCAGTAAGTTTATCATTAAACCCAGTGTGTGTGTTTGTGAACATGGCGTCGTTGACGTCAGTCAGGCTGCTGAGTCAGGAGGAATGAGGCCGCCATCTTGCCTGAGTTTGCGCAATAGATCAAAGAGGAAGTTGGAGCATGCGCAGTTTATTCGGCTGTCAGCCAGAACTGCACTGCGCTCGTTCCGCCACTAGAGGCCGTTAGAGACACATGGCTCCTTCTTTAAACTTTAGTCACAGGGTCCACTCCTCTGTACAGTCAAGTTCATTCAAGTTCAGCCTTTATTCCTCACATTTACATTATTGCGCAATGAAGTTCTTTATTCTTCGCATATCCCAGCATTGTTAGGCGTCTGGGGTCATCATACGGCTGACCCTGGAGTAAACATATGTGTGTGTGTATATATGTGTACAGTATCCATATAAGCCAAATAATTCACTAACACTAAACACAGCCTGCCTGTGGAGGTGGCATTAATGAAGATGGCCTTCTCACTGTCAGAATCTGGTGGAGCTGCCCAGTTGGTGTGATATGCCCACTTTTTTTTTACTTCCTCCAACACCACACATCTAGTACCAAATTGTCAGTTATTCACAGTGACATCAGGTCTGAGAATTTTTCGATCAATCCTAACAAGCTGGAGGTGACTCTGATCAGCTGTTTGGAATTGCTGAAGGTCAAGCTCTACATGATGCATCTATTGAACTGCTCGTTCTGTGGTTCATCTGGAGGTGAGAAGATGTTCTGTAGATGCATCACATTTAGCGTGCCAGTTACACATTGTGAAGGCTGTACTCGTCTAGCATATACCCCTTACCCCTACACACTCCTACCCCTCAACCCTGGGCATCAGCCATGTTCACATTATACTGTAAATTCTCCCAGAAAACACCAGAGACCAAAGGCTCAGTGCTCCACTAGTGAAACACAACTGGCAGATGTGTTGTGGCAGATGTTTGCCGCTGTTATCTGCACCGAAGTCCGCTCACTCCTGAGGTGGGTGAAACAAATTTTAGCAGCGTCAGTGGCGTCACCTTCAATTCTTAGCATGTCGTGCTAGCAACCCTAGCTATTTATTATCTCTGTACTGGATTAGAGGTGGAGTTCAGGTGATTTCTGGATTAGTCATGGATTCAGACCAGGGTTAAAAATTTTCTAGAACCAATTGGATCTCAAAATCACACAACATACCTAAAACGTGTGCAGAAAAGTCAGATATTGGTAAAATGTGACACATTGATGTTGAAGTCAGATTCGTGTCACCCTGCACCACCGATATCTGCATTTATGAGCTGCCGCTGATCCTGCTGGACTTTACAACAGATAGATGTGGAGCAGGAATAAGTAAGAATCGCACTATCCAACAGCATGCAGAAGAGGAAGTATTATTACACCCTAGTTATCTTTTCTTTAAGAATAATTTATTAATTTCAGGGTCATTCCACAAAAATCAGTGCCTTTTCAAGTGTCTTTTTTACTGTTTTAAATTTTACTATTATTATTATTATTATTATTATTATTATTTATCTTTAATCAAGATTTTTTGAAGACCTTGTGGAAAGACACACCTTATGTTTACAGGGTTTCGTTTTGTGCCATCTCAAGCTGTGTATAATAATTTCCGATTATTTTCTTCTCAATTTTTTGGTAGTTTTGGTGAGCCCTGTTACAGACGTCTATTAATACATAACATATTTAGAAATACACTGCTCGGCCCAAAAAAAATGTCACCACTTGGATGTAACTAAGTAAACAGTTGAGAGGCTTCTATTGGATAACTATTGCAGTGATTCCTTTGTTTTAACTGTAACAAATTATTTCCCCCTAATTGATGCAGTTAGGAGATTCCCATTTTTTAAACATCCATGTCTTATGGGCGTGGCAAAGATGTTACCCTGTTTCAGAAGGGTCAAGGTATTGTCCTGCATCGAGCAAAGGAACAACTAAGAAGATTCCTGAAATGGCTAAAATTGGATTAAGAATTATAAAACTAACATTATGTTTAAGGAAGAAATGTGGTTAGAAAAACTCAAGTCATAAAAAAGCAACATTAGAACTCACGACTATGTTTAATAGTAAAAAGTAAGAGCATTTCCAAACACAATATGATGTGAACTCACGGGATTGGGACTAAACAGCCGTGTAGGCTTAAAACCACATATCAGTGAGACTAATTGGGGGAAAAAAAGTCTTCAGTTTACTCAGGAACATTGAGATTGGACTTTGAAGTGACAGAAAAAAAGTCATGTGATCTGATGAATCCAGACTGATCCTATTGATGGGTGTATCAGGTTAAGATGCACCCATCATGCATAGGGATCACAAGTCTCTGGAGGCAGTGTTATTATCTGGGCTTGCTTCAGTTGATCAGGTCTAGGAATGTTATGTGGCAATAAAACAAAATACGTCAGCCGATGACCTGAATGTAGTGAATGTAGTGAATAGCCAGGTTATCACATCTCTGAAGTTTTTCTTCCCTGATGAATATGGAGTGACCATGTTTCTCTGTCAGCATGTCTTTCCAGAGCTGAATGTTATAGGCTAGTTTCAGCTGGTCTGTGCAGTCCCTGAGCGACAGGTGAGTTATCCAACTTTATCAGAAATTACTGTAGAATTGACAACAATGTGTTACACTGACCATAAACCCCATGGCTGGGTCACTAAGTCCTAAATCACACACCACCAGCACCATGTAGTCCACATGAACTCCACTAAACTACACGAAGGAAGATGTTTAAACAGTATGTTTATCTGAAAAGGGAAGCATAAGCCACAGTACATTCAAACGATTATGCTGACACAGGACTCACCATGCATTTATAATGGGCGGCGACCTTTTTTGCGTTATCACAATGGAGAACCCCGCGGGTCTGATTCTCCTCGTCACCGGCGTGGCAAAATCCACAGCGAAGGCCTGATTCACTGGGGCTGCCCCTCAAAGGGGACCGGTCCCGCTGCAACCACAACCACCACACATTAGCATGCAAAACACTGCCTTTTCTGGTACATGCTAAATGACTGGTTGACACCATCAGGAGATATTTTGAATAAAGACAAGACGATCATCAAGCAACAGATCTGCATATTAGACGCCATTGCTTTATCTCTTTATGTAAAACACTAAGTAAAGACTTACAAAAAAAAAAAAAGAAGAAGAAGAAAAAAGCAAGCTCCTACATTTGAAGAGCTCTCCGTTTCATCTACGCCTTGTGAGGAAGTTGAGCGGGTGTCTTCCGACTGGCCACGAGGTACACCTCTTATCCGGCTCTTCTCAAATCTGCCACGCCCTCTGCTCCGAGGTGGGGATGAATCTGAATCATTGGCTGCGACTCCTTGATCCTCTGACAGAGTATACACATGATAAATATTTAACATATAACAGCATTTACTTGTAGCAGTTAGTACAAGGGCCATTAAAGTCAAACTGTGACTTTTGATAACATTTTCCGTAAATGAGAGCGGGACATTTACAGAAGACTTAAAAAGCACAATATGGTAATGAGACCCTTAGGCACAGTAAAACAAACCTGAAAGAGACACATCAAGGCATACCATAAAAACCACCCAGTTTTACAGATGCTTTGTGGTAATTATGTTTTGTTATACGTGATGCATTTTATTGTATTTTACAGCTAAACCGTTGCTAAACCCATTAAGATAATAGGTTAGCAAATGATTGTGACCCACAGGAGCTATCCTACAATAGTACAACAGTCCAGGTGTGTAAATTCATATTTAAAAAAAAAAGGTTCAAAAACACTGTATTGGACATACTTCTATTGTTTTGTAGAAAAAATAATAATTAAGTAAACAAATTAAATAAAAAAAGGTATTGGACATGCAGCAGTTGTTGTGATAATATGATTGAATAATATAAATAAAATAATTATAATTGGCTGAAAACATCAGATGAAAAGATACATTTTAAATGTTAAGAAAATTATTTTGTGAAAAACTAAAAAGACTAGATTGATTGTAGTGTTTATTAATTATTATTATTATTAATATTAATATTATTATCATCTCTAGACTAAAATCCCCAGACTTTTTGTCAACTAAAACTTGACTAAACAAAAATAGAAGAAGATTGACTAAATATTATAAAAACTAACAATAAAAAAGGGCATTTATCTGAGACTAAGACAAAGACTAAAATAGAAAATAGCTGATAAAAAAAGTAAACGCTAGTACACACAATTATTCACAAACACATTTTGCACATTACAGGAACTCAGCTGGGAGTTATTGCCACATCCCTCGTACAGTCCTGACCTCACTCCAAGTCATTTCCACATGTTTGGGTCATTAAAGGAGTTCCTGAGAAGCCAATGATTCAAATGAGCAAACTTTTTACCTTAATGGTATCCAAGCACTAATGAAATGCTGGGATAAGTGCATTACTGTAGCAGGGGTTTATACAGAGAAATCAAGTTTCATAACTGTTATTCTGCACAGTCAAAAATCCTGGTTTGACCTGAATGCCCCGCATACTTTCACATCAAACCATTTCGATATACTGACTGTTAAGTTTGTAAAATACAATGCTAAAGATTTTTCCTTCAATAAATTAAAAATAGTTATTACCATCGCTGGCATCTTGGGAGGCATCACGATGTTTACGACAGTAAACACTGAGGGGGGGAAAAAAGAAGATTTTTATTTTTTGGAATAAAAACAGCTTTAAAAAAAGAAAGATTGTGAAACGTTCCCTTACAGGTAAATGCCTTGTGAGGGGTTCTCCTTGGTCTGGGCTTTGTCCCAAAGGGCGCAGCAGTAGTGATACGTCCTTCGGCATGTCTTAACATCACAGCCTATGGTAGCTCCTGGCCGACGGCAGGACGAGCACGTCTGTTTACATAGTGAAAAAAAGATCAGAAACAACATTTACATTCATTTGTTTTGACGTTATCGGACGCCAGATATTTTTTATCTAAAGCAGGTTAGATGTGCCTCTCAATTTGCCAAACATATTACGGATAAATCACTGAAAATTGTAAACAATTTATATTAAAGATGTTAATAGTAATCTCTGTACTTAGCTTCTAAGTTACATCATCACACTTGGTTATCCCTTGCTAGGGACCATGGAAGCCAATGGTGACCATTGTATTTATTCCCATTCCCACGAATGTGGTAGGACTTCCTGGCCACGTTTGGGTTTTACTGTGCCAAAATCAAATATTAATTAGCTAGCTAATGTTAAATACCATATTGTGTGTAAAATACAATTTGTCCAAGAGACACTGAATTCAGCCAATTACAATATTTCCCATCATCATACTGCCAATAACATTGCCTTATTAGCAGGTGCAGAACACAAGCACATCCCGTTCCTTTACTGTCAATATGGATGTCCTGGAACGAGTGGCTAAATGTGCAGTAGGGCTGGGATGTAAACCTGGGACTTCTATGTAGCAGACAGGAAGCTGCCACAGTGCCACTAGTGCCCAAAGCAGTCAGACGTTTAGAGTAAAACACTCACAATTCTAACCACCAGTTTATTCATGAGTCTCCCACAGAGCTTATGACACTCCATGCTGAGAGTCATGCTGATGTACCAATACATTACTCGTTGCATTTGCTACTATAAACTCTACCTAGAACCGTGATTTCATTTTGTACTGTAACCTCCAAACTAAACAATCAAAAAAAAAAATTAACCAGAAAAAAATGGGCTGTGTCATAACTACTGTATGCCTGCCTGTGTAAATGAATTTTACCAAATACATGTCTGGGTGGGCCTGTTTTTAATTGTCATCTTCTGCACCATTTCTGTGGATGATCTATATTCTTACAATTGGCTATAAATAAAAAATTTAAAAAATTGTGTCTGATAGTGGCAACATGAAAGCGCACATCGACTTTACTGAACATCTGAATTCTTAAAACCATGCAAGTATTTATGATACTTACGTAAATATGTATAATAGTATTGGAATTTTTTTTTTATATCTTTGTACACAGAAAATCTTAACTGTCTAACAATGTGCATATACCCTTTGTAATGTATGAATGAATGTAACATTTTGAAAAAAAAAAAAAAAAAAAAAGTCAACTGATGCAACCTGAAAGCATTACATCTGATGTGCAACGGGTGACACTTGCTCGCCACTTACCAATTTGTTTCCTCTTTTGATCTCTTTTTTTACATCCTCAATAGAAAATCCCCCAATGTTTTCACTGTCTGAGTGAGACGTTACTAGGGCTGAGGAGAAAAGCTGCAAAATAAATTTAGAAAGGATATTTTAACATGTAATTAAAGAGGTGACACACTGTCAAAAACATTTTCCATATCATTTCAGGTCATGCACTAGAATCGCTGTAAAACTTTAAGTTTAATTCAGTAATCAAATTTTTCATTAACTGCAAATTGCTGAATTTATTTATTTATTTTTTGGTACTGTTAAACATATAAAATCTCGCAGCTTGTAGGCTGTCCACTCACCATGCATTTGTGATGGGCTGCCACCTTCTGGTTGTCTGATATCAGTAGCTGACCACATTCCTTCTCTCGGTTCGTTCTACAGAAGGCACATTTTGGCAGACGCGCCGAAGATCCTTTCCTTTGGCCTGACATGGCTAGCAAGTTCCACTTGAGTTGATTCCTCTAATTAGCAACGTTGCTGTCAGTAAACGGACCTGTGCAGAAAGGAATGGGGGGGGGGGGTAATTATCCTAATTAGTATCTTATTTACAGAGCTGATTAAACTGAAATGATCTTGTGAATATAAATCTTAATGGTGAGTTACAAATTGGTACTTAAACCAATAGGCAGGGATTGTGGATATAACTTTACAAAGTAATCTTCATTTACATGAATTCAATTTGTGACATGATTAATAGATATAATAGTTTGATTAAAAGATAATGGTAAAACACTGTAATAACTAAATGGACACCAAAGTTTATTAAAGTGGCCTTCATTGTAAGTTACAAAACATGTATGGCACACAAATATTGCAAATTCTATAAATAATAAAATGTTATATTTCAAGAAATTCTTAACACAATCTCCTGACTTCATCTGATATCTAACTTAAAAAAAAAATAAAATAAATAAATAAAGTCAGTATTCCATACATACCATCACTCAAATAGTAATTTTATCGTGGTAATTTAATAATGCACATTTTAGGAGTGCATAAACTAACTGGGTGAGCGCATGAATAAGTATAGGGGAGAGAGAAAGAAAAATAAATAAATAATTGATTCAGTGATTTTTTTTGTGTGGCAGTTGATGACTCCATAATAGTTTTTTTTTTTTAATATCTAAATTAAAAAAATAATTCTATGTTTGCATTTGAGGTGTTAAAACATTGCAATTCCTCTACAATCCTGCTGATGGTGTGCTCTAAACTTCACACACTGGCAGGCAGCAGAGCATCCTGTCTGGTAGGAGCAACTTATTAAGTTTATTATTCAGTTTGTTTAAAATTGGAATGAAATCCAAAAAAAAAATTATATCAAACCCGGATATTTACAAAATCATGATACTTATAGAATCGCAATACAGATCTAATCGGCACCTGGGTATTGTGATATCAACGTATCGGGTGGTCCCCAGCGATTCCCATCCCTAATGTCAGTGCAATATAGTTGTATTAAGGCTTTTAGTGTGTGACAACCTCCAGCTCTTTAAACTAACTGAGGAAAAAAGGTCTTTTGCTCACCAGAGGGGTGAAGTGTTTCTAAAGTGTTTTTTTTTTCTGCATGTCAATATTTTTGAACAAATAGTTCCCAATAGAACAGCTGACAGCAATAGAATTTCCCTATGGAAAAGCAGAATTTCAATACATTTCAATTTGTGTTAGCTTCTCGCCACAGAAAGGAATGCCTCTGACCAATCACAATGCAGCTTGTTGGAAAGTCACTCAACATTCAACAAGTGGACCAGTTAATGCAGTTGTTCACGATAAAAAAAGGACAAAAATTACAAAGACGGTACAAGTACAAAGACAATGTGCAGAGACGAACAGCAAAGTGCTTCCTAATGACAATGGTATGTTTATACCTTACTCAGTAGTTTTTAATTCCTTTAACGTTACTGTATACAGAGTACCAGTCAAAAGTTTGGACACAAGCTTGGATTTATTTTCTACATTCTAGAACAATACTGGATTTTTTTCTTCTCGAAACTATGAAATAAATATGGCATTAGGTAATTAAGTAACAACAACGTAAGTAAGTAAGGTGATCAGCTGCTCAGAAATAATTCTTGCAAGAAAAGTATTGTCAAGTTCAATTCCAAAACCCATCAAGCACTATGATAAAACTCTAGTGAAGACCATCCCAGGACAGCAAGACCAAAACTTACCTCCGCTTCAGAAGAGAAGTTCATTTAGAGCTACCAGCCTCAGAAATTACCAATTAACAGAAGCTCAGATTCAAGCCTTTATGAAGGCTTTATAGAGCATAAATAACACATCTCAATAGAAACTGTTCAGAGCAGATTACTGATTTTGGATACCTTCAGAATTACAGCATAGAAATACATTTACAGCATAGAAATAAATATAAGTCCATGAAATTAGAAGGTGTGTGTCCGAACTCTTACTGGTAGTGTACTTGTATATCTTTATCTATCTATATACCTGTATACAGCTATGCTGGCTTGTTATTTGAGTTATCAGGTGGTCAGTCTGAGAGTAGTGTACAATGATGAGCAATGTACGACATAATGTTCAAGTTTAACATTTATCTAAGAATCATGACACAATAGAGACATCAGTTTTTTTCTGTTAAAACGGAGAGATGCTGTATTTATTGGCTTTATACACTGCATGTTGAGTGTGTCTGCGTGCAGTATAGTTAATCATCTTGCGAGTTAAGGAGGTGAAAAAGCTGTGGAACAATGTGAGAGGAGTGAGGAGGAAAAGAGAGAAAGAGAGGGGAGGATGAGGTGAGGTGAGGAGTGGCCAGGCAGGTGGATGAGCCTGAGGAATCATTTAGTTAGGCTATTTATTTATTTGTAACGCGACTTTTTATAGCCTGGGCTCAGACGCTCGCGCCGCGTTTGATGTGACGATCTGTAGCGCGTTTAATTCGCTTTTTCGTGCCGATTATTTTGCGCCGTCCGCGGAGTGTAACGACATTACTTCTTAAATAAATGTTCTTCAAAGTTATGCGAATCCGTAGGCGAGTGAAATGGACTAACATACGTACATCGTAGTGATACGACTCATTAAAACTTTAATATTAAAAGAAAATATTATCTCGTAACGACAGTGTGAAAACAGGCCTGATTAACTACACACACTATCTAAAGTGAACACAACGGGCCCATGTGTGGATAAAAACAATATCGTCGAAATGTTCAACTTATCAAGCATTTTGTTTGTAGAGGGTCTGTATTTAGGCTAAATTAAGCTTATAGTGAAAAGACGAAATTATGAAATCCCCTCCGCAAAAACGCGCGAAAGTGAAACTGAAGCGACCGTCACTGAACTCACGCCATTCCAGCGTACAGAGCAAATTATTAAGGCTTAAACTAACTCCAAGTAAACATTTTATTTCATATTTTCAGACAAAACGTGGAGTGGAAACAGTGGCGCAGCTGGTTAGCTCACTTTGGAACTCAAAGCCAGGACAGAGCTAACACACACACACACACACACACACACTACTGCTGAGCAAAATCTGCCGTTGCGTTGAGGTAACCTTGAGGAGTTTTTTCCGTCTGTTATGAAAATGTTAAAGCTTTTTATTGCACCAGTTCAGCTAAAAGCATTACTAGTTTTTCGTTAAATTCTTCCTCGGTTTTGCTTTAGCGCTAGCAGGCCTGCTGCCATGATAAAGCTGAGAAAGGCGAAGCAGCGGCGGCACGAACACAGAAACACAACACAACGTGCAGAAGTAGCGTGTAGTAAACATCCAAGAATAAGATCTCGGAGTCTCAATGAAAAGTAGAGCAGAAAGCACATCACCACCGTGTACACTTCTTGTGTCGATAAAGGTGTGGAAACCTAGGCCCAAACCCTAAAGCTGATATGACGGCTCATATTTAAACTGTTTAATTTCAGTGTATTCTACAGTTTGTTGACTCTGATGCAAATTTTCAACGGAATGACACCTAATTCGTTAAAAAGATAAGAAGTAAATATCAGACATGGACATGAACACTCCGCTAAGGCCCGAGTTCCACGAGGCCAATCATTTCCCGAAGTATTCATGTCAACTTACTTTTTGTATATTACTATGGGTCAGACGCGGAACATCTTCACGTTTGATAGGGTTTAGTCGGTTTTCCGCGCGCCCCATGTTCAGCCCGCCATAGGCGTTACATCAAACCAAGCGCGGAGAGACTAGAAACATTACTGTTCCTCACTTCATCACACACTCCCTCTGTAATCTGGCCTCTGAAAAAATGTCATATAATTAGTCCTTACCACGGATCTGTTTCGATCACGTTACTCTAGTATGGATGGGAAGCAGAATGTTGGTGGCGTGAACCTCTTCCGTCTACTGAGCACTGAACGGCTGCAGCTCATTTCCAGCCATTGCAGGGCATTCAAGTTACGTTGCATTGGCTACTGCAAAAAGCACGTTTGTTCACCACGGATGTTAAGGCCACGCCCCCTAAAGGTGGCCGCGTCTCATTACAATACTATTCGGCCTGTTTGTGTTCCCTTTACTACAGGTTCTCTGATTTATTTTAGGAAGTGTGAATCTGAGTATAAGCGCAAAAAATTAATCAAGCAGTTTATTTTCAACTTGTTTTTTTGTTTTTTTACACGTACAGCTTTTCGTTACAACTTCCTTCAAGTGTGATGGAAAGAAGCACAATTTAGAAAGCAATGCGATCAATATAATTCTTTTCTTATATATATTTTTTTATACATTTAGAATTTCCTTATTTATTATTATTATTATTCATACTATATCTTCTATATTTGGAGGAAACCCACCAAACACAGGAAAAACAAGCAAACTCCACACACACAGACCCGAGGCAGACTCGAACCCTGGTCCCTGAAAATGTGAGGCCACAGTGCCAACCACTACGCCACCACACCACCTTTTTTTTTCTTTTATATGTATGTTTAACAGTCAAGTCCAGAATTGTGGCACCCAAGTCCATGTGTTGACATAAGTAATATTCTGAGCTAACTTACTCACTCATTGTCTATACCACTTTATCCTGTATACAGGATCTCAGGGGGCCTGGAGCCTATCTCAGGGGACATAGGACAGACTTAGGACTCCATGCAAACAGACTCGAGGTGGGAATCAAACCCTGACCATGGAGGTGCAAGGTGACAGTGTTAAGCCACCGTGCCATCATTCTGAGCCCAATGGTCTGAAAACACTTATAATTTTTCAAACAATTAATGTTTTCCAGAGCAGTTACATTTTTAATATAGCATACATGATTGTAGTGTCAAACAAAATTTGTTACTAATGAACGCTACTCAGTGCAAAGCATTTTAGGTTCCTGTATATTTGTAGGGTTGTTCATTTCTAGTGGTTTCTTTATTTAAGACTAACACCAAAATTACCTCTGCAAAAAATACATGCTGTGCCTTGTGACCATTTCTGTTGATTTGGATGGATAATTCAGCTAAATATGTCTTAAAACAAAAATACACTCAAGTTCTAACCATCTGTCAACAATGTTTTAAAAATAAATATTTGTTTCTTTAACCCAACAGCTAGGGCCAAGATCTGCATTACATTTTACTAAGATAGACAAGTTATATAGGGGAATGGCAATACAACCCACTTGGCTTAAACTTTGTTACATGCACACAAGATATCCAGTTGATTCTCGCACTCCTGGTGGTTCTATGGTATCTAATGAAACAGAGATACATATTTAACTAGTGCCCGACACATAAACAGTACAAAATTCAATTGTGTCCTTAATAAAAGCATGTTTTTATACAGGACATTTATAAAAGCAGAAGTGATTTAGGTACCAAGCTAGTAACACTTTTCAAATGGCCTAACAGTGATTGCTAGCAAGGTAGCAAATTAACTACATCTATTTACTTAAAGAGCAAATAGATGACAGTAAAGTTGTTGAAAAGGGTTTGATTACACCAAGTGGATATTCGTAACAGTGGGTTGAATAGTCTGATTGCCTCAGGGAAGAAGCTGTTGCAGAGATTGTTCCCATACTAGACAGTAAGACAGCTGGTCAACTGGTTTTACCTGTCTTACAGTCATGTTCAATAGTTAGTACCCTCTCTTTTAATTCTATGTGTTTATGTGCAAAACATAATAAATCTCATCATAGTCAGTCTTAGTATTAAGCAAATACAACTTCAGATGAATAACAACACCTAACTTTTTTCACCATGCAAGAAAAAAAACGTGCGAGCAGTACTAAATACCCGCATGATTCAATAGCCGGTAGATCCGCAGTAACTTGAAATATCAAGTTTCCTATATGATGTTATCAGTCTCTCACATCATTGTGGAGGAGTTTTTGTTCATTCTTCTCCATAACGTTGCTTAAGTTTATTGAGGATTTTGGGAATTCACTTATGCAACCAAGATCCACTAAGTGCAGATGGTTTTTATTATGTTTTTACACAAAAACACATTTCAATGTCTAAAAGAGGGGATATTAACCTTTGCACATGACCATATTTGCTATGTAGGCATTGAGAATGACCTTCATAACTTATGTCACAATATCATGAGAAACCAACTCATCAGATAGGTGCATAGGGAAGCTCACAACATCTGATGAATTCATTGCTGCCATTTGATCCAAATGGGAATTGCAGACTTTTGACAAAACCATATATTCTAATTACACAACCACCAATACATGCAAGACAAGTTTATTACGTAATAACGTAGTTTTCACATTCTTTTTTACCAAAGTGATTGCTAAAAAGTCTCCTTTTAGAGAGACTTAAATTTGGCTTCTTGCATACACTTATAGGGAGGATCTGAAGGAATTCCTTTTCAAAGATGAAATCCCACATTGGGCTTTTAAGGGAATGTGGTAGATGAATGAGTGTTGATTCAGGCTGTGACACATGTGCACATGTTTAGGAGTTTCAAGAGCACAGAGACCAAGACTCCTGCACTCGGAGCTCTTGCAGTGTGTCTTAGACTTTTGGTTCGCAGTACTCCTGATGTTCAGTCCAAGAGGCCAAAATTACAGATGTACATGGCCTAGCTGATGGTGACAAATATTTTTTTTCATTTGGTATAACACACATATTTACGGAAAAAGATGACAAATGCATTCTGTCCCCTGCTAAGATCACCAATGCAAAAGGAAGCCATTAGGCAAACAAAACCAGGCTTGTGCAATGGGACCGGAATCAGCAGGAGAGGCAGAAATGCCCATAGTGAACAGTGTGACCAATCATGAGCTAGTGCATTCTGCCCTAGTGGATTATTTAACCCAGGAAGTTGTTCAATCGACAGTGGGGAAATTTGGCATCAGAAGATTAGGTCCACCTATGGTGTCTGAAAACCAGCAAATAGTATTTGGGAGATAAATAGACCAACATTCTGGGAAGACTGAGTAGTAGGCATTCTCAGTAAATCTAGCTTAAAATCAGAAAAATCTTGTGGCTATTACCCCAAGACTAAGTGCAGTAAAATATGCAAAAAGGGATAAGGTGTCATGGGTGACTTGCTCCATGGTTGGGACACATATACTGTAAGCTAGTTGTATAAATAAGGCACTATCCTTAGTAGGTCCTGATGGGCTAGATAGAATGGAAAAGATAAAGAAATATCTGCTCTAGCCTCCTGAGACACGAATGTGCCCATATGAGGACATATAATTTTCTACTACTGTATATTGAGTATATATTCTTGTGCAATCCTCATATGAGAAAAATTGGGTATCATTCTTTCGCCAAACTTCTTTCTGTTTAAAGACATCGATTCATTTAATAATTATCAGGGGCTATTTAAAAGAAACAGTGAGGAGAAAATGCAATGTACACAACAACAGAGTCTTGGTCTCAGGAGGCTAGAGTAAAGGGAACAGGAAAATATGCATCATGCACTTCCACTGATGTGAACCAGCTTTGTGGTGGCACAGCATGAAGAACATCTGATTACCTTGGAACGGGCTATGCCACCATTCTGCGAATTGTAGTTAAACAGACAGTTTGTGTCTTAAAGGACTGGAAAGGTAAAACAGGGCTTATTTAACAGCAGTTAATGCATTATACTGTATGAAGAAATTTTGTTTAATGGAACAAAGCTACTGGCAGAGGTGAGCAAATGTAATGTATTTTATTTTATTACATTTATTATGTGCATGTGTTGATAGAAATTTGAATGTGTTCCATACAATTTGTTAATTTTAAACCAAATACTGTATGTTGTAGTGCAGTGGTCCCCGACCTAGCACACATGACTTAATTAACCAGCTGATAAACACTTCTTTCAATTAATACAGTGTGTGTGTGGTAGCACTGGAATAAACACTAAGGCAGTGGGGTCCGCTAGGAGGAGGGTTAAGAAAAACTGTTGTTGTGGATGACTGTTTTATACGTCACTGTTGCATATGTACAATCCCTGATCCAGCTGACCAAATGCTCCTTGCCTTAACATCAGGGATAGAAACCTTAAACAAACAAACAAGCAAACAAACAAACAAAAAGAAATATCTCACCTATAAATGACTTGCTCCCATTGATCAGAAATACTGTCAGTCATAAGTTGTGGGCGCATCTGGGAACACTCGCCAGCTTCCCTGATAGAGCTGTTCTTCGGTTAAGCATTACAAACTGCAAGTGTAAAATTATTTATTTGTTATGTGTTTTTTTCGTTATTTATTATTTTTTTCATTTATGTTTTAAAATAGAGAATGGTTGTGTACATAATAATATAGACATGATAAACATATATAACAAAATTTGTACTAATGACAATATGGTGCCTAAGACTTTTGCATAGCATAGTACTGTCATGGTGCTGGATGGGTTGTGCAAATGCACTTGTCAATCCTGTTCATGCAGGAACTTTTCCAGAACAGCTGACCTTTGTGTCTTAAAATAACAACTAATTGTTATTGTTATTGTTACTTAATTACCTAATATCCTATGTAGAAAGTGAACTCTCTCCCTCTCTCTCTCTATAGCCCCAGCTCTGCCAGGTTGCCGCCATTGGGCCCTGAGGAAGGCCCTTAATTCTGTCTGCTCCAGGGGCGCCATATCATGCCTAACCCTGTGCTCTGATCTCAGCTTAATAACTAGATAACAGGGATAACTGCAGCCTTGTGAGGCTTGTGAGTCAATTAATTTATTTCAGGCTGAAATAAATAAACTTTTTGACAATATTCTATTATAACGGGAAATGAAGCCCGTTAAAAAATTTAGGTGAGATTCACAAGGAGTGGGCTACAGTGCTTCAAGAGCCACCATGCAAAGACGTATCCAGGACTACAGCTGGGGTCAGTGCTTCAAAAGCCACCATGCAAAGACGTATCCAGGACTACAGCTGGGGTCAGTGCTTCAAGAGCCACCATGCAAAGACGTATCCAGGACAGAATACAATTGTCCTTGTCCTTGAAACATTCCTTGTTTCAAGCCACTCTTCAACCAGACACAACATCAGAGGCATCTTACATGGGCTAAGGAAAAATAGGCCTGCAGTGTTAATCAGTGGGCCAAATTCCTCTTTTCAGATGAAAGTAAATTTAGCAATTTATTTGAAAATCAAGTTCCCAGAGTCTGTAGGAGTATCAGGAATATAGAGAATCTATGGGGTATTGAAGTGAAGAGGAAGAAACGAGACACCAGACCCAACAACGCCGAAGAACTGAAGGCCACTATCAGAGCAACCTGGGCTTTCATAACATCTCAGCAGTGACACAGACATTTTGGGTTTTCATTAGCTGTAAGCCATAATCGAGAAAATTAAAACAATAAACACTTTAAATATATAAATCTATATATAATCTATATAATGAGTTTCACTTTTTTTTAAATGAATTGCTGAAATAAATAAACTTTT
>JAOVVB010000037.1:18551252-18572546 GCA_028570985.1 Heterobranchus longifilis
CAAAACGCAACATAAACGTCTAGGACGTTCAGAGCACGTTCGTTTATCCAAAAATTAAACGCCCGTGTGAACAAGGCTTAAAGCTGCATCTGGGTTTCTTCATCATTTGTCTTCTTCTGAGCATTCAAGCACTGCCTGGCCAAAAAACAAGTCATGTACTAATACTTTGACTGCCTTTAGCTTTGATCATGGTGCACAATGTGGTGGACCATTCATGTGTGAAAATGATTCCTTGTGCTCCCAGAACTATGAGTATGAGTCCTGGAATATGTCTGTCATCAAGGAAGAAAAAGGGGGCATTGCTTGATGCGTTCTTCTTACCCTGACCTCATTGGGTCAATCTGGACACATCAGACCACATGGCCTTTTTTTAATTGCTCAAAAATCTGTATGGTTTTTAGAAAACTGAAGCCTTTTTTTAAGTAGCCCCACTAACAAGTGGTTTTCTTATGGTCACACAGCTGCTTAACCGTGTGTGCGTGTGCGTACGCGTGCGTGTGTGCGCGTGTGTGCTAACCACTGTGTTGCTAGGTTAAATAGCCTCCACTTAAACAAGCTTTTTTTTGTCTGGTGTGTTCACCAGGTGTTTGTTGCAAACTCAAATAAGACTCAACACAGCTGCTTAACCGTGTGTGTGTGTGTGTGTGCGCGCACGCGCGTGTGTTTCTTTGACTATTAAACATAACTGTAATTTCTGCTGTCATATTTTCTTATACCCCTACAAGCATTTTGTGATCTTTCTTCCCTATGAAAAAAAAAATTAATCTGACTAGATTTCTTCCATAACAACACTAGGCTACTTACAGGCTTATTTGTGCGATGCTGTAGTGTTGAAAAATAATGTTATGAGAGATGCACACGGGTACTTAATCAAGATACGAATGTTCTGGTTACTGTTCTGTCGAGAAAAAAGTAGACTGTATTTAACGTTTTTCCCTCTCTCTATCAATAACTAAACATCTGCTTTTCATCATCACCTTTAACATTGACAATTCCTTATAATTTGAAAATTCATATGTGTTACTTCACTTGAGTGGCCATTTATAGCCCAAAGACAAGAGGGTTAGACTGTGCTTTCACATGCAGCAGGAACAACCAATTTGAAATGACTCCTTGGGCCCATTTACTTGCTACAGTCTGTATCTGTCTATTATGTTGCTGTTACTGGTCTCCACTGGGTTTAATTAACAAAACTTACTTGAACTTGTAATGTTATGGCCCTTAAACATGGTGACAAGGATTGTTCTACACTGAAATGACCAATTCTGTAAGGGCACATTTTTAAAAAATCATTATTGGAATGCAGGGTTATCTTGGGTAATGTTATATTCATTTAAACCACTGTGTTGCTAGGTTAAATAGCCTCCACTTAAACAAGCTTTTTTGTCTGGCGTGTTCACCAGGTGTTCGTTGCAAACCCAAATAAGACTCAACCTGTTTTGGACATCCTGCTGAAGAACCAATCAAAACTGGTGGAGTTCCTGAGCCAATTCCAAACAGACCGTTCGGAGGACGAGCAATTCTGTGATGAAAAGAACTATCTCATCAAGCAGATACGAGATCTCAGGAGGCCCGCACCACCGGAGGAAGCATAAAGAAGAACAGGACTGAACAGTTGCGGTGGTGACATGTTTTATGCAGTTAAGGAAATAATGAAAGTATGACAACAGGCCTCTCTCGGATCACATTTCTTTGCAGCTGTCCTCCAAAATGTACAATGTTATAGGCAATATTCACAAACTGCTTTTTGTTTTCTGTTTGCTTAGGAAAGAAAGTGTGAATTTGCATGAGGGACACAAGCACTCTGTTGAAACTCTAGAGCTTTTCTCCCTTATGTGTGAAACATTTATTTGATTTTGTTTTTTTAACCTTCTGCTTTTTTGACATCAGTTTATCTGCAGCTTCTAACTGTGAATAGTTTTTTTTTTTTTTTTTTTTTTAAATGAAGCAGGAAGAGAAGGAAGTCATTTCACGCAGTCATTTCTACTACATTTCAAGACTTAAATAGGCTCTCAAAGCTTTTTTTAGGGGTGTATTAAAAGCAAATGTTAAAACTTTGAAGCAGAAGGTGTGTCACAGGTATGTCATGAATTTAGAAAGTAAAGCAAATGTTTTAAAACAAGGCTATCAAAATCATTAATTCATTTCCATTCTTTTCAAAACCAATTGGAATTTTATTTATCTTTCATAGGAGCGTTTCACGCAACCCTGAATATAAATCATGACTTGCAGACTTTTATAGATTTGCTGTCTCATTTATGACCATGTGCTCACCACTCCAGAGTGCTTCCATTATTTACAAATCATCGATTGTTTAAATCTCTCGCAATGCATTGTCTTTATACTATTATTCTGATTTAGTTAGGTCAGCATGTTGTTTAAACTGGATGCGAGACTATTTATGATATAGATTTAAAAACTGGGTGTTGGATTTATTAGCTAAAACTAAATCTGGTTTGCTTATTTCACTGATAGATGCATAACATGTAGAACCATAACCTCTTCACAATCTCTGTAAAATGGTAAAAATGATTGCACATCCATGTTTGATGCTCCTTAGGTGCTGTTTTGAATTTCAGCCTACGCACATGAACCTAGAGACCGCTGAAGCCTTTAACAGATGACTCCAAATGCACACAAAAGCAAACACCACATTTAATACATTTTCCATACCATGATCTGTACTGTCAACCTTGAATTAATCAAAACTGTGGAAATATGTTCTATCTTAATATTGTATTTTTAGGTTCAAATTTATTTTGCACTTTTCCATAAATCTTGGTTATTGGAATGCCTCTTTGCAAAACAGGATTCTACAGAAAAGCCTTCTTAGGATTAGCGAGTGTATTTTAACTTCAACCTTCTATTCAATGTACTATGTTTGCACAAAGTCTATTTTATATACCTCATAGGATTTGAGTTGCTTAAGTGCCATGTACTTAAGTGTCCTTTCCCCCCTCTTGACCAGTTTTAGGTTAGATTACCTGAATGGTCAATTATGCAAGATAATGTTAAATCTTATTTTGGCCTTCAGTTGCTGAATAGGATTCACAAGGGAAAATGTTAACTGTGATCTTTGCTGATATGGTACTCTTGAATGTAAGTGTGCTGATATTTTTCTTAGTGTATGTGAATGTTTTAGTGATTTCAGTTCATGGAGTAAAATCCCTTTTAAATAGAGAATGATGGTGCCAAAACAAGGAGATGTGAACATCAAGTAGAGTTTAATAATATAAATACACTGCCTTTTTGTCTTTTTACAAATGAGATAGTGTGACTGTGAACCTCCATCATACAATGAATACTCCTATACAGTCAGCACAAGCTTCTATTAGTTTATGTAAAGTTTAAATCTGTAAAATAGTCCACTACATGAACAATGGGTCAAAATTAGTTTAATTGTTTAGCGAAGTAGTTTATATTAAGGGTGGGCAGTTTTGGACAGGTTGCAAACGCCAGCCTTTGTCAAGTTTTAATAGTGAACGTTTAACAAGAAGTTATTGAGAATTACAATGTCCAATGCTTGCAAAATTACTGTTTGGGGTTTCTGGCTTCAGAATTAGGCTTAAATATAAAGTGCGTTTTACTCCACTTTCAGTTTTCTGTTGGGATTGTATATTTACTTAAAGGTTTATTTTAAGAAATGAATGTGAAGACATATTGGAAATAAAATAAACAACTGTGCATGGCTCAATAATCATTAAAAAGGGTGAATTGAAAAACAACTACATGTCAGTTTTAAGAGCCACCAGAGATCTGGTTAAGCTATTAACTTGTACTGTACCTCTTTGTCAAACATGTGAACATATTTTTGAACAGTAACTCATTTAAAAAAGAAAAAGAAAAAAAAAAGCTGACCTGGTTCAGAAGAAAAAAACTATTTATAGAGGACATGGAACTGTAATGCAGGATTGAGTATGCACACACTGTCTCAGTGTTCTTTGCTCTCAGTCCCACAGACCCAAGTTTTTTTTACAGTTTAGACTTGGGTTTTTTTTTTTTTTCTGTAGATGTGTTTCAATCCTCTAAGTGTCTGAGCAGGGGAAGCATATGCTACAGTGATGTGGCTTAAAATTAAAATAATTTTCTTGTCCTTTGGAAAGTTACTGGTTATTTAAATGCTTGCATAGGTGCTGTGGAGCTGAGACTTCTGCCCCAATGTGCCACCTTCTTCTTTGACCACAAATAAATGTAGTCAAAGTTACAGCAAATGTTGTGACTTTGGAAAGGAAGTCAGTTTTCTTATGGTACTATAACAAACAGCAAAATATCTTCCTGTTAAAAATGTCACTTAACCCATTATGCAGACATGCAGTAAACATTGAGTCTTAAGAAATTTCCTGCAAACCTGACTTTAAAAAAAAAATAAAAATTTTTTTTTCTTTTTTTATAAGTAGCAGTTTCACCATCTCATCTCTGATGTGCTCACATTCCCTGTAGACATGTTTTTTATAGAGCTTGCCAGTTTTTTTGGATTCTTGTAAATAACCATGCATTTAATTGACATCCAATGCTAATATCTACATATGTCGATGCACCTCATATGTTGCAGTTAAAATCACAAAAAGGCACACTCAACTTTACACCAAGTCACTTGCGGTGTATATGCTCTGTGAGCTTCTGTGCACGGTTCTCCTTCTCTGCCCTGAGTTGTGCTCGAGTCTCATCCAGCTCTATCTGCAGCCTGACCACAGCAGCCTTATGCTCTATCCTGGCTGCCTGCACTTCCATTGCACACACAATCTTCTGTTGCTCCTTCACTCTCTTCAATTCTTCAGTTAAATCTGAGCACTCCTGCCTGACTTGACGATATGCAGCATTGACTTTTCTTACATCAGCCCTTAACCTGTTTGCCTCCATGTCCTTTTCTTGGCTCTGCTCAGCAAGCTCCGTTAACTGAACACTCATTTTGTGAATTTCCATCTTCAGAGTCTTCACTACCAAGGTTTGACGTGCTGCCTCTTTCCTTGAGTCCTTCAGCTGCTCATCAAGTTCCTCCAGCAGGCCATGCAGCTGAATCTTCTCCTCTCGCTTTTTGCTCAGGAGTTCCTCAGAAGTTTTGAGCTGCTCCCTCAGCCTCCATCTATCTCTTGCTATTTGGTTCAAGGTCTCTCGGAGTGCTGAGATGTCCTTCTGGTTCCATATGCACCTTGTGGTATTTGCTTTCTCACAAAAATGCTTATCCAGTCCATCAGTTTGAGGATCATGTCTATCCACTGGACTGTCAGTTCTGATCATTCTCTGTACCAGGTTTCTTCTCTCGATCGTCTCTTCCTGTTGTACGCTTCTTAATACATTTTGATAGATTTGCTTCTTAGACTCTGCCCTATCAGAGATCAGGTTTAAAGGTAAACAATCGATTTGTGGTTCTTCAGCATTGTAGACTTTGCCTTCTAGCAAGTCTTGAAAAGTGAAGTGAGGAGGAAACAGCTTTTCCACCCAGTGCAGACTGGAGTCAAGTTCTTCGTGCGCTCCTGCAGTGCCTTCAGTCATTGTTTCTCTCTCCTGAACACGTTAATAAAGACTACGTAAAGAAAATTAACGGCAGGTCTGGACAGAAACAGCTACTTGTTCGAGAGCGAGAAATGGCACTTTCTTTTGTGTGTGTGTGTTTACATTAGTAACCATGGAGGACTGGAATACGTATATTCAACGCATATGTAACGGTGATGACTAAGCTCGTTTTGTTAGTAATATTACTGTTTATATTGAAGAAGAAGAAAAACACGGAAGCAACGGCAACGTTTTGCACCTTTTATGAAACCTTCTCGTTTGTAAAATATCGCCATCTAGTGGCGCTGATTTTTGGTGCTGATGCACACCAGCGCTATAACAACAAAATATATTTGATGTAGTACATGTTGTTCTCTGTGATCACACTGCTCCCTACTGGCCGGACCTAGGAATTACACTTCCAAATATTGAAACAATAGTCAGGAGGTCTAGATAGACACCAAAAAGCAGATTTATGGATGTAGTGAGAGAAGAGGATGCAGAGGATAGGGTTAGATGGAGGCAGATGATTCGCTGTGGCGACCCCTGAAAGGGAACAGCCGAAAGACAAAGAAGAAGAAGACCGAGGCGCTGTCAGTATGAATGTCCTTCAGGAGAGCTTATAATATTAGTGCATATATATATATATATATAAAATTGTTCTAATTATACGTATCTTATATTTTATAAAAATATATAATGAACTAAACTTAGCATGACATCTAATATAGTATCTAGATTAACTTTAGGACCTTTTGTGCATGGACAATGATGTATGGCTAATAGTATGACAATATTACACATTATTATTATTATTATTATTATTATTATTATTATTATTAATAATAATAATAACATTTCTTACCAAATAAATCAAACCAGATGATCCACCATATTTATAAATACTAAGTTCAGATAAGATATACTAGCACCTATGTATACCTACAGAATAACCAGTATTTGATAAGTAGCAATGCATATTGTAATTTTTCAGGCTACTTCTGACAAATAAACAAAACACCACTAGCAGTAAGTAAGTGACGGTAGTTGGTGGGGCTGGTGACTAGAGGAAAATCCACACGGGAATGTTTAGGGAAAACTCTGCTTTTGATGCACAGCACAATGGCCCTATAGAGTTGTGGGGGGTAGGGTTTACACAGGGCAGAGGTCATTTCAGCCTTCCTGTGGATTTCCAGCTATTCGATAAGGCGCCTAAACCAAAAGGAAATAGGCTACTTCAGCAACACACTTAAAGTGTTTAGCCAACTCTACAACTAAGAGACATTTTCTTACGCCGTGTTGCTCATTTAGGATTCCCCCCCCCTCGACTTGATTTGTGTTTAAATTATTAATTTTTGGTGCACAGTCTTGCTTTTCTTTGCTCTTGCCCAACCCCCAGGAAAAAAAGATGCTCTTCAATTACATGCTTGACATAACTTTTTGTGGTCAACCGAGAACAGGCGACATGGCTTCAACATGAAACATCTGCGCACTAGCTCTCTGCAAAGAGTCCCAAGATTAGATTTTGGGTATGATTTTTAAAAATCCTGGCACAATAAGATGTTTTTTTGGGGCTATAACTTCAAGTGAGACACCACCACTAATAATAATAATAATAATAATAATAATAATAACAACAAAAGACTATTTGAGATTTACTGCTTTATGATCCCAATTATTTTTTGGTTCATTGTTCCTTTATTTTTTAAACGAACCTTTAAGATCAAACGATCAAAGTGGATTTGTAGTGTTTAATGTTAGTTATCAGGATTTTAAATAGTTGTTTCAAAAAACTGTTTAAATATTCAAGTTTATTATGATGATAGAAGTTATTTTAGACTTTTAAAAGGCGTAACGTGGTGAAGCATATCAGATTGTGTTCATTTGGTTTAATAAGCAGGAATCAAAGACGGAGAAGCCGCAACAATTATGCAAATTGAATTGTAGCGGATGTTGTTGTGCCCTGGGTGCAGGGAATTTTGTGTGTGTGTGTGTGAGAAAGAGAGAGAGAGAGAAAGAGCACATTGGGGAGGCGCTCAAACCCGACACATGACCAGACGTTCGCGCCTCTTTTGGATTCTCGAAGATTCAAAACAAGTTTTCTAAGAGGTAACTGATACATTTAACTTTTATAAATGTTGTATAAATTGTTCTTTCGTTTGATTTCATTTAATGCATTTTGACACACTTTCTGCTACTTTTACATTTTGTTTGTGATTGCCCGACTTGAGTATGTGTCTAAAAACTCAGTGTTTTCGTTGGAGAGGCTTTTGTGTGACAAACCACAGCTTCCATTATAGATAACTTAACCACAGTTAACATGTAGACGAACATGTAGTTAATATGTTGCTAAAATGTTTTCACTGTGTTCATAATTTAAAAAGACTTGTTTTCTCAGTTTACGAGAAATGCTTCAGTTCTATTTTGACTCCTATTTCAAAAAAAATAAAATAATAATAATAATAAATCACAACTATCACCTGTTTGATTTAACACCTAAAGCCTGAATTAACCGCTAGATAAAAGGAGAAACCGCCAGTGTGGGGTATGACCAGACAGTAACATTTAAATCAAGTAAGCCCTTCATAACACATCTGTATTTTATTTTATTTATTTATTTATTTATTTATTTTTAAATAAATTGAGATAAAACGTGTTTTATCGTCCATGTTTTCTCAGTTTTGTTATTCCCACGTATCGGGTCTAATGCGATATCTTTGTTACTGTGTTGATCTCGACTCACTGTGTTTCATAGGGGAAACCCAACCCCAATACTTCAAAATCTGGAGTTCCTTCTAGTCCTCATAAACCTATTATGGACCCGAAGTGGATTTACATCCACATTTCTTAACTTCGGACAAATTTCGGTTATTTCATGAAGCTTCTTAAAATTGGATTATTAAATATTTGAACTGTATACCCTACTTAAACGCCCTAGATGAGAATAGAATATATGTGGATATTTGAACATTCTGTTTTGTGTGTGTGTGTGTATGTTTAATTCACTTTTATATCTTTCTAAATTTTACACCAGCAGTTCTGGTGGTAATTCTAACTCCCCTTCCCCCTTTAAACGTGTTTGCTTTTAGGTTGCAGGTGGCCTAAAACACATCTCAGTCTTTAGGCTTACCGGTTGTGCTGGTTTATCAGCTTTATATGTTCATTTCTAATAGTTGTAACGTATGAGGGCCAACCACGAAATCCTGCCGAAGTTTCTGAGAAGCTGATCATCTTGCACGAGTTCTTCATCTACAACAATGAGGAGGCGTTAGGAGGCCTTTCTACTGCTTTATTTATTTATTTATTACACTGAGGTCACGAGGGAAATGTCATGTTTATAAGTTGTTATAGATGTGGTTTGAAAATAATAAACCATATCCTATGTTTAAGATTGGTTTAAATTTTCGGGTTGGTTGTACTTTGTGTTGGTTTTTGGTTGGTTCCTTCCGTTCTACTCAATGGAGATCCTCCATTTTGATGATGAATGGCGCGTGGACAACACGCTGCTGAAGAACTCAGATAATTCGCTTAAAATTCGGTCTGCTAAATTTTACTATACATTTCAACCACAAAACTAGTAAAAAAAAAAAAAAAAAGTTCCGACACGTAACCTAAAATTTCATATTGTAATTTGTAGCTATATAAATCTTTAATGGTATTCACTAGGGATTGGGAAGGCCACGTGACTTACCACCAAATTCCTCCCACATTGAAGTGTAACCCAGGTTTGGACAAGAGTTTATGATGAAGCAATTTATTAATCATAAATATACGAATTAATCATGTGCATTAAGAAAGTCCATTAATCTGCTGCTCCAACATTATACTTCATTAGGTGATTAAGAAGGCCACGTGATCGGTCATCAGACTCTGTTGTTCAAGTAGCGTTATAAGTTATATTTGATATTTTTTATGTTTTGTGCTAAATTATATGAATTACTTATTAACCCTTCGGAATATGAAATTTATGTTGGAAATTTTTAATTCAACTGGTAACATGCTTTCAATTAATCCACCAAAGTGATTGTTTGTGGTAGTTGACTTAATCCCTCGAATTTGAAATCATGTGCGTTTATAATTGTTGCAAGTTTTTTTTTTCCCCGTGTCGAGTTAATCAAGTTAATCGGTTTGTTTTGGGGCTTACTTTCCCAAATGATCGACCACGTGTTTCATTCAGCATTAATTCTGTCATTTGGGATTATTGTAATTTGATATGATGTTTTTGTTCTACAGGGTGTTGGAAAATTCCCGAGAATCCTGCTTCCTGTAAAAGCGCTTTAAAGCCAATTCACACTTTTCTTGCTAAGGTGCATCTTGTGTAGTCAGTGAATTAGTGTAGTATCTACTGCGCTAGATGCTCCTTCCGGCAGGAGACAGTGTATATTAAACGACTGGAAGCCTTGTCCTGTGTTAAGCGTGTGTAAACCTTATTGAATTAGTAACCATGCTGCCCTATTTGTTAACACACTCTCCAGTGGCACTTCGCGCGTGTGGCTTGTCGTCCTGGCAGTTCCAAAGTGCTCACAGTGCAGGTAGTGGCCGCAGATCTACTGCAGTGTGTGCACTTCATGTATTGCCGGTCATCTGCATCAGGATATTTGGAGCAGCTCTGGGAATGCTCTGTTGCACGGCGAGTTTTGCAGGTTTGCGTCCAGCCTTAATATAATGTGCTGTGCAAATCCATGCAAAACTGGCGGTTACAGAGGAGAACTTCACAAAAAAGGCTAAAAGTAAAATGAGTCATCACAAAAGCAGATTGTTTTTGTTATAATTACCCTGCAAACGCTTGTATGGATGTACCTTTTTGGGAAAGGGTGTAATCATTCATTTTTTTCACTAGCTGATTTAGGCCACACGAACCTGGCTTATTTATTTATTTATTTAATGTATTTATGTATGTATGTCACTCTCTTTCTAGCTGCATGTAAATTGTCTTGCTGTTTCCGGGTGGATGACTTTGCAATTTTAGCAATACTTGATTTTTTTTCTATGAAAAATTGCACGGTATCCATCTGTAATCCGCTAGATCACGTGACCCCCACACAGACTTTAAAAAAATATATACTTGTGGCGATTACTTACGCTAGTTTTAAATATCATCCTCTTTATGTAAATATTAATAAACCAAAATACTCCTGTATCTGGTGTTAAATCATCCCTTTTTGCCACTCACTAACACGTACAGTAAGACCACAAGATGGCAGTGTAGAGTCGCGTGAATAAAATATAAGTTCCTGCAATATTTAGATTCTACTGATCTAAAGTTATCTCGGCTAAACGTGCAATTAGTTTTGTTCGAATAGTGAAACAAAATGCCCTTTGAATGTTAAGTGTAATGACTATTTTTTTTTGGATACATTGCATACAGTTTTTTTCCCCCCTGACTTTTTAAATGTCTGTTAAACAATAAACGTATTTTACAAAGATAAATACATATTTTATTTGGTTGTCTCTTCGTGCACTACTTTCCAGAGATGGTTATTTTTGTGATAAGTGACAGGTCTTACACAGTAAGCAAGGATAGCGTAACATTTAATAAATAGTTTACAAGGGGGTAGACAAACGTGGTAAAACATTGCTGTTTTAGTGTTTGCATTTATTTTTTTTTGTAAAACCAGTATAGTAGATTTTTACTACTACTCTATCTAGGACATGTGTGGTCGGTTTATTTGTAATGCTTAAAGATGTGTTCGCTTTTATTTTACCTAAAATAATTAAAATAACATTTTAAATATATGTTAAAATATAACATAAATGATAAAGTTCATACTTTGTACTATGAGACATCTCTTTAAAATAAATGCATTAAAAACTGACAGTTTTTCAATCTTGCGAATATTTCAAGAACTTTTCCGAACGACGTGGAAAGGCGAGCTTAATCACGTGACTCTGGATTATACTACTATTTAAGAAGGGATGATGACTGATAAAATGAATAGGAATAAGATATGCTGCCAAGAAGAGACATAAAGTGTCACCAAACACTTTTTAATCAGAGGAAAGTTCACGATGTACATCATTTAATGGGGTTGTCTTTGCATAGCCTAAATGTACATAAATTAATCTTACTTCTCATTAGTTCTGGTTTGTGCACTAAAGTCTGCATGATATTTATTTTGTACCTTTTACTATGCCAAACCAATCTGTATACGCGAAAATCTTAGTGGGTCAAAAATGATGCGATAAGCCGAATACGTCTTTAAATCTGAGGTATTGTCTGAGCTGGTGACCGATCCCGAGTGCACACTGGAGGGCGATATTATAGCGCACATGTGCGCGCCTCTGTACAGACCTGGCAACCCTTCGGCTGTGGATGCCGCCAATGGAAGAAGAGTTTCTAAAAGAACACATCGGCAGCATGAAGGCTGTTCATGTCAACTGCAGATCTGCTGTATAACTACTCCTGATAACAAGGATCCCTGCTGATCAGGAGGAGGATCTCCAGGAGAATAGTTGATGGGCTGCTGTGTCCTAAACAGCGGATGCTTTAGATTAGGGGAGACTTGGCGGAATCAGAAACAGGACGCGGTCCATCAATATCTACTTTAATTAAGTACGGCGATCTTTAATTATCACATGAGCCTTTTGTCAGTGACCATGTGCGGAGTGAACTTTATCGGGTCGTGGGTTTTATGCGCTTTGTTTTTGCCGCTTTCTGAGCCGAGCACTCAGCTCCTAAAGTGCCACGAAGTGCGCTCATCCTTCCAGCTCCTGTACCCTGGCACCAAGTGGGCTCCGGAAACCCCTGTCTCAGGTAAAGCGGGAAAAGACATCTGTATTATTATTATTATTATTATTATTGGATAACTACACATCTAAACAGCTGTCATAAATGTTTTTTCTTAAAGAGTGAAAAAAGTAAAAACAGTCTGCAAATATGAGTTTGCACACCCACATTATTATTATTATTATTATTATTATTATTATTATTATTGATAAGTCAACTGACAAGTCATTATCAAAGTGTTCACTTTCTTCTTTCTGAAAATTTATGTATTTCCCCAGCCTTTTCAGATTGCAATTGTGTGTGTGTGTGTAGGGATTTCCAGTATTGCCTGGGGAGAACTCTAAGTGTATTCCTGTCTAGTATACACTCTCTGCTGTAGTAGTAAATTTACTTGGGCAGCCACATTTCCCACTAGAGAAAACTGAGAAGTTTAGATAAACTAACGGACATGGTGGTTGGGTGACCCCCTGTTTGACATCTCCCTCGTTGCTTTATTTTGAAAACCAAAAAACAAATTTTGTAGTTTGCTTTAATTACAAAACAGTTTCCAAAAACTTAAATGAAACCGAATAATTGAAGTATCAGCAGTTAAGTATTTTCACCATTTGATGATAGTCTGACTTATGCTATTTAACCCTTTCTTTTTAATGGGCCACATATTACGTTGGTTTATTATGGTGAGGACTCTTCTGTTTCAGAGGTTCTTCTTCAGGGAACTAACACATACTTTCTGATAGTGACATTTGATCAACATAATGTTCTTTTGAATTTTTAAAAAAAATTCTTTTTATTTGCAATTTAAATCAGGTCTAGCAAATGGTACAAAAATGCTTTCATAGCCTAGCATACTCTATTACCCTATTACCTCAGAGGAATGAATATTAACATATGACCCTCACCGGGGTTAGACTGGAATGAAATGGAATAACTTACAGGAACAGGAAACGAGTATCAGAGTGGTCCTACATGCTTGTCCTAAAAGCTTGTCATGTATTATGCATCATCTTGTTCGAGTGGATCCATCAAATATAAAACCTGATGTCTCTATGCACCTGTAGTACAAACTGATGTTTGACTTGTTACCACAGGGGATGAAATGGCTTATGGTACAAATTCGATGACTTTAAAGTTTAAAATATGTCAATACATTTGAAAATGATTTTGATTTCAAAGTTGTGGCTGCAGTTAACTTTCTGTTTATTATTTGCATTTATTAAGTATTTTACAATCATTGTTCATAAAATTTTGTACATAACATCACTACAACATGCTTATTTTTGTGTCCAGTCCAGTCTCTACTAACTGTAGTAGCTATTTTAGGTTCACAATGCCTTTATTACTTTCCACTGAGGGGACTAACCAAATGCAAGCTTTGGAGAGTTGTGTGCCACAGGCAATATAAAATAATAATATTTCTCATGAAGCAAAGTCACAGACTCGTTATATTGTTATGCTTATAATAACAGAAGTTGTTATTTGTCCTTTTACTCGGCTTTGTTGTCAGACTATGTAACAGTGTGAAGCTAATAGCACTGCCCATGTCAATTACGAGTGCAATGAAGCTATAATATAATACACAAAGTACAAGCTACAGAACTGATAAATAAATAAAGGTATAATTTTTCCAACTCAACTCCAAGCTCTTATCCCTCATACTACCAGGTTTGTGAAACACTAATGGTTGTGTTCATAGTTTTGTGAAACAATTCATTGCCTCCCGCACATAACTGAGAAGCGTTTCAGCAGAATTAACCGCCATCGCCAATGAAACATTATGGACGTCTGGCATTGGAGTAGTAAATGACTGCTGTTGCAGACTTTGTAGTGGCTATCGTAGGCTTCCATTTATTCAGTTGAGACTTTAACACACATCAAGCATTTGTCAGGGGTTCATGCATGTGTCGATTCTTCACTAGTTATACTAATTTTTACAGTTTTTATTAGCAAAGTATGTTAACACTCCAATAAAAAAAAAGAACACAAAAATGAAAGTAATGTTCAACATGGACCTACTCTTTCCAAGATTGTGTTTCTGATTTTGCTGTTGTGTTTTTTTTTTGATAATGTGGTTTGTATTCACACTACTACAAATCTCCTTTATCCAAAAGTACTCAAGCTTGACTCTGTTAACTTTGCATTTGCTTCTTGTCTCAGCCCTTGAACTACTGACTGGAAGCTGTGTAATCATGATCTCATGTTGAGATACGCTGTTCTTACATGTCTCTCTGGAATATATTCTAACTAATTCCATAGCTGTTATTCCGGTAAACCTGAACCCATGTGGAGCCCATGTTGCTATGTGGGAAGATTAGTCATGGGTATAGACTCACTACTTTGTCAGTACTTTTGCCAGCTGCTGCCTCCAGTGGTGTTTGTGAGCGGAATGAAATGTAGCAGTTTACAAAAACAGGCATTTAACTCTTCTGGTGGTCATGTTTGAGAGCTCTGTGTGCATGCACGAGATAGAGATACGATGGCTCAGTGCTTGGGCTGTGCAAGAAGAAGAAGAAGGAGGCTGTTGCATAGACACAGCAAGATTGAGCTGAATTTTAATGATGCTGCATCTGGTGCCAAGGGGCACAAAACCCAAAAAGCCAGTGTGGATTTTTTTAACCTTTCCTCTGCGTTACGGAAGCTTCACGCGTTCCAGCCTCCCTGCCCATGAGGAGAGGTTTGCACATATTAATGAGAGTTGGATGTCAGAGCATAAAGGACAAATTGCTGTCCTTTCAGGCTTAACGCCTTGCACCCACTCAAATACACATTGGCTTAACAACAGTCACCTTTCTGTCATTTCCTTGCCGGGAGCCCTTGAGACAGTATATAATTTTCCTAAAAACAGTGATCATGGCTGAAACTAAGTTCCCTTACAGACATCTCGGACTAGGTTGCATTGCTTTTTTTTTTTTTTAAATGATGTGGCCTCCTAAAAGAAAAATGCTTTCATTACTACTGTACCAAGGTCCTTAGTAATTAATTTGTAATTGAGTAATTAGTAGCAGAGGAGAGGAGGTCAACTCCAGCTGTCCTGGGATCCATACAGAGGAAAAAGAGAAGAAGAATCATTTAGCTTCGAGTCGTACTGCACTCTCTCAGAGCAGGCTGTGTCATTAAAAAAAACAACATTATTATTATTATCTATCTGCACAAATTGATCAAACCATTAGGACATAACTGACCTCAAACAAGCGGATGTTTTAGTTTTAATGGCTTTAATTGTGGATGGAATTACTACAGCTCATGTTGCTCTCGAACGGAGAAAGTATTCATCATATTTAGAGAAACAGTGTTGTTTTCTAGGACATTGTAGCAACAGTGACGATGCTTTAATATATTTTATGCATGTATTGGATAATTAATTCCCCACTGAGGTTAGTTTCGCACAACAGACAGAAAGAGCGCTTTATGTCATCGGATGAAAAAGAGAAGAAAAATTGGAGCAAATTGTCATTCTTGTGACGGGGTGCTGGAAACAGCCCCGTGAGTAGTGCAGTAGTGTCAGATCATGCTAAATGTCCCTGGAGGTTCTGTAATTACGTCGTAATGATTTGGGCCAGGCTTTCAGTGAAATCGTTTAGAGATGCCCATGTGAAGGTGATAGATCATAAGCCCTGGCCTGGCTGGGTTTTTCTTTTTTTCTTTTCTAGTAATGTTTGAAACCAGACTTTCAATTAAACTATAGATCTATATAGATTTTCAGGGCTTAATCTGATTATGGTGAGGACTGAAAGGAGAAAAATGTCTAGTCTGTCTCCTGTGTCCTGATGCTTACTCACTGCCTGTTCAGACTGGGGTACATGAACATAAGACGTTTTTTGTTCTAAAAAATTCTAGAATTTGAATTTTAGTTTTGGTCCTTTAGAAATGCATTGTATTTTTTGACATAACTGACATAACGTAACATAACATAATCCCCTCATTCCTACTAATTTTCATTTGTATTTTATGGCCTTAATGTTAGCTTTGGAAGCATTGTATACATTTTTATAACATTTTAAAAAAATCGCAACTGCAAATAGTTAATCAGATTTACCATGAAATGTTTCACAAAAGACCCATCAATTTTCCCATCAATTTTGCTTATTAAGCTTAAACCAGAATTAGATTTATTTTTGCACTGTATCTTTGATTTAGTCTTGTGGGTTTCATATTTTTACGAATTTCAACCAGAGTAAATGTGGTGAGTGTTTTCTTGATTGGCCTAAAATCTTTCAGGGTAATTTGATATTTCTAAATGGCTCTCATATTGGTTTGTTAAACTGTGAAAATCCACCAAGTGCATTTTCATTATAGAAAAGATCCCCTAGCCTATTATTGTTGATCGCCATTTAACAGTGTGCCAATTCTGCCGAAAGCTTCATTTCAAGAACAATCTTGATGTACTCATTGGCCTTTTTAGGACCAGTTTCTCACCAATAAACTGCTTTTAGACAACTGCTGCAGGTGTAAATATACAAGTGTGGAAAGCCAGTCAGCCTGCAGTTATTAAGCCACTGATGCAAAAAGTGTACAGAAGTATCAGGCATTTTGTCAGCTATGAACAGAGTATCTGAAACTGAGACAGCAAAATGAGATAAATCAATTTTACAGTTTTAAAAAGAGACTTGCTTTTTACTTTTTACCTGAGAAGAGAATATTTACAAAGAGAATACTTGCATTTTTTTCTTTGAGTCACTTTGAGGCTATAACGACACTAATTCCAAAATATTAAGTTAAAATTGTTTGTGGTTCTTGTGTGATTTTTTATGCTATAAGCCCACCTCCCACAGTATTAGCACAACAGATAGATCAGTCTGCAGTTATGTTCGTGATTAAATTAGTAATTAAGTATGCAATTTAATAGCAGTAATATGTTGGTTGAAAATTCATGCCTTGACGGTAATTGTGTAATGATTCAGACAGCAAGTAGTAGCAGCAAATCAAATAGAGGGAAAAAGTGTTGAGTTTTATTGCAGACAAAACCTTTTTAATTACAAAGATTGTTGAAGATCAAGAGGAACTTTATAAGCAATAATAAAACTGCAGTTTACAGCACCATCATTCTTCTTCTTTTAACTGGGATAGTTTCCATCTCCTTATGTCAGCTTAATGTACAGCTTCTCACACATAACTTTGTACTGTATACAACATGGTGTTCAAACCACATCCAAATTGCATCACAGACGTACACCTGTCTATCATATGTCACTTAATATCTGCAAAATGTTCAGTGAATAAGGACATCATGCAATTCTTTTATTTTATTTTTACTAATAATTTTTTAAAAATTTTTTTACTTGCCTTTAACATTCTCTAAAAAACCACTGAACACATTTAGTTTACTCACGACAGCCAATGTGTTGCAAAGGAATTATCTTCACTTCGCTGATTATGTGACAGAAAGAAGCAAGCAGTTTGGCTTGTCATTCTTCTTCTTTGTCTGTCGGCTGTTCCCTTTCAGGGGTCGCCACAGTGAATCATCTGCCTCCACCTAACCCTATCCTCTGCTTCCTCTTCTGTCACCCCAACTAACTTCACGTCCTCTCTCACTACATCTATAAATCTCCTCTTTGGTTTCCTCTAGACCTCCTGCCTGGCAGTTCCAACCTCAGCATCCTTCTACTGATATATTCACCATCTCTCCTCTGAACATACACTACATAACACGTAGAGAAGATAAATACTGTATAAGGTGGCGTATGGTACATTTATTTTTGTTTGTATTTATTTAGGTTTTAGCATTTCTAAAATTTACCCTGTTAGATGGAAAAGTTATTTGTACATGAATGAGTAAAACTAAATTAATTACTTGATTAAGCAGATATTTGCCAGAGCTAAGGAAATAAATAGTTGCAGTTAGAGTTTTTTTGTAGATTAGACTTTTTTCATGTTTAACAAAAAAACAAAAAAAAAAACAGCAGCATTTTATCCAATGTTGAAAAGCATCCAGTTTTTACTCTTCAAGTCGGCACGGTGAGTTAGTGGGTAGTACTGTCGCCTTGCACGTCCAGGTTCCGGGTTCGATTCCAGTCTCAGATCTATGTGCTTGGAGTTTGCGTGTTCTCCCTTTGCTTGGTATGAAGTTGTTGCTGAGGAACTAAGAAATGAATGGAAACATCTGTTTTCAGGACCTTTGTTGATTTTAATGTAATATCTCAGATCTTGTTATTCTTTAAACTAATTCTTATTGCTGATTAAAATAAATTAAATACACGTAGCAAGCTAGGATGTGTTACGTCGCCTGACACTGGCTAGCATTTGACCTGTTTTTTGTTTTGTTTTATTTTTGGGAACATTGGGCGTATTTATTTATTAAGCGTAAAACCTTTCATAAATTATTCATAAACATGAAATGAAGCGGTTTGGTTTTACTAAAACTTCAATAAAAGTAGCACAATATTCACAAATCACAAAACCTTGTACTGTATGTATTATATATATCTATATTTTTTCACAATTTCATCTCATGTTTTTAAACATTTTCTTTTCTTCTACAAATACAAGGCAAAAATTTAATCCTAGTGATCTTTTTTTCATCCCGTCTGGAAACTTCACACCAAATGACTAAATCTTAATTCCTGCTCTTATTTTCTGACTACTTTCTGAACTAATTCAGGTCTGCACTTCTCAAAATTCTCACTCTCTCTTTATAGCTTAATTAGTATTAGGATATGTTGTAAGAGCTTATTTGCTCTATGAAGCAGTTTAATTCCAGTGGAGTGTTGAGCTGTCACAAATACTCGATTATAATTGACTACTTGCTTATTTAAAAAAAAAAAAAAAAAAAAAAACAATTTAATGGTTTACACTTCAGTGATTTCCAGCAGGGAGGTTATCCCAGGTGACTCGGGAACCAAGTTCCATCAATCCATCACAGGACACGCAGGAAATGCATGTCTTTAGACTGAAAACAAAGTACCCGGAGAAAAAACCTCCAAGCACAGAGAGAGCATGCAAACTCTACACACGGACCTGAAGGTGGAACTTGAACCCTCGACTCTGGAAGTGCAAAGCCACGACCATGCTGTTCGAAAAAGTTATATACATAGTTTGTACTTAGTTGCTTAGTAACATGACAATCTGCATTATTAACTCTAAATCAGAGAAAAAAAATAAGAGCGGGAATATTTATAGCTGGTATAATGTAAACGATATCAAGAACTTACTGTACTTTGCTAATTAACATGTGCAGTATATAATGATATGCTGTTAAAAAAATATGATGCATGATTTTGTTAAGAAATGAAACATATACAGTAATGGCAGATTGTTGTTGGGGAAAATTAATAAAACACTCCAGGGTGTGCGGTTACAGGAAAATAACAATTCAAGGGTGGAAAAGTTCAATTATATTTGGCTCGGGTTGCATCTCAGGAATTTTTTTGCTGCTTATTTTCTTAAGACAGTATTAGTAATATAAACTATATCATGGAGAAACAGTTCAGGTTAATAAAACTGTCATCCTCATTGTTGCTGTGTGTTAAATCGATTGTGTCCTGATTGTGCACTTTATTAGGTACACCTGTTCAACGGCTTTTTAATGCAAATATCTCATCAGCCAATCACATGGCAGCAACTTAATCCATTTCGGCAAGTGGACATGGTCAAGACCGCCTAAGACCGGGGAGGAATGGTATTTAATTTAAGTGACTTTGAACATGGCATGGCATGGTTGTTGGTGCGAATGTCAGCGGAGACCGGACAGACAGGTTTGAGCTGATAGAAAGGCAACAGTAACTCAAATAACATCCTGTTATGAACGAAGTATGCTGAAGAGCATCTCTGAACGCACAACACATCAGAGCTTGAAGCAGATGTGCTACAGCAGCAGTAGCAGAAGACCACACCTGGTGCTGCTCCTGTCAGCTAAGAACAGGGAACCGAGGCTACAATTCACAGAAAATGTTTCCTGGTTTTGATGAGTCTCAATTTCTACTGCGATGATCAGACAGTTGTGTCAGAATTAGTTGAAAACATGGATCGATCCTGCCTTGAATCAAGGCTTCAGGATGCTGCTGGTGGTGTGATGGGGATATTTTCTTGGCACACCTGAGTATTGTTGCTGGCCATGTCCATCCCTTCATGCGCTATATCACAAAGTTAAAATCCTCTCATACTGGTCTCTTGAACATGACAAACAGCCTCAACAGTCACCAGATCTCAATCCAATAGAGCACCATTGGGATGAGGTTGAACGAGAGATTCACCATCTGCAGCAACTGTGTGATCGTGTCATGTGAGTATGGACGACCAAAACCTCTAAGAAATGTTTCCAGCAGAATTAGAGCAGTTCTGAAGGCAAACCAAGTTGGGGTCCAACCCAGTACCTAATAAAGTGGCCAGGGAGTGTATGTTTTAAGTAAAATATACATGTTTAAATAAGTACATTAGAAAATAAACATCCTCTAAATTGAGCCACTTAAAGCCATGAAGGAAGTCTCCCACGCACATGCTCCCTCTCCAAAGCCTTCAGCCGGGTGATTTAGGTTTATTTTCGCAGGATTAACCGAGTTAGTTTGTGTGTTTTATTAAATCCTTGGCTGACATTAGAGGCGGCGGCATTTACATTACCCCACCAAGTGCCAGGGCCACGGGAGGTCGTCGCCATGGCAGCGCCCCCTTCTGCTGCTTTCAGGGCCGCTTAATTATTCACAACCCCATACCTGGGCTACGCGGGAACATCCTCGAACTGCTGCACAACACACACACACACACACACACACACACACGAGTACAAAGTCGGCCATATTCACCAGCATAATACAAGAAAACACTTGCGTATAGTGATAATTTTCGTATGACTGTTTATAATATTAGAGCAGTACACGGTTTAGGACACGCCCGTTTCGGCAGTGCTAATCAAGGCCGGCACGACTTAAAGCCTTTTACTGGACAGAGTTAATTTGGCCGTAATCCCTGAAATCCTTTTTTTTTTTTTTTGCTTTAATATAGGTTCCTGTAGAGCTTTGTGTTAAGCCTTACTTACACTCAGGAAAAGCATGCTGGGAAATGAAACATTATTCTGTCTTATCAGAACAGTGATGTGCTTTCTAGGGACAAAAAAAAAAATATAATACAGTATATACTGTATATAC
>JAOVVB010000037.1:18599842-18611614 GCA_028570985.1 Heterobranchus longifilis
CCCTACCCCCCCCCCCACCCCCACTCACACAAACATACACACACACATTTGTCAGTCAAATATTTCAGCACTATGGACAGTTCCAGATGTGGTACCCAAGGTCTATCATTTCTGACTCTCTCCTTTCTCGTTGCTTCTTTCAGTCTTTAAACTTTCTCTCCCTCGTCCTTTTCATCTGCCAAAGATGATGCTTTATAGGTGCCTTTGAATTCCTTTGACTTTGACTTTTATATCAGCAGGTCTTTTTGAGCTTCACACCCTCCACCTCTCAGTAACATCAGTGCATTTATATGCGCCACTTTAACTTTTTCTCTCTTTTTATCAGCTTCCCTCTTTTTTTTAAAGGCATAAAATGTACTACGACTTTGCAAGAGAACCTCTCTGAAATTATAATTAATATATTTAAAGTTTGTTTTCCCCAAAAGATAAATCCAAAGAATATATGAGATTATTGCAGTCTACATGAAAAAGTTAATCTCCACTGTTTCAATGAATGAATCCCTATAATCTGTGAATACAAAATACAAAATGTGTGTGATATGGACTTAAAAGCTGATTTGTTTCTATTTGGAATCAGTATTAAGTACAACAAGTCTGAAAACGGTGCTTGTTCTTAAACCTGGTGTGATTAGGCTTCTGGTTCACAGTGTGTAGGTTATATGTAAATATTCAGCTTTCCAGGGTCTCAGTTGATTTTGTCACCAGAGCCACTGCTAATGAAACAAACTAAGTGTCCACAGGTTGATACTGAGAAAACAGGAACCAAATCAATGGAGCATTAAGTCGAGGGAAGAGCAGCAAAGAAACCCACAAGGCCTTTGGGCAAGCTTATACCAGTTCTGTCTAGTGTTCTGTTGCTCTATATTTAGCCAATAGAGATGATTGTATTTCCTGTGCTGCAGGAGCCAGAAAACCTGTGGGAAGCTTTTGAGTGTTCTGTTTCAACACCTTCTGGATGAGTTGTGAAGGTTCTGTCTAAGTTCTTTGTAGAAATGGGTCAGGCTGCTACATGCAGGCTGTGCTCTTTAATCAAAACGAATGAAAGTATTCAAAGAGTAGATCTTAGCATTGGCCTTTGTGTTTTTTTTTCTCTCTTTTTTTTTCCTCGTAAAATGGATTTGTTGAACATTTTTGTGGTTCGTGAGAAGCAGATCTAAATCGGTACATAGTTGAAGACAGTGTTAAGGTCAGTGAGGCACAATGCTGCAGTGTGAAAAGGGAATTCAGAGCCTACCTACCTGTACACAAAGCAGAAGCCAGTGTGTCCATATTAAGGTAAATTATAATCTGAAATCTGTTCCTTTTTTAATAAATTTTATTTTTTTGAATCTCACCCCGCCTGAAAGCTTATAGTGTAGACTTTTATTTTACAGTATATGTTTTGTTTGTTTACATTAGAAGATAAAAGTTATATCTAGTAGCACACTTTGGCACTTTGCCTGTCAGGTTTTTGAAACCTGTAATAAAAATTCTCTTTTGCTCTTAGTTTCTCATTCTCTCTTCAGCTCTGTGGGTTGATGGCACCAGGAAAGAGTTGCGAAAGTGCATTTGTTAGACTATAAGGAGTGGAATACTGGGCTACTTCTCCTGCAGAAGGACACGATGACCTTTCTCCTCCTTTCTTCTCTTCTGTTATTATTCTCTGCTTCTATATAGCTTGGGGTGCTATTCTGTACAACTCCACTGAAGGAGATGACGGATATAAATGTCGCTGTAAAAGAACGAAAATCTGCTGTGAAAAAGCAGGAAAATAATAACGTCCATTCATCCAATAACAGGATAATAACATCCGTTGACTGTGTTGGTGTCTGACATGGTCCATTCAGTGCAGTATGTATTTGCTCTCTAATATTTAAAATTAAGGTGTTATCAGTAGAAGGCTACAAAAGTTTGTGGAATATTTAGGATTAAAGCACGGTCTCATGTGGTTTATCAACAGGAAATTGACTTTGATAAATATATTATCAGGTAGATTAAGGGGATGTCAGGATTAATAAAATATTTTTCCATTTTGATGCTGTTTAGCATCAAAAAGGACAATGTGTTCACACACTCTTGAGGTTGTCACATACACTCTGTGCCTTCCAGGTTTTTTTCTTCCTTGTACTCAGGCATGTGCCTTTTTCTTGCACTGTCTAAAAGATACTGCATGAGGTGCTTAACTTTAGGAAAAGTAAAAAATATCATGACAACAACCCTATTCTCTCTGACTCATACCTCCATCTCTGTTGTTTCCCAACCCTGTTGCTATTCCAGTCTGCTCTATGTGGGTCACTGCACTTGTCTGCTGGGATGGGAGACAAATGGGAATATCCCGGCATCTTTTTTTGTGTGTGTGTGTGTGTGTGTGTGTGTGTATGTGTGTGTTATTTTCGCAAGGTCTTTGCCAAGATTGGCTCAACTTCCCATATGTCCAGCAATGTCTTCAGTCTTGTAAATGCAATGCTTGACTTTACTGCCTAGTTTGTAGTGTGTGTATGTATACATAATTGTTCAACATGATAAAAATTCTTCCTAAGGAAGACCGAAACAAGCTCAGTTGCCAGTCTTCCTTTAAACCACACATTCCACTATTTCACATTTAGAGGAAGACTGCTTTTTACAGAAGGTTACAGTTGTCATTTTAAAACAAATGACTCTCAGTGAGGTGAACAAAAAGAAGATGTAAAACCAGGGCGGTGATTTATTTTTTTTCAGACACAGGACTGCCATTGAGCATGGATAGATGATTCGAGCCCCAGAGTTCCCCTCCAGGTAGCAGGATGGGGCTGGGAAGGGCATATTCGGCAGGTCTGAAGGACACGGTGGTTGCGAGGGCAGACGGATCACTTACCGTTTCATCACAGTATTACGATGCTGTACTGATGAAGGGAGTATTGCCGCGCCGCGTGTTTAAGAATAGCCCTCTGAACGTTACCCTCCCCCTTAGTCGGGAAAGGCTGATGTTGAGATTTGTGTGTATGTGTTCGGAGGTCAAGGACAAACTGTTATGCCTCGCCTCTGGCTGCTCTTCTGTGTACCTTTGTGGCCGTTTATATAAAGACCTCATCAACCTCATTCCTCACACACATACCAGTATACCCAGAGTGTCCTGCCTCCCAGTCTGCTGGATTAATTAATCTCTTTTACCGTCCAGATCTAGGAGAGCGGCTGAAAACGGCCTCACGTTTTTTGCCGGTGGGCGTCCAGATGCCAGCTCTCACCCATTCATCATTATGACTTTGGGGAGCGCACGAGAGAGAAGGGGATACGATGTAAAAGACGATGAGGGGAAAAAATTGCAACACAGAAAGGGTTAGGGAGGCTCCGTCCCTCCTGACTGCTGCTATGATTAAAAGGAGAGATGTAGTTATTGTTTGTGCTGGGAGGTTTCATGAAATCTTGTGTATAGTGCTGACGTGAGCACATGAACCAAAGATGTACAGGCAATGTAATAAGAAGCAGTGTGCTTTTAATTAAAGGTGTTTTAGATATTCGGATTAATACCTACTATGACTGACTACTTTTGCTTTTACTGATGTTTGTATGTTGAAGTGCTCATGTTCCATTCACTAGAAGTAAAATATACCATAATATTATAAAGAAGATGCACGTATAATATGAGTACGTATTGGAGTGTAGTTCACATAAGTAAGAAGAAATGAGATGTTTTCATGGAAATGAAAAACATGATCGAGTAGAGTGTGTTGTGGATCTTTGATCAGAATGACAGCTAAAGAGACAGCGAGTTTTAGGGGTGAAGCCATGCGTGGAGCGTCTGCGCTAATGCTATTCCTATCAACCTAACAAGAGGCAAACAAACTAACAGAGAGGTCTGTTACACCAGTGATTTCACAGCTGTGTGGGTGGATCAGATTTTTCTTATCCTGCTCTCTCTCTCTCTCTTTCTCTCTCTCTCTCTCTCTCTCTTTCTGTGTTTCCTTGCAAGTCAGTATTACACACGCACACACACCACCTCGCAGCCAGTATTCCTCTTTTTTGGATATTCATTCAGGCGCACACGAATTACAAAGATCTGCCCAGCTTGAGCATTTTTAATCAGACGTGGTGGAAATCAGTTTCCTGGAGGGATATGGGCAAAATAACTGTAAACACTTCTCCAGTTGTGCCTGTAAATAAGTGTGACTCAGAGGGGGGATTTTTCATGACTATGAAGAGCTTGCCAACCGCTAGGTGAAAATTATTCTCCGCTCCTACAGAGCCATTGGCATTCTCTCATGTATGAATGCACAGTAAGTTTAAAAACGTGCCCAGCTCGAGCAAAAAATACCTATTTTAAAGGATCACCTCGTAAAAAAACTTGGTTTAAAGCACGAGTGGCCTCACAGAGGTACTTAAAAGTGACGGCAAACTTTTAATCACACCGAGCAGCTGTCTTTGCCAGGATATAGAACCTTTAGCAGTTTTATTGTCCCTCTTCATCACCTCCTTCCACATCTGCACTGTCCAATTTTGATGACCAAAACCCGAGCTCTGCTAACTAGGATCCGCGGTCGGATTGCGGCTCTGCACTTACAGCTCAAAGTTGTTGTTATTGAAGCAGGAAATTCGGTCTTTTGATCTAGCCCTACACCCACAGCGCTTTCTACGCATACTGCATTTATCACAGCTGACAGTGAGACCTGTCAGAGCGGCGCTGAGATATGGATCTTACCTGACTGGCCATTCGCACTTGAGCAGTGCTCTGCGGCGCGGAACTAATGTCCTAGTCAGCCGGGGGATCAGCTCCCTCCAGGAGCCGGAGGGGCCGCGGATCAGAGCTAATAACGGCAACGCCTGCCTTCCAACTAGACAGAATCTTTCAAAACTGCTGCCCGCTCCATCATCAGAGGCGGGCAGTGGAGCTAAGTCCGATGACAATCTGATTTAAATGCCTACCCCAAGGCACCGTTGTGACTTCTTGCACATTTGATTTTAATGCCGTCTGTTTGTCTAGCGCTGAATATGGCATTTAGAAATCTGATTAAATTTAAAAGGCTTCGCTTTTACTTTTGAATGTCCTGTTTGATGGTGTTTCAGCCAGTGCAAGCACCAAAGACAAAGAAGAAATCAAATATAACGGTGCGCCATAGTGAGCCATTTAAAGTGTACTTAATAATACTGAAGAACATTCTACATTGTGAAGCTTTTATGGATGGTAAGAGTAGATGGTGCGGCCTCTCCCGAGCACATGTGGAATATAATACACGTCAAAAATGCTGCCCATTATCCTCCGTGCACAAGATAATGGGCAGCATTTCCTCATGGATCATATTGCACATGTACTGTACATGCATGTTTATGGTTCACAACTATGACTTTGATGAATGATAAATCATCGAATCATACATGTTTGACATTGCACACCTACATCCAGCAACTGTTTGCTAATGAAGGAATTTTAATTAGGATCATACCAGACTTAAAGCTGGTAGTCACGCTTCCTTCCACATGGTTGATGTTGATTCTCATGCAGGTAAATCTGTCCTACTTGAGTTACATCGCCTCAAACTCATGACTCTGGAAATTGAGGTTAATCATATACAGTGAAGCCTGAAAAAGTGAACAGTGATACTTTTTTAGTTTTGGCCCCTATACCCTAAAGCCCTATACCCAGTATATATAATATATATATACTTTATAAAGTGAAGTACAGAATGTTTGCTTCAATTTAACCATTTTTGCCATTTATGCTCAGAGTGACATGTAAGAATGACAGCCCTTTTTTTTGTACATTATTATCCTTCCTAGGTGGCGAAACAGAACTGGATAATCAGTTTCTTAGATAGTTCTTGGCCAAAGATACAATTTTGTCATATTTATATAGAAAAGATTAAAAAAGAATTGAAATTAAAATGTGAGACTTACATCTGTTTTTTTTTGTTTTTTTTACTGCTGTCTGTTCACACCATGACCAAATAAGTGTTCAGAATAAATTTTCACTAAAGCATTAAACTTTAAAAAATAAACTCATTAATAAAGTACAATGTTATAAAATTTTACAGTATAAAATATACATTATAAATTTACATTATAGCAATATAATGCACCACAATATATCAGTAATGGATGACCAAAGAATACATGCGGAAATAAAAAAATAAAAAATCTTACAATAAAATATTTTCAACACGATTTCTATTGCATGTGCAGCATAGTGTGATCATCACAGACAAGAATTTGAGTTAGTTACCCTGCATGGATAAAATATCCATCATAAACACTAAAATCTCACTTACATTGAAACTCTAACGACACATGATATCAGTAAACATTTTGGTGACACATAATTTTGTTGAAAACGTTCAGGATTATATTGTGGGTCAGCAGCTTCACCAGCACTGCCACAGTGGTCACATGGGTCTCCTTGAGGTTCTTTGGCTTCCTCCCTCTGTCCAAAAACACGCAGCTAGGCAGTTTGGCTCGGATCGATTGGCCCTAGGTGTGAATGTGTGTGTGTGTGCTTGTTGGTCTGGAAATGGACTGGTGTCCCATCTGGCATAAATTCTCCTGCCTTGCGCCTTGTGTTACCGAAAAAGACTGTATTAGAATAGACAGGAACGTTGATCCAGATAAAGAGGTTATTGATGATAAATGAATTCTTGAGTCAAAGATATTTGCACAAGATTTGCTCAAGTATTAATCCCCAGAAGTACATAATCTGTCCCTTCACAGACAAAACTATGAGAACATTGAAGACAAACCTTTTAAAGAAGGTCAAATGTCAGTGAATGACAATCCCAGCCGAGGTGGCTCGGAGCTCACTGCAGTCATAAACATTCATCAAATGGAACACCTTGAAAATCAATGGATAACTTGTCTCCAACTTGCAGAATTCTGTGGGAACTGTACACACAATCATTCATGAACAGGAGCTTGGCTGGGTCTTACTGCCACATCCCTCATATAGTCCTGACCTACAAGGCATTTTCACTTGTTTGGGCCATTTAAGGAGTTCCTTGGAGGCCAGCGTTTCAGACATTACCATTGCACCAGTGTACTGAGAAAACTTTATACCTTGATCATAGGAAGCTCTAGTAAAAGTTTTTTAGTGTAGCAGGCGGTTACGAGGGGCAGTGATAAAATTTGTATTATCCTATTAAAAAATCTTTAAAAACTTTCCCAAAATATGTCTCCAGAAATGAATATGTTCATGAACTGCCTCGTTCATGTTCATTTCTTCTTTTTAAAAAAAAACAAAAAACAGCGGTATAGTTCTGCAAGCGTCGTGAAATGCCCACAAAGGGGTTTGCCATCTTCGTGACAACGCGCCAGACCTTTTTGCTTTTTTTTTTGCTCTCATACCCGTGTTTTCTGCACAAACAAAAGTCCTGGTTTGACTTGAACACCCTTCATGTGTGTGAAGGATGAAAAAAGCTATGCAAGAACAATTGTAAGAACATTACAATTGTAATTTTGTTTCATCTTAAAGTACAGTATTTAGCTAGAGTGTAAAGTTTGTCCTTTTGAATTCACATAATAGTTTTCAGACTCTATTTGCAAAATTTTACAACTGCCCTTAGAATTGAGTGTTTGATAGAGAGAGAGAGAGAGAGAGAGAGAGAGAATATGATCTAAGGAAAATGCTGTTAGAGATTAAAGTGTGAAAATCTAATTTATTAAATACTAGACTGCATTAAAAAAAAAAGCCTTATGGATTGACAATATGAAAATAAACTTAACACGATAAAGGGCAAAAAAAAAAATTCTGTGCTATAAGCGATAAGAAAACCACACCCACTGTTTGAGCAAAATGCCAGCATGTTGTTCTGGTACAATTGTATTGACTGTCTCATTGAGGTTGTTCTTCTTTCAGTTAATTTTCGTGATTAACTGTCCGATATTGACAATACTGTAAAGAAACCTGATAATAAAATGTAGAAAGAATCCCAGCTCTATGTTGTGTTGTGTGAGGAGGTCAGATATATCAGAATACAGAAATAAAAAGCATAAATATTCTGAGCTCTCCACGTCCACATGGACGGACAGAACACCACAAGTGGCTTCTTTTTTTCCCCTTATCTGTGTCTCTTCTTGTATTTTTGTCTGTCTTCCTTCCTTACACTTTCTCTCCCACTGTCACTTTCTCAGTGCTCTTACATCTGGCACAAACACTTCAAAACCTGTGTCGATCCCTTTACTGCTCCGCTTTTAAATTCAACACCATGCTCTTTAATCTGCCTTAAAAGATCTGCTTCAGAAAGGAGGCAAGTTTTCATTCATTATCACTTCATTACTCATACGAAAGCTCTCCATTTATATTAATGCACAACACACACTATCCTAATATGTGTTGTAGTACTAAATAAGACCCAACCCAAAAATAAGATACGGTACTGTGTGTAGAGGGAGTAAGTGGATGGATGGGAATGATCTTTAGGAATAGCAGATCCAGGAAGAAAGATGAAAAAGGTCTAGGAGATGTGTAGGGTGAGCTTTTCTATTTATTTTTATAACAAATGCCATCCTTCGAAAGGTAGGTCAGAGAGCAGATTCAAGTCTTTCTGTCATCTGGTTTCCTTTGTGGCGATATTTCTTTTTGACTGACTCTCTCGTCTTTGTGTGTTCTTTTCAGCGGTGCCGTCTAGCTGTGTGTAAAAGCGTGAACAAAACACAATGCCATTGAACTGCTGCATGTGTTCATCAGACGCATACAGCATGAAACATGGAAGGCATTCATAGAAAAGGACTTTGAAGAAATGGCTGTGACTCAAGTTTTATTGAGTGTTTCATGTGACTGTGAGATTACTATCACTTGGCTCTGGCTGCCTTTGATTAGGGTTTCAAAGGCTCTTTGGACAAGTTCTGGCATGTTTTTAAACCAACATGTCTGGCACGTTTTGAGCCTCCTGGGTGCATTGTAATAATAAAATGCATATGTGAGTAAAAGGAAATGGGAACAGCTATAAATATATTTAAATATACAGTACATATACAGATATACACGTACACACAGCCTACATCTTTATACGCTGATATCCACATTCATGTATAAAAAAAAAAAAGTCCATTAAAATCTAATACTACCCTTGGAGGATAGTTCTGTATAGTTAAAGTCACCTGCCAGATGGTAGAAAACCAAAGAAAGTGAGGCTATGATGACCGGGGAGCTTAAGAACACTGTGCGCTTTAGTCCCAAAAATGTCCCAGATAGAAGGGAATTTGCTGGCGTGCTTGGACTGAATTGCACACTATACCTCATGTGCACTATGCTTTACTTATGTGTTAAAAAACATTTGCGCTTCGCTGTTTTGCTTGGAGAGAAATACCGTATGAAGAAGTATGAAGAATCTGCTGCTGTGTTCAGGTCAGCAATCCATCTGTTTATAGCAGCCCATTTGTCTGAGCGTGATAGCAGCCGGCAGAGATGAGCGATTGCTTGGGTAAGTGAGTAACTTAATGCCCTCATCTGATGATCCGTCGCTGCGTCGGTCTCTGGCCTGAACGATGGTATTGCGCCCTTACCAGAACTCTGTCTCCTTCCTTCCTGGAAGCACCAACCCCCTCTCAGTGTGAGCTGTGTTCCCGCACAAATCTCTGCAGCACCCTGGTGGTCAGATGCAATTCACCTCGCGCTGAACCCGCAGACGGTCTTCCACAGGTGTGTCCGATGTCTTCTCGGGTTACTCTCAAGCTCTAAGTGATTATAAGCCTTCCATCATGCTTTCTGCTTTGCATAAGCTCCTTGCTTCTAATCAATAGAACCAGTGGAAATGAACAGAATGTTTAGGTGATATATGAAGCGTGGCTCTCATCTGGCAGGTAGTGACTGTATTAGTGGCGATGGCCAGGTGGCGCCGCTCCTCCTCATCGCTCTCCCTGGCGGCTAGAGGTGACACTCCATCAGGGAAATTGATTGTGCTCGTTGCACGGCTAATTTATTGATGATCCGCCCCTAGCGGGGATAATGAGTTCATGGGCTTCTGATTGATGTCCGAAAGGTCTGTGTAGCAGAGCTGGGATTGCCAACGCATGTCTGTCAGCTGGGACAAGAACCTTGTTTAGATGAGCACCAAGTACATGGGCATATCGATCTAAATTAATATTCCTGTTCAGGTGTTTATCAAGGCAAAATGAGGTGACTAATAATGAGACAGAAAAAAACCTGAAATGTCTATCTAGCTAAGGTATGTTATTTTCAGTGCCTGCAAATGATCATATTTATCAAACAACATGAAAGTATCAGAGTAGTTGCCAAAGAAAGATCACCAACTTGGATGCATGGATATTTAACAGAATAGAAGCGGAACACAGCGAACTTATGACCACAACTTGGTAGAGAGTCGTCATATATACAGCTTTATCCTGTATATATAAGGGGTCGCGGGGGGGTTCTATCCCAGGCAGGGTACACCCTGGACGGTGAGCAAATCCATTGCAGAGCACACACACGCTTATTTACACTCTACGGGCAATTTGGGAACAGCAATTAACCTCTGGACTATGGGAGGAAACCAGAGCACCCGGAGGAAACCCACCAAGCATGGGGAGAACATGCAAACTCCATGCACACAGAGGCGAGGTGGGAATCGAACCCGGAACCTGGAGGTGCAAGGAGACAAGAAGGTGCTGACTCCTACGCCACCGTCAAAAGAATCATGTATGAGTTAGCACAAAAAGAGAAACTGGAACACGAAAACAAAGCTCAGAGTTAGAATAACAAATGCATGATAATGCTTTTTGTGATGAGACAAAGAAATAGCAGGGTATAAATAGACAACCTAATTAAGGACTAAACACGGAAGAGCAGAGCAAATTCGGATAGCATGCTTATGACAGAACAGGAGAAGAGACAGGACTGGAACAGAAACAAAAGCACATGGGATTGTAAACAAAAGTACATCATGTTAACGTGAATCAAAAAAGCAGGGTTCATCGCACATTGAACTTTTCTAAGAGGGGAAATTTGCAACAAATCTGATCCCCCTCACATTAAAGAATGCTGTGACAGCAAGGTCTAAAATTGGTCCTGGACCACTGGGCAGAACATGTACAATTGGCATTGCACCTCAAGGCTGATATTGCTTGGGGAAAAATTTGTGATGCATAATAATGACTCCATACAAACGTGTAAATGTGGCTTTGTCAAAGTGTGTTTCATCACATGATATGAACGACCATAAAACATGCAGAGGGCTAAGTAGATTTTCTTTCTAAAGAATATTACTTTAATGTTCCTTTATTGTATGATCGCATAGCTTGATCCTGTTCCCTATTACTCATCCTGATCCTATTCCTATTTCTTAATATTATTCCTTATTAATCTAGATACTAACTAATATATTACTGTATGAATTATTTCTGAGACACAACAACAGTAGTAGATTTAGATATGGGCAACATGGGCAACTACCCAAGGTGGCATCTTGCTGGGGGGCGGCACAGAGCATGCAGGGGAAAGAAATGTTCAAAATGATAACATCAGATTTCTAATGCTCGATTGCAAGTCACATTATTTATGTCATCTTGTGGGTCAATTAATGTTGCTGGTGCTGTGAGCAAGGCGGGGTACTGAGGGGTACTGGGGGGGGGGGGGGAGTCTCACATTTAACTTTTTACAGCAATGCAAGTAATAAAATTAATCACACTACCAAATACAGTGGACCCTCGAATTGCGGTCTGCGAGTGTTCCGCAAGACGAGCAAAGATTTTTCATAAATTTTTACTTGGAAAACGAACAAGTCTTGGTTTACGAGTACCGAGTATCATGTATTACGCATGGACTTCTTGTTTTGACGCTGAGCGTCACATGATCACAACTTAGCCAATGGTTTTTCTCTCTCTTGTGCTGCG
>JAOVVB010000037.1:18611714-18624920 GCA_028570985.1 Heterobranchus longifilis
TTCCCGATAAAACAGTGTTCCCTTTGTGTGGGCATGTGTGTATGAAAAGAGTGGAGGAAGGGTAACTTTGTAAGACGAGATGGGGGAGAGGGGGAGGGGGTTCTTACTTTAGCTTCACACACACACACACACACGCACATACACAGCGCCTGCACGCACAAACGGAAACACTTATCTGTTGGGATTTTTTTTTTAAGGTAAAGTGCAATTTCATTTGTTTTATTTTTATTTTATATTTTGTATTAATTATTTTTATGTAATTATTTTTTTAAGCTGTGGAACGAATAAATTGAGTTTCCATTATTTCTTATGGGACAATTTGATTTGGTTTATGAGTGTTTTGAAATATGAGCCCACTTCCGGAACGAATTATGCTCGTAATCCAAGGTTCCACTGTACTACCAAATAAACTGCTGTTATACTGTGAATATACAGGCCTACTCTACTCTCGACCTTTGCAGGTATATTAAATTCTTCGGGTTTTGTGTGCAAAATCATTTAGCGTAATATACTGTATAACACGTCCACAGACCCCCAAGGTGAAATGGTTTAGTCTTGATGGTTTAGTCTTTAGCCATTTCTTCAAAATTTTGACTAATTGAAGGTGGGTAATGTCATGATGCTTGTTACAGAAAAGAAGAAGAAAAGGTTAAAGCCATTAGGTTCCCCGTTTTGAAAAAAAGAAAAGGAAACTAGGGGAAAAAAGACAAACCATGCAGCCCTGTCCTGTTTCTGTGTTGCAAGGTTGCTAGCTTTTATAACATTGGAATTTCTTTAATAGTAATAAATGTTATGATTGGTGTTCAAGTCATGTTATGGGTTCTCAAGTCAAATGGGGCTTTTGATTGTGCAGAATAACAGAACACAGTTACGAGAGTTAAAAATGACCTTTATTTCTCAATTTCTCTAAAAGCGCTCCGGCAAAATTTTGGCCCCCTGTGGGTTTGTCTCATAGAAAAAGTTTATATTGATATTCATTGATGGTAAAATCACTGAGCTCAAAATGTGTTTGTATATGCCAGCAATTATAGCTCCTGACTGCAAAATAATTTCAAAATGATTGTATTTAAACAGTTGTTATAATATCTCACAGTATATAATATATACCAGTGTTCCACTAGTGCTTGGATACCATTTCTAATAAAATGATAATTTCTGTGATGTACAAGTGATGTTCTTGAATGATTATGTGCACAGTTACCACAATGTCTCACACATCTCTTCCACAAACTTGTCGACAAGTTATTAGTCGGTTTTTAAGCATCAGACGTTCCACTTGCTGAATGACTGCAGCGGCCTCCGAGCCACCTCGGCTGGGATCGTCATTCACAGACGTGCGGCCTTCTTTAAAACATTCAAATGTTTTACTGTGGCTGAGAATCTCATTACCACACTCTGCTTCAAGTCTACTCTAAATGTCAGCCGGGCTTTACGCCTTCATTCATAAGAAATTTCATCGCACGTCCCGATTTGACTCGAACGCCCCGAGTATAATGCCAATGTTTTGGTTAATTTGATGTGCTCTCCTATAAAGCACATGCTCACAGTTTAAAGGTCAAGCTGACCAAGCATTTATCTGCTATGCTTTAAGTGTAACCGTTTTGTTCATAAAAACATTGATCCTTGAGGTTCGCAGTATCACTGAATGAAATGAAACAGAAGATTTGGATAAGCTGCTCTCCTTCAGTACATTGTCTCTTCTATGATGCACGTGTTTTAAGAGCCATGTTTCCCTCTCAATGTAAATCCTCCCCATGCACAGATCAATCGACTGTATATCGTCCGTCCTACATATAACAGATTTTTCTTATTCTACAAAGAGCATTATTGGACAGAAGCTTTCTGCTCAATGAGGTCAGGCCTGAGCAATGCCCTGGTAAAGGGGATGTGTAATCCATTAGAAAAGATAAGAGTTCTCTGTTCGCTACGTGCCCATGCTGTGTCAGACAACTTCGCTTTCTCCATTAGCCAGATACCTGATACGGGACCTGCCGGTGGATGCAGACCCCCCGATCTGAGAAACGATAGGAAAGCGCAGAACATTGCACAATTCCCCTGACCTGTGTGACCCTTTTAATAAAATAAAACATTAAATAAAGAGAGACTCTCTCTCTCTCTCTCTCTCTCTCCTCTTTCTGCCCCTCCCCCTCCCCCTCTTCTATTGCTCATCTCTAAGTGATTCAAACACATCATTAGCTTTTGGGTTTCAGACGCATATATGTGCATATAAGCGAAGATGAATTGAGAAATCTCTTTTTGGAATACTCCTGTATCTTGGAAAAGAACTAAATATAAACAGGGCTTCGTGGTGTGACTTTTGTCTGTCTTACTGAAATGAAAGTGTGATGAGAAAAGATGCATCAAGATGTGTTGGCACATAATTAACACTGCCAAATATAAAGCGATCAAAATATGGCTGTCAAAAAAAGATTTAAAATGCAGAAAATTTAAAGGGAGACCAGTACTGGTGATTTGATTAGCAGGACTTTATTTGATAAGGGTAATATTTACATTTTGACGGATCATTTATATCGCTCTGTACTATAGTGGCTCTGAAATGCAAAAGATATGAACAAAACACAACAGCAAAAGTGAAAACATAACTAACTTAAAAATAGCAACAAGTGCGAAACAAAACAGCAACCGAGAAAATTAAAAAACAAATGTAAAAACACAAAAGTAAAAACACAAGAGCGAATTTGAAAACAACAGGAAAAACAAACGATAACAGCAAAAGAAAAAACACAGCAGGAAAAAACAAAACATTGCAGCAATTTCAAAAACACAACAGCAAAAAGTCAGACACAAGAACAAAAGTGAAAACACAACAGCAAAAGCAAACAACACAACATTTACTCAGAATAGAAAAGGTAAATCCATATTAAACATCTTGTGCCGGTTGCTGATTGGCTACGGCACGGATACGTCCTGGAAACAGGAATTGTTGCAAACAAGGATCATCAGGCGGAAAATAAGCATAAATTAATTGATTAATTCTTTGTGTTTATTTTCTTCGAGGACGTTCATATGATTTAATTTTGGGTGTGCCGCACACACACACACATGCATAGACACACACACACACACAGTTGTTTTTTGTAGGTTTAAGACGCTCAAAAGACAAACAGGTTGTGCTGAGCACTCGGATGGCGATGGCGCAGGGTGCTTGGGCCCGCTCACCCTTGCTTGCAAATATATTTTGCTGTAGTGTTTTCACTTTTAGTGTTGGTTTTTTATGCACCTCAGGGGCATCGTACTGTGGGTAGTGTGGCAACTCTTTCATCAAAAACACAAATTGCTGTTATGTTTTTGCGTTTACTGGTGTATTTTAACTTTTGCTGCTGTGGTTTTGCTTTTGCATTACGTGTTCACTTTTGCTGTTATGGTTTCTATTGGTTTGTGTTATGCACTTTAGGGACATCATAATGTACCCTTCAGAAACCACACTCTGTTTTAATGCACTAAATCAGTAAGGCAAACACTGGCTATAATGGACTGGGTCGAGGGCAGAGATACAGCTGTGAGTTCAAACCTTTTAAGTAGAAATCCAAAATGAGTGATAGACAAAAAGTCAGAATCAGGGTTGAAAAAAAACAAAACAACGATGATAAAATGGCAAAAACTTACCATAAATGGGAAAAACAGACAAAAAAGTATGTAAATGTTTGCCTACGACAATCTGCACTTTTGTTCTTATTCTGCAAAAGTTTCATGAATTATCATTTCCATTGTATTCACATGCACATGTTGGTCAACAAGAAATTGCAAAGCGTGTCACCGATACAGCTCATTCTCCTTTACCGATGCCCACAAAATCTCCATAAAAGGTCAAGCGCTCAGATGGCTGGAAACACGCGATGACTACTAACTGGTGGAAGAAGAGGCAGAAGATGGTGTAATTTTGCAGTGTAACATCACCTGAAAAGGTCAGAACCTAGAGACAAGTTGAACTGGGTGTGAATTTCATAAGAGGTGACAAGGAAATAATGTGAATAGAAAATTGAGAAGAAAAAAAAAAACGAGTGCTACACTAATACCCAGGTGATCTTGGACACCAAGCACATCACAGAGGGAAAGTGCTATTTAAAAAAGTGGATATATTGGAAGTGTTGCACAGCATTAAAGGACGATGAGGTGACAAACAGAAGCGAATTAAAATCCAGCCTTCATGCCGATGTGCATTGAATCTTTTTGTCAGCTTAGGCGTTTGTTTACAGCTTATGCCTCTCCATAGACAGATCAGCCTTTCCTCGGTTTCTACAGTGGCATTTTCTTTGTTTTAATTGAATAGCTAGTTTAACTTGTCTTAATTAATGGGTTTGTATTGATTTTTAGGATCTGATGGATTTTTTTTTTTATTGAAACTACCAAGACACATAAATGCTTTAAAGGTAATTAACGTAAGCTATTTAAACTTGATACATATATTTAAGTGGGGTTATCCATGCAAACTATGTGATTTGAAGTCGATCGAGTTTACATTCGCTTCTTCTTATGTGCAAATTTCCACACGCGATACTCTACGGAGTTCCTCAGACTTTCTATGTTTTCTTCTATGCTTAAAATAGCTACTAGATTTAGCTTGCTTGACAGCTAGCGTCTCGATTGTTAACTAGCAAGACGTTTGATGAATAATAAATGACCTGATTGATCATGTGACATCCTTTGAACACTATCCAGTAGGAATGCAGACTAGCTTCAGGTCATCTGTATAAGGTCTTTAAAACTCAAGACCTATTATTAAGAAGTCTTTAGCTCGTCTTTATGAAAACAAAGTATTATTAAATACTCTGTAATGATGCCCTAAACATGACTTCAGTACTGTATGAGGATTTAGAGTGAATATAAATCTTGAAATTAATTTAGAACGCATCTAAATGGATTGATTCGTCCACAATAGGTATCTAGTTTGTATGGTCCTGCAGTGCTGTCTCTGCACATTCAATATGTTTTTTTTTTTGTTTTTTTTGCAACATGGTCATTAGAAACTTAACCTGTAAAATATTAGTCAAGCTTATGGAAACAAAAGATGCTGTGTTTGATGAGCTTCAGCCGTGTATTTAAAAATGAATATACAAAATCACAAAGCATTTAATGGCAAAATGGTATTGTGTATTTCAGATCCATCATTTAAATACACTGTGGCAAGAATGTGACATATCTATAATTCCACCCTTTAAACAGAAGTATTAATTTGGGTGTGTTGTGGATTTTTCAAACGTGGAAATATAAAGTGATTTGTACTCATTATATACTGGATTTTTCTAATGTGTGCATTTTTTTTTTTTCATAACTGATGTGTTTGCATGTGGGTGGATGTGTTTAACATTGTGTGAGTACACTTAGTTTTGTGTACAGTGTGTATGTGTGGTCCTTATAAAAAGGTTCTTTTGAGCAGTTGCTGCTTTGTGAGCTCGATGTTTGAAGGAAGTGTCAGTCTGTCTGAGGCTCAACGGGTCGACTGAGGCTGAATCACAAAAACTCTAAACAGACTATCATATCCAAACCCTTTAAAATCATTCTAACCTTTATCCTTCATGTTTCATGTGTGTATAATACAGAGCAACGTACTTCCACTCCATTTCAGCAATCATCATGGCATTACACTTTGTGAGCTATTATCAGCCAAAAGCTAGCCTTTGGGGCATTTTAAGAACTATCATGTCTAATAGAGGTTCTTATAATTTCTTTTAGTTTTTTGGAATACATGAATATTTCGATCTTTTTTTCTGATTACCTACTTTCGCAATGTCCTCAGGCTGCAAAAAAAAATTATGCAATTTTGTATCTGCTAAGGTGAGCAAAACAGGCTGAAAGTTTTAGGGTCTGACCTGAGGCTTCATGTGCTGTTGTGTCTCAGATGGAACATGTTTCCAATTTTAAAAGTAAGTTTTTAACCAGGTGAGGAACCTTTCCAAAACTTGGACCAGCCTTTATCTTGCAACCACGGCAACAGGTTTTAGCACCTTTCATAAGCAAAGGAGCACAGACTTGTACTCATACAGCATAAATAACACCAACCTGCAAACTGGCTGGATGAAAAGGCGACCAAACTTGTTTTTTGTTCGTCTTAAGTCGGCTTTAAACCTTTCGCCCTTCCACGGCTTAGCGATTTCTGTTACGACTCCATCAGTGAATGTTATAGATTCATCCAGCTTGTGTTGATTTAGTAACAGCCTTGGCCCCTGACAGCGGCACTCGCTGGCCGAGATGGATGGCGTAGTTAATGATTGCGGCTGAAAACAGTCTGCTTAGCAGCATGCTGATGTCACGGCACTCCAGGAGCGTGGCCTAATTAGAGTCTCCACTCTTTTGGATCACCTTCAGCCTCTCTGACCTGTTCATTAATGATGCCAGACTTTTCATGAATACCTTTCCTGACTTTTCTCTTCTTAGACGAACTCTCCGAATTGTTTCACTCAGTCTAATTCATATTCATAAATATGAATTTTTGTTGTTTCATTTATTAGTGTTGAGAATTGATTGATTTGGTTAATATTGGTACATCAGTAAATAGGGGACAGTTTAATTTGTAATCTTACCATATAATTGTCTTTTGTACAGTTAATGACTTTAGTCCATTCATTCACTAATTATTAATTTTAGTAGGCCACCGTAAGGCCCTTGACCAGATGGTTTCCAGCATAGCCATGACACGAACATAGTTTGGTACAATTACCGGGATGTCACTGTCAAGGTTAAGGATAGCCACCCAACCAAAAATATCCAATTAACCACAGCTCGGTGCCTAGAAACTGTCATGGTGATAGAATAGATCATGATTAACACGCATTGGGCATGGAACTACTCTCAAACTCCCCCTACAAGGGGGAATAACAGAGAAGGTGTGTCTCATTTACACCCGATGAAACCTCGCTCATCAATCTTTTCAGATGATGAGCTTGAGAAATGCTGATTTTCCTTCTGACGCCCACAAACCTCCATAAAAGCTTGCACAGCTAAAATGACTATTAAAGCACAAAAAAGACTAATATATTCATGCTAATAGGAATATATAGTATATATTATTTAACAGTGTAACAGCACCTGAAAAAAAGCCTGGAGGCGAGCTAGAGGTTAATTAAGGGAGGTGAACAAGTTTTCACTTATCATAAAAATACAGAAAGACTGTACCCAGGTGAGTTTTGGACCCCAAGCAAATCAGGAAGGTGAAACTTTATTTTCCATTCAAAGCATAGCATAGCCGGGCTGGGCGTTCGCCTAGTCTGGCTGTATTTAGACTGTGTGAGGAAATCGGAGCATGTGGAGGAAACCCACCAAGCACAGGCAAACTCCATGCACACAGACCCCGAGGAGGGAATCGAACCCCGTACCTGCAGGTGCAAGTTGACAGTACTAACCACTAAGCCACCGTGCTACAGTATCCTAAATATGTGTACAATATTCTGCTGCTAATAGCACAAACATACAGCTAATAAATGGTAGTGTATGTGTTACACATCATGTGCAAGAAAAACTGTTGTTGTTTGTATGTTTGCTCAAACTCTCTCTTTCAAGAACAAAAAAAACCCCCATAATTGTATTTATTTATTTATTTTGAGAAGATATATAATTTGCACCTGAACTTAAAAGTGCAATTTATATATTAAATTTATATATAAATGCAGTAACTCCATTTATATTTATTTGAAAATGATCAATCAAGGCTGCATCAGTTTCCTCTGCATTAATGGCCACACACTCGGAAGAAATGTTTTTCTAAAGTCATAAAATTTTCATGAATACATAATTTCTTGTGTGGATGCTCCTGTGAACGATTTATGAATAAATCCATCTGTGATGGAGAGCTACTGTACATGGTGTTTCGCTGCGAAACTGCTACACTTGATAAACTCATACTAACACTGTGCCTGCTGTTTTTTTAAGAGACTTATCCACTCCTTAAATATCATACTGTATGATCAGTGCTAGTCCATTTGGTATGGAGTGAGAGCGAGGACGTTTAGGTAGTCTACAGGCTAGGTGGATTTATCTCGCTAATAAAGAAGCGACATGTACGTGATAAAGCATACTGTACATGCAGTTATATACTGAACACCAATGAAATACTGCATACATCTTAATAATTGACTCGCATGCTTGCAGTGATATGCCTCGCTCATCTAACCCAATCTTATTCCCTCTTTTCATGTTCCTAAATCTCAGCGTCTCCTCTCCCCTGCTCGCTGGTGTGGATTTGGAACGGAGCCCTTCTATGCTTCGGCACTGATAAGACTCCACTGAGAGCTTTCATATGCATCTGATTATTTCTGAGGCTTACAATTTGTGCCGTTTTTTTTTTCTCTCAGCATCTTTGAGGCTCAGCATCTCAAACAGCCTCCAGTGTGGATGAATGCTCTCCTTTTAAGTCTTTAAAACTGTTGAAAAGCTGCCTTTGTTGTTCGGGAAGGTCACTTCTGAAAACTGTGGTTTCCAATTGCTGTGGGAATAAGGGATGCTTCGGATTCTTTCTGGCTGTCTGTCATCTGCAGAGCGTGATGGAATTTACTAGATGTTTTCTGATGTGTAATATACTGTTATGAAATCTGTACATCAATGGGGTGTAAACATTTCAAACAGGATTAATGAGGCATATAAAATGAATAACTATATCATTATATTCATATGACTGTTTCTCTGTCTCTCTCTCTCAGAGGCCTTTGACATGGTGTTGCGCTTGGGCCGAAACTCTACTCTCACCCTGTTGAGGGAGGAGTTCCCAGGCCTGGGTAGTGGAGCCAACAGTGCCGTCATTCAGCTTTTCCTGGACATGTCCCTCTACATCCTTGGTTCCGATGCCAACGTGGACGACATGGTGACCTCCTTCTTCTCGCGCCTCTTTCCTCTTGCCTACCGCCGCCTCTTGGGTAACGGGGCAGCGTCAGGAATCTCAGATGAATGCTTGCACCGGATGTGGCGTGACGCATCAGCATTTGGCTCTCACCCTAAGCTAATGATGACACGCCTCTCACGTTCTCTGCTGGCCACGCGTTTCTTCCTTCAGGCACTGAACCTGGGCATTGAGGTGGTGAACACCACGCAGCACCTTAAGGCGGGACGGGAGTGCGGTCGGGCACTGCTCCGCCTGTGGTACTGTCCACTGTGCCAAGGGCTGCTGGAAGTGCGACCATGTAAGCCAATGTGCTTGGTAACGATGGGCACCTGTCTTGGGGGGGCAGCTGAGGTGCAGCCACATTGGAGGACCTACGTGGAGGGACTGGGCACTTTGGCAGCTGCCATGAGAGGAGAACAAGACATTGAGGCGGTGGTGCTCAGGCTCCATGTCACCATCCGGATGGCTCTCAGACACATTGTGGGGGCCAAGAGCAGAGTGAATGCCCAGGTCAGTTATAACCAGGCACCATTCTTTAGCTGCAATCATCTTCCGTACATTAACTCTTTTTTTCAGTTTCTATTGCTTTTGGTGTGCATAAGAAATTCGCTGAGCCATCCTCATAGTCTCTCTGGTGTTAAACATAGTTATAGCTTTTATCATTTCAGCTAAATCACGCCTATACGCGTCTACAGGTCGTTCAAAGCGAACATAATAAATGCATTATACCCGTTTGAACGTGATTTCTATCCACCAGTTCTACAGCGCATGTGCAGTTTCCACAGACAATCATTTTAACACGTTATTTCTCTGTGCTGAAAAAAGAACTGAAATTGGTGCTCCCCAGTGACTGGCCTTAGACTACAATTATAAGTGAGTAAATTTCCCATTATCTTCTCAGTGGAAGGAAACAATCAATTCCTCTCAATTCCTGACTGTTACCAGGACACACACACTACTGTAGACAGAGATATGGTTTGAAAAGCACTGGATCATTCCATTAACTTCTAAAGCCCCTGAGTGAAATGAGTGAAAACTGGTTTACACATAGTTTGTATGTTTAAAAATATATATAACTGCCTAGAAAGCTTTCGTTTTTGTTTCGTTAGCCCATGCACTACATGCTGTGTGACTCTCCAGCTCTGAATTGTCTATGCAGCACTTTCTACATGTATAAAGCAGTGCCTGACAAGTTCCCGAGTGCATCTCATCTCCCTGCACAGTGCTGACCCTTTCAGTGAGGCACAAGGAGTTAAACAGCAATAACACACTCCAGTTGCTCCTGTTGTATGAGGGCAAATGCTCATGAAATATTAAAAAATAAGCCCTGGCTCTGTATCCAGTTTCTCCATGGTGGTGTCTTTAACACTCACATGCCACTCTCTCTCTCTCTCTCTCTCTCTCTCTCACACACACTCAACACACACCTATATTTGTCTGTTACTTATATTAAAATCCCTGCTTATCCTCTGCTCTGTGTGTTTGTATGTACATGTACAAATGTACTCTGAGAAGTGCCTTCTTGGTCCAGGCTTCAGTTTCCAGAGAGCACTAGATGGAGGCATTTCATACTGTATGTTCCACTTTATTTCAGCTCCATGTTAAAGTGTGAAATGTCAGCAGGAAGCCACTTGCTGCAACAGCATTTTTGATTTCATCTATAAAGTGGTGTGAAACTTGGATGTCAGACTCGAGACTTGAAAGGGCACACACTGCACATTTTCAGGCTTTTTCTGCTTTAAAACACCTGATTCGACACATTAGGTAATTATCAGGGTCTACATGAGTTGAAGTGGGAGTGATGAAGCGAGGTTTAGCAAACAAGCAGCAAAGTTTGGATTATTTTCCGCTATAATCAATGCAATCTGATCCGGTCAATAAAGAAGGTAATTAAGTTTGCGATATGAAAAATGAAGTCAACATGGGAATGGCTGGTGTGGTTGGTTTAAATGACATTATTCATCTAATGCTTTATCTTGGTCACGATGGATCCTGGGAACCCTGGGCAGAAAGAATAATGGGACACCACACAGATATGAGTGTTATACAATTTCACAATTATACAATCTGTATCTGTTCTAAAAGTCCATATCTGTACTCGGATGTAAACAATACGGTCATGTTCAAAGGTTAGTACCCCTCTTATAATTCTATCTGAGTTTTTTTTGTAAATATATTATACATTAACAATCATTTAATTGTATCTAGTCTTAGTATTAGGCAAATACAACCTCAGAGGAACAGTAACATTTAACTTTTATCACGGTGCCATAATTTATATTAAAAAAAGCCAAAAAAACCAACAAACATGCAGGCAATACTAAGTACTGTACCCCACATGATTCTAAGGCTTGTGGATCCACCTTTAACAGCAATAACTTGAAGGAATAATTTCCTGCATGACTTTATCAGTCTCTCACAGCCAGTCTTTGACCCATTAATCTTTGCAACATTGCTTCGGTTCATTGAAGTTTTTGGGCATTCTCTTTTGCACAGCTTTCTTAAGGGCCCGCCACAGCATTTCAATTCGGTCGAGGTCTGGATTTTGTCTAGGTCATTCCAAAAACATGCTTATTTGCTTTTTCAGACATTCTGATGTAGATTTACTGGTGTACTTCAGATCTTTGTCCTATTGCATGACCCAAGCTTTCGTCAGGACAGAAGACTTCATACTTAAACACAGGCTGATGATTAGCAGCCCCTGGCTACAACTTACCCACTTACCCTGTGGAAGCAGTGAGGGGGGTATGTAGTAATGTAGTATTGCCCACTTTTTAAAAAAAAAATAATTGTGCGATGTTGTTGTTCATCTGATGTTGTATTTGTCTAATACTGTGACCCGCTATGATCAAATAATTTTCATTACACTAACAGGCAAAAGTTTGGACACACCTTCTAATACCAAGGTCTTTCCTAAATTTTTATTACTTTCTACATTTTAAAAACAATGCAGCAATAATCCAGCCAAATTGCAGCTGTTCTTGTGAAAAGCAGGATTATGCATTTTCCTGTTTGTACACCAGACTCTGAACATAGGGTATGACAGATAATGAAGTGTCTAGGAGACAGCTGATGAAGTACTGCAGGTTTACTGTGGAAGAAGCAAAATATCTCCAGTTCTTGTTTAATGAGATTGAAAGTAATTTCCCATTTCACAGGACTATTTATTTTAATCACGTTCAGTCCAAAGATATTTTATGGCTACTATGAATATGGGAACGATTGCTTGGTAGTAGAATGTGCTTTAAATGATAAATAAATTTGTGCCATCAATGATTCTACTAACTGGCATCCAGCTAAAATGCATGAGGGCTTTAGAATATAATTGTCCAGTATCCTGAGATTTTGCTTAAGTATATGTCATCCCTTTCTTAAAACTATTTTTGGCTATACCACTTATAGTAATGAAGCCATGTCCAATGGTATGGTGTTTTCATGCAATCCAAGAAATATCCATAGAATATGTTAGTTTTTAAATAAAGTACAAAAAAGATACCTAATGCCCAAATACACTTTGTCACCTTTAGGGATTAGGGAGTAGGCATCAATGTGCCACAGGCTCGGTAGCACTGGCATCACAATAGAGTGCAGTTTCATATTGCAGTGTCCTTGCCCTTGACTGCAATAAAGCGCAGATGTGTAACGCAGCCCTACTGTTAAAAGAATCTAAGTGCACGTGTATGTGTGTAACTGTGGTTAGAGAGTTTTGAGTATAAAGATGTGAAGTGTCCCCTATTGATTATGGCGTGTAACCAGAGGAGTGATCCATGATATATATTTAGAAGGTGGAAGACTAAGTGAGCGTGCTCAAGCAGGACGCTGATATTTTTTTCACTGGAAGGCAGTCTGAAGCTGCTCGTCCTAATCAGTCCAAGAAAGAGGAAAAAAAACTCCACACTTTTCACCACTTTAAAACGTGCCATATTATATCTGAACCCAGATGACATCACCGCTCATCAAATTTGCATTCTTTCTATTATTTCTTTTCTCTCTATTACATCTCTGTGTGTGAGAAGGAGCGAAAGAGGATGCATGATTTATGAAGCACTATTTTTACCAGTTACTAAGGAGAAGTAGAAAAATAATGATGATGATGTGAGAGAGACATGAGAGAGATGTAAGGGAAAGAAAGATTAGGGAGAGTAATTTCAAGAACATGAATGGCTATTGAGGAGTTTGATTTGTGGAGAAAAAGTCTCAGGAGAAGAAAGTACCCACAGCAAAATTTTGTTGCTCAGAATAAGCTTTTTCTTGTCTTATGAGACTGAATTGAGCTGTCTCATTACAAGCTCGACATTGTCTTTTCTATTTCTCCTAAACCCCACTTAGGAGAAACAAAGAGACATAACTGAGACACAAAGTGAGACATACTT
>JAOVVB010000037.1:18653450-18671785 GCA_028570985.1 Heterobranchus longifilis
GATATAGATAGATAGATAGATAGATAGATAGATAGATAGGAAAATGACACAAACGTTGTTCCTGCTTTACATCACCATTCCTCTATATTCAAGCTAAGGAGACCTAGAGCACAGCTTGTGAGTGTTACTGAGAAACCGGACTGCATCAACTTTGAGTATTGTGGACATTTTGTAGCATTTAACAGGCCTAAAGCACGAAATGTCATTTATTAATACATTATTAATTTTTTTTTTAAAAACATTTGCAATGTTAGAGTCATCGTCATACAAAAATGATTCAGAATTCTCCATCTCACTCCAAGTTTGTTTAGTGTAAATTACAGTATCTTAGCGGAGTCTCAGTGTAGCAGAAAGCTGTGGTTTTTGACTCAGTTCCACTTGGTTGTGTCTTGTTCATCGCGAAAATTATGTGGTGTTGAAACCTTGGTGTGCAGAGCCATAAGTCAGGATTACCCCTGCTTCCTTTTGTGTGTGTGTGTGTGTGTGTGTGTGTGTGTGTGTGTGAGTGAGAACTGAAGTTTATGGACATGTTATATGTGTTGCGCTGTGTGTGTATACTGTGTTTATATGTGCATGAGAATTTATGTATGTTTGTGTGTGTTAACAAGAGAGAGAAAGAGAGAGAGAGAACCCATTGCGGCGTGGCGCTCACCAGGCATGTCTGAGTGGATTAACATGGTGCTCTTATTTAAACAGGATGGAGCGGCAGATCTGAGCAGGAGGTGGGGGAAGTCCAGGGGTCTGGGCTAGGTTCACTCCTCCTCTGGGACAAGGCGTCATTTTCTCAATTACTCCACTGCATTACCTCATGCCAGCAGGCTTCTTCTTTCCAGCACTCTATGTGGAGCGGAGAGCCTGGGTTTGGCTTGAGAACGCGTGCTTGATAAATGTAGATAGACATTCCAGACATGCTGGTATGGCCACAAATTGCCAAGCAAACACACACACAGTGATCACGTGATCATGGATCAGGTCTATGGAGGCTGTGAGGGCAGATCAACATTGCTGACATCCTTAAGGCACACTGAGATGAGTTTCTGTATGCGAAGGGCAAACACATCTGTTATTCTTATAACCACACATACACACAGTTTGTAAAAAGTTTAGAGATGCTGGTTAGGAGTTTCGCGATTATATGTGTGTATGCGTGAGGATATAGTACAGACGGCTCCATCACAAACACCAACAAGCATGAAAGACTCCGTGAGCTATGATACTGCATGGACCACAAACTTACCCTTATACACCACTCCAAGAGAGGCGGATTCGAACAAGTTGCAACAGCAGCCACATAAACGCTGCAGAATAAATGTCTCTATTCTGTTTTCCTAAGACGAACAATACAAATGATTTAGCTAGATTACAGCATTGCCGTTTAAACAGCTCAGGCACTGAATTAACATCCGGTGTGTCTGTTGCGTAGGGTTTATCTGAGTTTAATCTGTCACAGTTTGTTTCTGGTTAGGCCTGCATGCTATTTTTGTTTTTCAAATAAACCAGATCTCCGTTAGTTTTCTACAGGCAGGAAATCAGGAGATCATTTTTTTTTGTTTGGGAAACTTGATCTGATTTCTCCAGACCCCCAGCTGTGTGTATGAAGGGCAAAGTGGCTTTATAGCCATTTCAAGTACAGTATATAGTGAAAAGAAACAACGTTACCATAGTGCTACATTAAACAACACGGCACCACACGTGACTACACATATCTAATGTCTTTTCTGTATCAAGTGCTTCCCACACATTTAGTTCTCTAAGCCCACAGAAACCACATTTATCCAAAACATTGGGATTTATAACAACTGCACATCCATTCCCAGCCACAGCACCATGCAGAATTCCTTCCCCAGAGATCACTGATGTATTTTCAATGGCGGTTTTCTAGAAAGTCCTCTAAACTAGTGAGCTATCTTATTTTGCTATCGAAAAAATGATCAGATCATTGTGACCCCGCTCTTACCAGGCATGTCTAAGTGGATTAACATTGTGCTTTGTTTAAACCAGACAGAGAGACGGATCTAAACAAAAAGGTGTGGGAAGCCCAGGGGTCTGGGTTATGGTTCACTCCTTCCCTGGGACAGGTCAACACATGGGTGAATGGGTCAATCATTTTAAATCACCTTATAATCAAATAAGAACTGATACATGACCTGGATACGACAGCACAGCTGAGAAAGACGAAGTAGAATGGCAGTAAAATGTCAGTCTCTCTGAACATCTTGAACTCAGAGGCACAAAAAAACAAAAACAGGCTGAAACACACAAATCTGGCAAACCAGATGCCATCCTAAAATGAAATAATCAACAACACAAGCCGAATTATTCAATTAGCCAGCGTTAAACTATTCAGCATGACTCCGAGTGTAGCCACTTTCCCTACTTTATTGGCATTTGATTGCAAGCTACTAACCTTAAATCTAAAAAAAAAAAAAAAGCAGACAAATTGCACAATAGCAGAGCGCATGATCACATCCAGCCATCAATAACAAAGAGGACAGACTGCTTTAATGAAGTAATGTTGCTCGTAAAACAGTAATATGGACAAATCGACGAGAGTTTCGGTGAACAAGATAATAGATAACACATCATGCCGCACCACTCGATCACTTACAATCCGCTTGAATGTAGCCAGGTCGCCCTTCTTTTTTTTTTTTAACAGAAAGTGATTTGTGAAAACACTTTCAACATTCTTTTAAGCACGTTGCAGTGCTTGTCACATATGCCCCTGATCTGTCAGGTTTTATTATTTTTTACTCTCGCATGAGAAGCATGATTTCTTACAGTGATGTGCATTTATATTTTATATTTCATCTAGTTTTTGGAGGCCTGCAGGATTTTCTTTCAGTTTGCATCCATGGAACAACATCAGTAAATAGGATGAATTAAAAAATCTTACGATAAAGAGACAGATTACACCGATTCAAGATGCTGGTAAGCGAGAGAGAGAGAGAGATGAAAGAGAGGGGGGAGAAGTAGAAAGAGAGAGAGGGAGCATAAGAGAAAGAGATTAAAGTGAGAGCGAGTGTGTTCGTTTTTTATTTCTAATATCTGTCATATCATTCAGTCCTATAAATTATACATGAAATATCTGTTTAAATATATATTAAACATACTAGTACATGACAGCCCAGGCTCCGGTCCCCTAACCCAAGTATATTTCAGAACTGTTGGAAACACTGATACGGCTCTATAACTATAAAACAACTCTGGGTGTTGACCGAGTCATTTTTATGGAACAGTTAAATAGCGGCCCGACTTTAGAGACATTGTTTCAGACGCCTAGCGTGACTGGCTTCTCTCTAATGGCTTATGGGTGTCTAGCACTGGTGCAGCTCAATGGTTCAGTGAAGAAGTATTTGGTTTTAGATTAACTACCTCTCCTGACACTATAACAGCAGGGACTGTGCTAAACACCCAGAAACAGTTTATAGAATTGGAAAATAAGGAAACCTTAGCCTGTTTCGACGCTTCAGGATCGGCTTTCTCACGCCCAAACGCGGCTGATGTCATGCCCGAGTCGGGTCAAGTTCAAAGTAAACACACTTCCATAAACCGAGGGAATGAAATGACTGTGTGCTGAAGTTATTTAATGTCCGCAATCATTCAAAGTACATACTGTTTGAGATCTTATCTGCGTGCCGAACTATAGTTTCTCTACATTTATATAAAAGTTTGCTGTGGATTCCTCGGGCTGTAAATATTGTTGGAAAGTATCGGCGCATGCCCCGTATGAAAGTAATTATCAGCTGTTTAATAGCTGTTGCTTAGGAATTAGAAAGACATGTTTGTGGACATAATGTTACACACATGTTTATATGACTCACAGCAAATGCATGTGTGATGGTTGTATAGCTGTAAGTGGGTACATTGGTGAGTTGTTAACTATATAATAAATTTGATTCTTCCAAAGGATATTTTAATCTAATGTGTTTAGGTCAGGCGGCACGATGGTGTAGTGGTTAGTACTGTCGCCTTGCATCTCCTGGGTGGATTCCCGTCTCTGTGTGCATGGAGTTTGCATGTTCTCCTCGCGCTGGGTGGGTTTCCTCCGGGTACTCTGTTTCCTCCCTCAGTCCAAAGACCTACAGATAAGGGTAATTGTAGTTCCCAAATTGCCCATAGTTTATGTGTGTGTGTGTGTTCCCTGCGATAGTGTGGCCCCCCGTGACCCTGAATATAGGAAAAGGTTGTATAGATGAGTGAGTGACTGAGAGTGTCTAAGTCAGAAATGTATTAAACCAGTGAACAGGCAAATAAGCAATCAAATGAATTAGATTTTTTTTAGGGCCATAATTGTAATCACGTGATAATCAACCTTTTTTTGGATCTTCTGTGTGCCGACATCAAGGCAGATTTCCGAAATATGTGCTGTCTACTGTGATTATGTCTCATTTACTCAAAATAGTACAAATCAGATTTGGTCAGGATGAGAACACACAAAGCAAACAAACAGTCTGTCAGTGCTTTCCATTACATTCTGTCACAATCACATACTGTATATTCAGAGTATTCCAAAATAAATTTTTAAAGATATGTCAATATTTATGTAGGAAAAGGTATTCATATTTGGCTCCTTAAGTGATGCAGGGGATGCTGTTGGTAGCGAGTCCATTTCGTTCAAATTTTTTAAGTGATGCATGACCAACATTTCTGAGGTTGACAGATGTTTATTGAACAACTTAGATAGAAGAGTTTTTCCAGTAGTACATACTGTAGACCATTGGCTTTAAAAATAGGCACTTTTCTTAAATGGGATAGTTTGGATTCTTCTGTCTTAAATCAAAATTGAGATGCAGATAAGGATCTTGCAATAGGTCTTGGTTGTTGTAATCCTTCCTGATTTGACCACGCAATTCGTGTAGTTTCATTCCATGCAAAAATGTGTTCTAAAGTTCAGCTGAGACTCATTTGAGGCTAGTTTTGGTTATGTTTACATTTCAGCATTTGGCAGACGCTCATGTCCAGAGCCACTTAAAACAAAAGTGTTTTGACGTCTCTATCATTGGATTTTTCCCTACATTGGTTTACTAGGTTACTAGCTAGGAGTTTCAGCAGTCAAATGCTTTTGGGAAGTCGTGCTGGTGAGGGGAGCTAACCCATACGGCTAGTTCCAGTGGAAGAAAAGAGTTACGTTTATACTAAATACACCAACTGTGAACGATACAGTACCAACTGCACAGGCTGCATATGAGTCTCAGCTGAACTCTGATTACTTACATTGGACAAACTTCACAGTCTGTTTTCAGAGCAGGAAAAATTTATAACGACCAGGACCCTGTTGAATGTACTTATATCCACATCAATTTTGATTTAAGATGGACCCAAACTATCCCTTTAAGGCCTATAGGACTGCGGGATAGAAAAAGCAGACTGAGGAAGCAGAATCATATCAAATGTCATAAAGCACTGTCTAAGTACAAGTTTGAAGAAGCCTAAAACATGGTCACCAAGGACTTCCACCTTAACTGTTTGGAGGCTTGTAAAATCGAACGATTAGCACATAAGCAGTCAAGGCAAAAACCGTTAAAAATGATTATATATATCATATATTATTAGTATTATTGAAAGCATTAGATAAAGAAGGATGCTTTCTCCTTTTCCCTTTTTCCTCAACTATGACCTTGAACTTTTGTACTTTAAATGCAGCGAAAAAACATTAAACATTTTAAGAAAACATATATTATACAAATATACCCACGTTCTGGAACCGGTAATGGTGATGGTATGCTACAACACAAACAGCCTTACATGGTGTGGTCATGAATGAAGCTCAGTGTTGCACTTTGTTTTGGAAAAGGAAGAGTGCTGGAGAAGGATTTTCTTCTCATTTGTAGAAGACTAATCCTTGTGTTTTTTGTTTATATAAGCGTGTTGCTTGCAAGCACTCTGGGGAGAAACGGGAGAAAGACTCGTGGATTGTCGTCATGCTCTCATGTGATCTGTGATCTCTGTGGCAATGCGTGTAGTTTCACTTACACTGATTGTTGAATTAGATTTTAATATTTGTGTAACATGTCTTGCTGTCTCTACCTTCATTGAAACCATCTGTTGAAATTCCCAGAGTATTGGATTACTGCAGAGGGCAGCCTCTCTCCCAGCGAGCACTGCAGTGCGAATTAAAATGCTGCAATTATCTGATTGGCCTTTGATTCCAGGGCCAAACTCTGAGAAGCGTTTGAGCACGGCTGGAGAGGTGCGGAGGCGCACGGAGTGTCAATAAGATGTTCTTAAATTTTTTTTTTTTGGCCGGGGGGGGGGGTCAAAATTAAACAGATTTTGTGCTTTTGCACTGAACAAGTCCATATATATTTGCAGCTTGTATTCTCTGATTGCATCATTCAGTAACCACCCCTGCATTTCTGTTTCTTTTCACTCTCTCTTCATCAGGACTTCATGACTTCTTAATTTGTCCTGTGGTGCCATTTTCCTTTATTACGGCTCTGTATCTGCAATTCTGTTCACTCCCCTTTCTTTTCACGCTCCATTCTTTTCTCGTTCCCTCCCAAGAGTTTTTCTGCTCTCACCTCTTTTGTTATATGACACACTACAGTCCTGTTCCTGATCTCTTTCCTTTACTATTTCTCTTTTAAACACACACACACAAACACACATGCATACACGTACACATGCACACACAAAGCATGCTCATTGTTAGCAGTCTATGCTGCTAGTCAGTAATCCTCTTTAGGTTATGCTTCTAGATGGAGAATATACCATTTACTCCTCACATGGAGATCGTGAAGTCAGGGATCAACTGACCGGAAATGTAGGAAGTCCAACTGACTCAAGGTTCTTAAAGCTAATCAAGTTAGATAAGTGAATTATATTAGTAGAATCTTAGGCGCTGAAGATATGCCAATGGTACAGTATGTGCATATTACATCTATATTGCATAGCATAAGGCATTAAACAAAAAAAAAAAAATCTCAAAATCTAATTAAAAAAATTATATTTTTTCTCGTAATGTATATATGCTTTTCTACTCAGACAAGAAATAAGAAACCGTGGGCATGATAATATAAAAGTAGTTCCTAAATGTTTTTTTTTATTATAATTTTCTTCAATAATTGAAAAGTGTTTAAAGTATTCTCCTAAAATGTATAAATTGATTGTCCTTTGTGAATTAACACAAGCAGATACTTTATGTAGCCCTTAAAGTGCAGAGCATTTCAGTGCATGTTTTGTTTTGCTTTTTTTTTTTTAATAAACATATATAGGGCTCAGGATTGTGCAGTACAGAGGGCCTCTTGACTCATCAAAAAATTTGAAAATGGGTTACATAGGCAAAGAAATAGCATGAATACACATGATCACGAGTTTTTATGGTTGTTTTAGGTTGTTTCTATGTCCAAAAACATTTTTTTGCAACTTAATTCCCATATTCTGGTAGTGGTAAAATTGACCTTTTATAAAAGTAATGATAACTTTTGTTCTTCTTATATCCAAGAACCTAAATACACATATAATGTCAGAAGCCTCCCCATTAATAACCCCTCCCCCACACACACGCAATGCTTACATATAAGCACATATATATTATTTTAATCATCCTTGACCTATTCCGTGGCCGTTATGGCCGTGTTCCGCTTGAGTTTAAGTGTTTTAATATGCAAAGCAAGTACTCATTTATACAGGGTACAATGATATTCTGATAAATAGTAATTCCATGAAAGATGACATGCACAAGTTTTTTGTGGTTGTTGTAGTTATTTATTCCGACCGCTTAAAGGAATTTATGCATTAATGAAGTTATACATTAGCATTAGTGACTTAGTTTAGTTCCAGTAAAACGGCTGTTTTTGCTTCTCTGACCACTGATTCATTTCCCTTGTTTAAGTTTGGTTCTTTATTTCAGTAATAACCTTCAAAATCCCTATTATTTGAAACCTTGTTTTGATACCTGGAGGACACGCTGACTCAGCGATTACCAGTATTACCGGTTTGAATCTCACCTCCATTCTGTGTATGTGGAGCTTTGTGGATTTCCTCTTGGTACTCTGGTTTCCTCCCACAGTCTAAAGATATGCGTTGTAGGCAGATTCGTGTTTATAAATTGGCCATAGAGTATGATGTGGTGTGTGTGTGTGTGTGTGTGCTTGTGCCCTGGAACGAGTTGGCCACCCCCATTTAGGGTGTACCCCCACCTTGTGCACTGAGTTATCTGGGATAGGCTCCAGGTCCCACGGCCCTACACAGGATATGTGATGTGAAAAATTACAAAATACAATTAATAGATTTGTCATGGTGATAATTCTGAGCCAATGTGATTGAAGGTGTGAGCTCATGTTCATTAAGTAGATTTCAATTTCACACTCATAAGGATGTATTGAAAAAATGTACAGCGCCATCTGTTGAATTTTGAGATGAACAAAATATTTTTTCAAGGTTCATTTATTTATTTATTTATTTTTATGGCATAAGAGAGTTTTCCATAAAATTTCTTCCCATGGGCTGATTGCGATGAAACAAAGCCTATATGTTACCACAAGCCCAGCCAAATACACCTGTGAAAACCTCATTAAAATCTGTCCAGTAGCTTTTATGTGATGCGAGCACAAGCAAACAGACAACAAGACAAAAATTTGAAAAACCATCTTGATTTGCTCTATTACTCATCTTACATCCCCCAAATTATGTTATTGCTAATATCTTCATTGTACAGACGTGGCAACTTTACAGTTTTATTATATGTATAGATATTCTATATACTTCATACCGAACCCGCAAATTCACAGATGATGAAGCTAATGCTTTTCTGTTGCACCACTTTTTGTAAAGAGAATTTTGTTGCATCAGAAACATTTGTCCACAAAATCAACTTCAATATATTGTTAAAAAGAAAACACAGTTCTATTTGCTAGCAAGTACATTCTGAAACAGCAACTGAAAATGTTTTCTGACAGAAAACTGAATAGAAGAAACACTTTAAAGGCAACATGGTGGCTAAGTGGTTAGCACTCTGGCCTCGCACCTCCAGGTTCGATTCCCACCTCGGAGTCTGTGTGCGTGGAGTTTGCATGTTCTCCTGTGCTTAATAGGTTTCCTCTGGGTACTCTGGTTTTCTCCTACTGTCCAGTGACATCCAGATTACACTACCTGGTCTTTCCAAATTCTCTGCAATGTATGAGTATGTGTTTGCTTGTGTGCCCTGCGATGGACTGGCACCCTTGTCCATGGTTAGTCGAGGCCCAGGTACCCTGTCTCGCCCCACAATTCCACTGTGAGTGAGAAACTTTATTGCTTTCATGTAGTTCTGATCACAGGGAATGGTTTTGGTTTGATGCCAGTGTATGACGTAAACCAGTACACCTAAACATAAAATGCAGCAACTGAGAGTGCACCAAGGGAACAGCGCAGCAGGATCTGACAGGTCAATAGACACCATTTTTACAATGAATAGACTAAGGAAAATAGCCGTTGCAACAGCCTTTATGATCACCCAGAGACTTGACATTAGACAAGAGACATGAGGCAAGAGTTTCAGCGTGTACAAAGCGCAATGCAAAAAACCTGAGGTGGTTCAGTAAGATGGCTATGGAGAGGGGCGGATAGTGTGTAGTTTGGGTGGTGGTGGATCCGTAGCACCTCTGTGATGGCAGCTTGACAAACAAGTGGTTGCTTGTATGTTTGGTGTCAGCAGCAATTTTCACTGCGGTTCTCTTTCGCCCTGATGGTGTCGAGGTGCTTGTTTCGGTGAGCTCACAGTCTATGAACTTCTCAGCTGAGTGGATCACTTGCTGGTGTTACAGATGGAAGAGACACGTTTATCAACCTGTATAACATGATCCAGTATATAATGGGATACAAGAGTGAGAGTTCCTCCAGTAAAGGGTGTCACTTGACAGGGGAAGATTTGACATTTCACCACTTTGCACTGCCTCATTGCTGTCTTTAATCATTCACTCACCTCTCTGTATAGTTGCCTTTTTATATTCAGTAGGTGGAAGCCAGTATGTTTCCCACAGTGTTCTTTCCCCCATGCTAACCTAGCTTTTTTTCCCCTTCAGCTCTTTACTATCTGTCTCGCATGAATTATGTCTAACTTTTTTTTTTTTCACTTTCTACCCCTGAATTCTCTGCTTTGTTTTACCAATCTGTCTCACTTCCTCTCCATACATCTGCTGTACAACTCAAGCTTGCATTTTTGTTCTCTCTTATTCATCTTCCTCTCATACTGTTTCTATCATTCACTCTCTCCCCTGCTGGCTAGGAGGTTAGGTGGAGAATGTAAGAGGTCTTTTCCTTCCAATTAGTTGGCTGCTAATGAGGCTGAACCTCTTCTTTCCTCCCTCTCTTGCTCCGTATCTGCCCCCTTAGCCCGGAAGCCCGAGGTTGATCTGCCCCTCCTCTTCCACCCTTTACCTCCCATCTTCTACTTAATCCCCCCCGGCACACTGCAATTACCCCACTGTAGGTCGACAACAGCCTCCCGGCAAGGATGCAGTAGGGGAGCTGACTCAAAGTAAATTAGAATACGTTCGTAGACGACAAGGTCGGAGCACCGTTCTCATTCCCACAGGCGTCGTAAAGCCGAGATCAGCATAATTGTTACAAATAGCATTTTGTTACGTGTGTTTATTTACTTATGATCATTTTAAGACCTTTATTAAGCAGGAAGTCAATTAATGCCAGTGAAAAGATGATATTATAGTCAAGTCCATGTAGCTCACCATATTCTTGTAGATCCTCCAGCTTTTAAGGTAACTGGAGCAAATGGTGTCATGTTTAAAAATGGTAAAAATTCAAAAAGAGCTTTGATTAGTCGTCTTCTTCTTCTTCTTCTTCTTCTTCTTCATCCATAAATAGTTCACTATACATGCAGCTCAGGTCATTTTTGCTTCCCAAGTCTGTAGTTCCTGCGAAAGAAAGAGGCCTACAGGTGGCAGCGTTCTTGCATTCTTTCTCACACTGCAGTTGTAATCAGAGCCTCCCCCGGGTTGCATGGGAGAGTTCGGCCGCGCCGGTCCGTTCTCATGGCTCAGTACTGCGGCGCTCACGCGGACCTCCGTCAGCAATTTTCACTCCAGGAAGCACAAAGGGAGCCTCTCGTAAAGGTCAGAGGTCCCACTTCCTGTTTCCTGTCTGCGCCAGGTCATCAGAGGGTCTACTTGCGAGGGTCGTGTACCCCTCCGCCTCTCTTCCCTTTTGTTATGGGGGCCTCTCGACCCTGGCCTGCATTTTTACAATGAGAGAGAAGGCGAGGGAGTACGGTCTCACACATAGCGAGTGTGAAAGGACTGCTGAGTGTCACTGGCTATCGGTGATAAGCCTGAAGTTAGGAATGAGGTGGCAAAATGCACCATGTCATATGGTAAACAAAAATATATTTAAGCAAAACTTAAAATACATACCAATTTCACATGGAACACAGGATGTAAGGCATAAAACACAACAGGGGATGATGGTATCAGTGGTATGATGTGATGAAGGCTGATGTGTTATTTTCCTACATCACATCATGAAGTGTTTTATTTCTCTTACAACACAGTGATTCGCCAATGCTTGCTTTTTCTATTTATTAATGAATAGCACATTTAGCTTTTTAACCATTTAAATGTACCCATAATGTCGAGGAACATCTGTGAGGCAAGTTTGTTTCTGTTATCACTTCCAGACATTCCTTTATCCCCCTCCTTTTTTTTCCTCTGTATTGAAGTTAATAAGACAAAAAAATGTAGCTTGTCATCTTATCAAGATACCACAAAGTGTAAACTTCTCTCTCTCTCTCACGGTGGAAAACTCCCATGCTTTTACAGTGGTCCATGTCAATGATATCTTGTTTTTCCTTGGTCACATATGTTTATTATTTATTATTATATATTACTTATGGACAAATATTTGTAGACACCGACCAATCACAGCATATTGATGTGTTGAGCATTTTGAAATTCATACAGTCAATATACTATGTTTACATGATTAATATTTCCGATGGTCAAATTAGACTTCAGCTTAACTGTTTACTTGGACACCAAGACGATAAGATGTGGGTTTACATACTCCAAGTGGTCAGAATATATGTTTTTGTCATGGACACAATAGTTCCTTCTACTGTGAAGCGTTTAATCTGCTGGAAATTTAAAAGCAGAAGAAGAATAGCTTCCCATGTTTTCTGACAAAAATCCTGTTTTCTGCATTATGACTGGCTGCAAGAATACAGTATCATCTCTGATTGGTTAGATGCTTCTCCACATGCGCTAAACAAGCCAATCAGTGCCCCATCCTTCACCAAAGACCAGGAGTCAGTGGATGAAGGTCTGAAGTAAAGACTCACAACATCAACTAATGTTACAGACAGAAAGAATATATATATATATTTATCCCAACAAGGACGAAACAATCAGGTTAAGTTTTTACATGGCTAATATTTTCCTACTGAAAGGATTATCCAAGGTTTACACCACCACTGTCATTTAGATCAGGCCGGATCGGGCAGAATGTTTTTGATTGAGGTGGTTTAGTAATGCATTTTTTATTCTGATTATTCTGATTAGGTTATGATTATTAGTGGACTATTATGATCCATGTATATACATCTAGTGTATCTGTTATAATTGTTAGTGCTATAATAAAAGGAATATAGAAAAACTAATTCACTTTACCAAGTATTGTGTAACCTTCCCTTGTGCTGCCTGGGCCTTTGGGTCCTGTATGGATCGGGCTTGGTTGTCTGGGGAATTCCATGTGTGCTTGATTAGATTGGGATCTGGGGAGTTTGAAGGCAGGATCAGCAACACTGGGCTCTTTGGCACTAAGCCCCATTCAAGGCGGGCTACGTTGCACTGGGTGTTCTGATGCCTTTCTATCACAGCCAGCAGACTTTTTTCAGCGAGTTGGGCTGCTTTGAATGGAGGAGCTAGTCATCAATTTGCTGCTATATAATTGATCATCAATGTTATGTGGTCTTAATGTTATGGCTGATCGGTGTATAATAGTGTTATACTATATTACAACACGGTATAGTTTAATACTAATATAGAACCATATACTATACTGCATTGTAATGTAGTATAATAGTATATAAAACTATATTACAATAACATACTTGCAAATTTTCCTCCATTCCAGTCAAATGATTTCCTTAACTAATCACCATTTGAGATTTAAGTAATCTTCTGTTAAGCTCATTAATGACAGTTAATAAAAAAAAATAATAATGGTAGCAGTGATTCAGTGCTGCATGGCAAATCTTCTCCTGAACCAGGATCTCATGACTTTCAGTATTATAGTGATTATATTATGAAGCCAGAGCCGATCTCAGATCAGTGTAAGTATTAAATATGATGTTCTTTTTTTCCCAAAGCATGTGTATTTACAGGATATAAATGTATAATCAAGTTCTTTTGTTGGAAATGCGTCATTAGTTGAGGCCGGAGGTGGGGCCAGGAGAAATATTAGGATCCTGAAAACATGTTTTAGATTTGAACATGACCTAGAAAGAGAATAGTAATTCATTGTAAAAGTGGCACACACCCAGTTTTAAATGCCCAGTGGAGCAGACGTTCTCTCTCAGTGTCTCTTTCTGTCTCTCCCTCCCTCTCTCTCTCTCTCTCTCTCTCTCTCTGTCTCTCTCACTCAAGCACAGAATTACTGATATTGAAAAATTAATCTACCTGTAGGTTCTTCTACTCCACGTGATTGCTCTCAATAGATTGTAAAACCGCGAACTTGTGGCAGGAGTTAAATATATAGAGCAACGTTGTAGTCTAAACCCTTTTTTCACTTTTCAAGTAACGTGTAAAGGTTGTTTGTATTTGTAATTCCTGGTTATTCATCTGTGAACGTATGCCATGAGTCACACCTTGGCTCATTTTCCTTCATCTGCGCTCTGGTAGATCTGAGCCTCCAGATATCCTTAACCTCCTTAAACACTTAAACACTTTACAGACACTAATCCTGTGTTTGTGTGTTGGGGGGGGGGGGGGTAATGCTGTCTTGTTGGCGACCAAATATTGCCACAAGGACAGGAATAACTGACAGTTTTTTTTGTTTGTTTGTTTTTTTAATAAAACCTTCAGCTTTTTTTTTTCTATTCAGAAAAGATGTCAGGACATGTTTACTGAGGTTATTATAAGGGTTAGATGTAAGTCATTGCATTAATGATTATGTCAATGTTATGTCCTCCGAAGGATAGTTATACAAATGTGTGTGTCTATGCGTGTGTGAGATTTAGAGAGAGAATTCACATGGATTCCCTGTAGATCCTAGTTAATAATTTAACAATGTGAAGAATGCAGGAAATTGAGATTAAAATGAAATCAAATACGTATTTAAGCCCTAAGCTTATTTGGATATTCGGCCCCTTTAACTTTAATAAAATATGCCAGGTTTACACTGACGTGCCCTGAAACGATCTGAGCGCTCATACCGCTCTTAATTAAAGCATACAGTGGTGTAGTATGTAGGCTTTTTAGTCACGGATACCGGCACTAGTCACAACGTTACTGTATCTAAGCTCCAGTCCACGGGCTGTACGAGACTTTACACGTCTCTGCATGTCCACGCTCGTCCAAAGAGAGGATGTGCGCAGCCTGATGCTTATCAAAAAAGCGTGTTAGAGGAAACCCGCTTTCTTCGGTCCCTCATCTATAACCGTACACAAAGGTCATGTATTTATGAACCCGAGGATGCCGCCACTTTATGCTGGATACACACCAAATATCATGCTGCTGCATGACGCATAAGACCAAACCACAGGCATTATCTGGGCTCCCTCTGGGGTCCATCACCCCTGGCCCTTAACAACGTTCTGTCTCTCACTCACCACCTCCATGCTGTGTGTGTTGTGGTTACAAAAGACGGCAGGACAAAAAAGCATGTCTGCTCTTGCTAGAGAACAAGGAGTCTGCTAGGCTCCCGCTGCAGATGTTACTGTAAACAGGAGTTACGGTTGAGGTGGAGACACTTGAATTATTAGCCGAAGAGAGGGGAAAGATCTATAAATCTGGGAGTGGTTACGTTTACCGATGGAAGAGTGATAACGTCAAAGAGGAAATCAGGTGGATATTAGGACAGGGAGTTTCTGCAAATAGTGCTGACTTTTTCAGTGGTTAGGTTTATCAATGCACACCATCAGGATATCACAACATCAGTCATAAGCTCATTAGGAAATACCTGCGAGTGCAAGCTGAGGTCAAATTCCTGGGAAGACTAATGCAATAGTTCAGTATTTGAGCAGTTACTAAACCGGTGCCAAATCTTAACCGAAAAGATGAGTCACTTATCTATTTTATCTCTTTCGCATATCTTTCTTATGACAAACTGCTGGTGATCTATTTCTAATTTAAAGTCATTCACTTTGAGAAATGTCTGGAAAATAACAGCGGCAGTAATGCAAAGCCTGACGCTACAGATGAAGGTATGTTGATCATTTAAAACACACTATTAGACAGGACGGTGCTGCAGTTCAATGCTAACACAGCTGTCCTGTGGTCCTGTGTCTCTTTCCATAGTGCGTTGAACAATCCACCATATGCCGGCCCTCGAGCGGACCTATTCCCTTTCTGTTTTCCATTGTGACTCGCTGCTATGGGAGAGGAGGCTCACAGACATTCTGATTGCATGTTTCGTGTTGTTCGGCTCTGCAACATTCCAGAGGATCTGTGCGGCTCTTGCCTGCAAACCACAAAGGGAAAGGGGGGAAGGCGGCTTGATTTGGTTCTTAATATACAAGGCATGTTCTTGATTTTTCAGATGTTTTCATTTGTTTTCTTCGATGATTCCTTTTTGCGTCGGGTGTTCGCATCGTGTGCGCCGAGAATGTTAGAGAATGTTTGTAATGAATTCTGAATGGAGGGTGCTTTTTCCTCTTGTGGTGTTCCCTGAGACCCAGCTGCCTAGAGCGAAACGTCACTTTCTGCACAACCATTCTATGCCACCGCAGCAGGGTGCGGTATGTTTGTGTGTACACGCGTATGTGCGTATGCACGTGTTAGTGGGTGAGGGGAAGTTCACGGGCTCAGTCGGCGTATCCAGTTCTCCGCAAACCTCACGTCAAACAAGGCACCAAGCGAGCAGAGCTTTTTTCGTCCCAGTTCCACCTCAGCCTGCTTTATTAGGGGTTTGTTTTGAAATCCCCTCAACCGCCACTCATGCTCCCTCTTTATGACTGTTTGCCTTTAGTTTCATTTGTTCTGCGGGACAGCGTGGCTCCCGCTGTTTCCAGGCAACCATTTTTGGGAAGGAATTCCAAGCAACTTGCATTGAGGCCTCTGGCACATGCGGCACACGCAAACCCGCTGCTTAAAGAAGAGAGAACCGGATGCATTTAAAAAAAAAAAAAAAAAAACAGTTGGTGCCAAAAATCAAACATAGTGAAAGAGAGGAACATGTGTGGTATACTTGCTTACTGGAAAAGCCCCAAGAGAAGACAGGGCCAGATGCATTAACATCTCATTCGTTACTGAAAGTCGAGTGTAGGGGGAAAAAGAGCGCACTTGTGTTAGGTTCGCTTACGCTCATTGGAACAGTTTGTACCCAGTGGAAAGGAGTTTCAGCAGCTGGCATTCAGTAAAGCCGCTTTGCTGCTGGATTTCACTCTGCTTGGGCCTTCAACATACAGAACGATGCTGTTTCAGTGTGAGGGAGCTCTGGTGAGCAGTCTGTTTAAAGGAATCTGTGTTTACCACAAGTTCCTTTGGCCAAAAGCAGTAGCAGTGCTTTTAGAGAGAGAGAGAGAGAGAGAGAGAGAGAGAGAGAAACTCATGTATGCCTCCAGTATCTGGCCCTGAATGGAGGCTTGTTTGGTACTCTGGTGGAAAATGTTGTATGTGCGTCCTCGCTGACCTCCAGAATTAAGCCAGCATTAAAATCGCAGATGTGTGGTGCGCAGGATAAGTTGCTGCGGCTGTTCGCCCCTTGTTTAATGCAATTTGATGATTATCGCACTCGCCTTATTAAGGTCCCTGTCATGGACCATGGTTTGCAGATTTGTTTTTTTGAGAAAAGCAGTCCGGAGCATGACCCACCTGATCTCAATTTTCTCTGGTGGAAATGGAAAAAAAAATAAAAAATCACAAAAACAACAACAACCACATGCTTGCGTCTGCACATCGGAAGGAAATCAATAAAAAAAAAGAAAGAGTCAGAAGACAGAAGGCAAAGATGAAAGGAAAAGGCAGAAGGCGTGGAACGTAGTGTAATTTACTTTGGCAAACCATTGAACTTGTTTGTTGTGGAAAACTTATTGAACATCCTTGTTGTTTCCGTTGATGTTTTGCCACATTAGATTCTCCATACATTTAAAATAAACCTTTCATTTTGTTTTGGCATGACTTAAAAGCTTTTTGTGTAATTTATTAAGCATTATAGCAATACTACATGTATTATACATTTGATGTCAGATATCAATTCTAATGTTTTTATTGGAAATGTTGGTTTGTGACTGGGAAATATCAGGTGAAAGGCTTTTCGAATTGTGTTTTTGCGGGTTCAGTAGAGTAATCATCTACAGTATATAAATGAAAGAAAGGTTTTGTCTGTACGTTGGTCAGAACTCACTCTTTCAATAGTATCTTTTGATATCACTGACGTTTCACACATTGGAGGACCCGAAACCAGACTGTCTGTCTGTCTGTCTGTCTGTCTGTCTGTATGTCTGTCCGGCTTGATTTTGTCACAACATCACTTAAAACTGTCTGGACAGAATTTAATGAAACTTCGCCAGTCCTTTGGTATTTGCCAGAAGTGGAACCTGCTGAAAAATCTAAATGCTTTCATTACAAGGAAAGTTATGTCTTACATCGACTGCTGGACAGAATTTAATGAAATCTTTGCAGTACATAGATATCTGCCCTACACCATAAGTGAAAACTCTGAGTAAAAGTGATGTTATGAACAGTTATGTGCCAGATTTAATAATTTACCTAAAATAAGCTATCAATAAGCTACTTGCTTAATGTAAACAAACACCTACAGTAATAGATATTAATTAGAAAATATGAACTGAATATTTTTCCTAGGATTACTTACTGTATGTTTACCGCTAAAATAACAGCGCTGAAGTGGTATAGGTGAATTTTAACGTGCTGGAGTAGTTTTAAGACAAAACTTAATCTTTATCTGAGAACTTTTTCGATTTCTCCTCTGTGTTCATTCTCCCCGATTACCGAACAGGAAGTGTATTTGACTGATGATGAAAGAAGTACATTCATTTTATTTCTTAATATTAATAAGTTAGGCAGAGAGTTCTGCCGTACAGAAAGACTGGCAGACATGTACGTGGGTTTTAACCTGAAATTATATTATCACTGATATTTTAGCTGATCAGCTAATTTTTAGTTTTATCCTTATGATTCTTTTCCCATCAACGACGGGTACTAATATTAAATGACATAAAA
>JAOVVB010000037.1:18679530-18751208 GCA_028570985.1 Heterobranchus longifilis
ATGAGACCTAAAAATCTCTGAAAGTGATGAACAGTCACTTTCTGGCCTAGCTTGGTTTCCTTCAGGGTGTTGGAAATATACATTGCGATCAAATCCTACGTGACGTTTTATGGCATTGAGTCTCAATCCTAAGGAACGGAGATGAGCTAGGACAACATCCCGATGTCGAAGCGCTAGCTCCTGAGACTGAGCCAAAGTCTTAGCGGTTAGACGGGTGGGGCGGGTGTTAGATGTTCGGCATCCTGAAAAATGGCAGGAAAAGACAGAAAAACTAACATTTCTTGGAGACCGGTGTTGTCCGAAACACCACTGGTGGTGGAGCAAGAACACCGACCTCCTGGGGGTGCCAGGGAGAACACTTCATCCTTGAGAGGAATTCTACGTGCCCCTCCCCGGGGGGAGCCACCCCCATGGTCCTAGGCGAATGAGCCTCAGGACTTCTTCGTGAAGAAGACAGTACATAGGTCCGACTTCTTTGAGGCGGATTGTGAAGCGTGGCATGCCGCACCCCAGTCTTACGAGGGGATGCCCGGCTCATAACACTCTCTTTCTGTGCTTCACGCCTCGTGAGAGTCAGACCCGGTCGGGACTGGGTGGCCGACAGTCCCGACTCTTGAGCACGGCGGGGAAGGAATTTCCCAAGGCTTGTTCATATAATTTCGCCTCCCGAACCTGTTAACAACGTTAACAGCGTCACCAAACAGGCCGGAGGGTGAGATGCGGGGATCAAGGAGGAACACACAATCCTTATCCTTGATTCCCGTGAGATTTAGCCACAGGTAACTCTCCGCGGAACACCATCGCAGTCAAAAAACAGCCGATAGCACAGGCCGTCTGCTTTGTTGCACGAAGAGACAGGTCTGTGGCTCAACGTAATTCCAGGAACGATGTTGTAGAGCCCCGCCAACGTCTTTCAGTCTTTCAGCAGGTCAGCCTGGTATGCCTGCAAAACCGCCATGGTGTGCAATAGAGCACCTGCCTGATCAGCTGCCTGAAAGCTTTTCCCCACCAGGGAAGATGTCAGTCTACACGGCTTGGTGGGGTGTGTGTACTTTTTCAGGGAGGATGATGTCCCAGGAGAGAGATAGCCCCAAGCGTCTCTTCTATCTGGGACATCATCATATAACTGCGCCTTTGCATCAACAATATTCGAATAAATCGAAGATGATGGCATGAAAACACGGGATGAATAAGGCTATTCCATGAAAGAGTTAACTCGTCATGAAGGTTGCCAAGAAAGAAGGGAGAGAGAGAGCGCCGTTTATCCGAGGCTCCTCCCCCCGGCCACCCGACAGCAATCTGTCGTCTTTTTTTTTTTTTTTTCGAGCGCTTGGGGAAATCCCAAATACGAAACGCAATCGCTCGATCGCATGCGTTACTTACCTGCGGAAGCGAGAGTAAGTCTTTCCTATCCATTCACAAGAAGCTCCGGAGCGCGCTTGAGAAGTGGACGGAAAACTTCCTGATCCGGCGAGGACGCGAGAGAAAGGGGGATTCCCGTCTCGTGCACGTCTGCCAGATTGCACTGTTTAACCCAGGAATGCGCCGAAACAACGGTGTGGAAATCGCGCTCCGAAAGAGCGGAGGCATGGATCTCCTAACAAACTTCACCATATCGGTGAGTTAATACTTTTAAATTCGCTTGCACACATCACACGCAAACACAATATTCGGTCCTTTGAAGACAAAAAGATCTGAGGAATGTTTCCGGTTCACTCCTATTTATAACCTGCAGGTGCGCTTCATCAGATGACGTCACCTGACCGAGGTTATATACAGTATGCCAAAATTTGGCACACATGCTTCACAACCGGCAACACAGAAAGATGTTCCCATAGCATTTTCATGCAGCATCGAGTGTAGCCTTTGAAAGTGAACGGAGTTTTGGAAAATCTTCACTTTGGAAAGTTTTCCAAAAGCTCCATTTTCAAAGACCAAAACTGCGTTTGCGTGTGGATGAAAGGCAAAAAACGCAGATAAAAATCTCAGTTTTTAAAAATACCCGGCTACGTCTGGACATGGCCCAAGTTAAAATTAAAAAGTTGAAAGTTGAAAAATTGGGAAATTAGTAAACAGCAGGATATAAGCAGAAGGATTTATTTTCACATTTTTGTGTATATACACCAGCTGGAGTGTCAAGTGGCCAAAAATGTCTACAAAGTTTTTTTTTTTTTTTTAAACCTTGAGAAAACCAATACTGCTGAATTTTCACCTTTTCTCAGGCAAGTGCCTGAAGCAAAAGCCCTAAGACAGAGTCATTTCCTGTTGTGTTGTTTCTGTTTCTTCTTCTTATTATTTTTAATTGATGAACTGTATAAATGGAGAATTGGCTTGAATTGACATTATGGGTTGTTCGCGACTCTGGGTTGTCACATGTCTTAGATCACCTCCAAATTTGTTATGCATTACTCATAAAATGTATTTACTGTATGATTATGATGTAATCAACATTTTTTTTATTTAATTTGTTTTAATTTATTAACATTCTTTTTTCTATATAACTGGGATTAATAGGTGTACAATCTAAGTATTGTTTTTAAACATAAAACTAAGTTTGACACCTTCTTGTGTTTCTACTAATTAGTGTATTTAGAGCTTTTGCTACCATTAGATGATGCTATAAAGTTTCTGCCAATGAAGACACAGGTCTAAGTTAGACAGAATGAAGTATAAGGTACTGTGAACCCAAAATGTAATGTCTCCATATGAGAACACAGGGCCCTAGGAGGTTAAAACTTTTTGCACATTATATTTACTGTACCTTTAATGATATGTCCTTAAGTAGGGATGTTTTCACAAGTCTTATAAAATGTGATGTTTGTAGCAGTTCCATGACTGTACTGGTTCTTAGCAAAACTATAGCTAGGTTTACGGGTAGCTCAGTGGTTAAGGCACCCCACGACCATCAAGTTACCACTGTTGGGCCCTTGAGCAGGGCCCTTATCCCTCAACTGCTCAGATGTACCATATAATGAGAAAATGTAAGTCGCTCTGAGTAAGGGCATCTGCTAAATGCCTAAATGTAAATGTAAATGTAGAAATTCTTGACTAATAGTGAGTTTAAATTATGATAGTATAGGTTTGCAGACATATAGCAAATTGTAGAAATTTGACTTTCGTACAATTTAGATTTTCCTTAATTATTATAATTTTTTTTTACTTTGACCTATTGCATATACACAAATCTTGGGAACGCCAATTAGCCTGACCTGCATATTTTTTGACTGTGGGAGAAAACCGGAGTACCTGGAAGAAACCCTTCAAGCACGAGAACATGCAAACTACATGCACACAGAGACGGGAATCGAGCCTGGCCAGGAATCAATCCCGGACCCTGGAGGTGCAAGGCGACAGAGATAACCACTACACCACCGTGCTGCCTCACTGTGACTAATTAACACTAAATAAACCTGTCTGGGTGTTTTTAGGTATTTTATTAACTTTATTGTTTTGTATTGTTCATTTTCTTTCCGCATTATTTTATATATATACTTGTACTATACACACTTCATATAAGTCACTATTGACAAGTCCATGTTCAGCCTAAACCTACTTACTGACTAATATACCATTTACAATATTTGTGGGTATGTAATGATATGCAGTGTGAAACCAAATCTTTGAAAAATTTTGAATCATGGCAGGAACAAGGAAACACTTACTACAAATATGATAACTGACTGCATGAAACATTTGCTTGACTCACAACTTTTAATAGAAACTCATATTTATGTCATGTCATTGTTTGTTTGTTTTTAAAACTAGTTTTCAAAATTTTAGTTTTTTTTTTTATTCATACAGTAAATTTTGTTCAAAGTTTAATGTGTATATCTTTTTCATGCTATAAGTATACACAACTCTTAAGTGTTAATTCTATGCAAAGGTTTATGCAGAAGCACTTCTAACATAAGAATTTAGAACAAAGCACAGACTTGGGTTCCCTTGGGCATTAAAAAAGGGTCAACAAAGTTTTGACGTGAATTGACCCTATTTAACCATGATCTCACGCACTCACTCACCTTCTATACTGCTTTACTCTGTATTCAGGTGACAGATATCAAGGTGACAGTGCTTACCACTACGCCACCGTGTCGCTCTAGGATTTGTTTATTTAAATTCAAATGATTAATTTCTTTATTGGCTCGGCAGCTTAGATCAGAGCTAGGGGAGAAACACCTGTGTCAAAAACATCCTTCCTCATACTTATCTTCATTCTTACTCATAATGAAGACTATTTTAAATTTAGAGCGCAGTGAATCTTACATAATGAAATGAAGCCTGCAGTAACATGAACTTAATAAAAGGCTGAAGGGGAAACCCATAGAACACCTGGTTGGTTAGCCTGGTTTTTGCATGTATTAATTTGGCAGATGTTTTATTTAACAGGACATACAGCTCTGGTAAACAGAAACTTTGCAGTTCTTGCTCAAGGGTACAACAAGCTGCTAGCAGCTTGGCAGTAACAGGATTCAAACTCACATCAGTATTTTAGACCTGTAACCAACTGCTACCAGTGTTATGGAATGCATATTTTGCTCTTTGTGGGGAAAAAAAAAAAACTACAGTGCCTGGCCAAAATCACATACACTATATTTCATTGGACTGCCTTAAGCTTTGATTCTGGCACACATTTGCCATGGTAATGTTTTGACAACCTTATGACAACAACACAAAAATGATTTCTGTCCAGGGTTGCATTCATATTTGAATGATCATTGGTACTGATGACAGGAGAGCAAAATGGTCTTCTCCAGAACATCCGAAACACTTTCACTGAGGTTAAGATCAGAACTCTGTGGTTATAAGAACTCTTTTCAAGTGTCAATATGATTAATTATGAACTAGTTGTTTGAACCAATAGTCTCTTTAGCTCTTTTCTATGCTTAAATCATGGCAACATTTTCAACCTTTAATTTAAATACAGCAACATTTTTTCCATGACCATTCTTCCTCATACTTATCTTGACATTTGCGCATAATGAAGGCTATTCAGAATAGGGTGCTTATATCATGGAATAAAATTTGCAGCAAAATTAATTACTCTTGAAACATGACAGGACCTTGCACAACCTGTTCTTTACCTCATAATTACGTTGTACTTTGTCCTAGGAAGTGTTATGGTGAGAAAGAGGTGCTTCAGCAGTTATGGCTTTGAGCCACCTCTTTCAAGTCTCAGCACTGGAAAGCCTTTAGGGTTTGGTCATTCAGTCATTCAGAACTCTTGTCTGCACCTTAGATGGGAATCAATGCATCTAAAATCATTTTAGATGTAATCCATCTACCTGCATGTTGACTAAACTTTTCAACTGTAGAATGGTGAGAAAGCAAAAAGCATTAAACAGACCTGTGGTGCCCTTTTATAAACAAACTTATTTAAGACTCAAATGTCTCCAAAATGCATTTGTTTATGTTTCAGCTGCAATAAAGCTCACATCATGCATTTACTGCAAACGTGCTGTTTCTGTGTTTGTAGCTTTAAATAAAATGTCCCTGAATGCTCTTTAAGCTTAAGTACCAATTACAGCACAGGGACTACAAAAACAGGTGTGAAACAAAGTGCACCATACATTTATGTTAACTACATTTTTGAAATTCAGCTCAATATCACATTTTAATTTTTACATTGCCAACCAAGGCCATGTCCACACATAGCCGGATATTTTTAAAAACTGAGATTTTTCTACTTCGTTTAAAAAAATAATTCTGTCCACACGACCTATGTTTTAAAAATATCTTTGTCCACATGAAAATGCAAAACGTCCTGTTAACGTCCTGAGCGTCCCTAATCAACAGGGGGCCAATCAGAAGCCAGAAACGTCTTCACCGGTTGTGCTTTGTAGAAGCCTGAAGTCCAAAACCACCGTTGCTGTCTGTGTGGTCTGTCATTGGAGTTTTGTATGTAGCAACAGTGAGCTTCGTAGTACATTCAGGCACCTCTGTTTGTTAACATAATGTGTGAGTAACTGCGCGTGTATGTACACACGTGTAAAAAAGTCCAGTAGCCAACGTTAACACAGTCACTGGTTTACTGTACGCAAGTTTACTATTGCACAAATATTCTCATAAACAAAGCTGGCGTCAAATCAAGGAGACTATCACACAGACATTGCCATCATCGGCACACTAGGTGACTTTACAACAAGGCAAAATCTGTGTTTCCCCTGTCCACACAACACCACTGAAAGCTGACTTTTGGAAAATCTTCACTTTGGAGTTTTCCATAAGCTCCGTTTTTAATGACCAAAACTGCGTTTGCATGTAGACGAAAGACCAAAACCATGTAATTGTTTTATACACCAGTTAAGTGCAAGCATTACATGCTAGCAGTAGTGTTTGTCGTTTAAAAAAATCTGCATTTTCCATTTGCCAGTTGATACTGTAAGGAGTTGGACTTGGATACAAATACAGGGTTGAGGTCAGGGCAAACAAACCAAAAGGGCAGGGCCGTAATCAGAGTCAAGATCGTTTAAAGAGTCGGATCAGGATCAAAAGTGAAACCAAAGTCAAGCCAGGATATACAGAATAATAAGCTAGTAACTTCACATGCAGAATGCAGGTGCGAGGGTTCAGAAAGATCTCTCTTGGGACTCTGGGTTGATTAAGATGGGTGTGTATAATTATAAACAGGTGTGCTTGACTAAAATTTAGTGCCTGTTCGTGGACATGTGTCATGTGATTGTTTACATGATGTAAATTGGTGACTAAGGATCCTGGGAAGTGTAGTTTCATGGTTTGAACTACAGGTGTGACATATTCGAGCTGTTCAACCAATTGGCCAGTCAGATAAAGGGATTTAATTAAAACACTTTCACCCTGTTGGAATAAGCAATGCGGTTATAGAGATGTGATGATCCAGTGCTGGTTCTTGTCTTTGAATGCAACGTGGGAACGCTTTGAGCTCCGATCAGTCAAAGTACAGCGATAAGACTTTGAAGGCAGGCAGCTAAGCAGGAACTTGATCACATTCACATGCAACAAACGACCCAGTAATCTGATAAGGTGAATAGATTAGAGCTATAGTGATCACGGTGCAGCACAGTCTACCTATAGTACTGTTGACTCAGATTTTAATTGGTTAATGGCCGGTTTGGAAAATAAGCTCATTAAACCGAAATGAAGCAGAGGGAAGAAATGTTTCCCTCGCGGGAGGAAGCTGCAGTGGCGGCACCATCTCATCTGCAAATCATCCTGATCGTAGTGAGCGGAAGTTTGCCTTGAGGAACGGAGCAGCAGATCTGGAGGATTGTGCATCATTCCCTCCCCTCTTCCTTGGCTTATAAACACCAGTCCTTCCTCGCTCTCGCACAGCTCACACATAAATGTCCGACTACACACACTCACAAAAATAATGAGACTTAACCACCATCTGTGTAAACAGCATCTGGCCTGATGTGCACACGGTTGTGATGGATGGCCTCTATGGATGTTTTATGGTTCTTGCTGGTTCCCACTATAAGACAATTTGATCAGTGGGAATTTAAACCTGTCACATCGCATTGTTTCATATAATAGAGCACTTGAGGAGGCCGATCATGAAGATGGTGGGAAAATGGCATGAAGTCTGACTTCAGCTGTGTGGAGAGAAAATCCTAAAGAAATCCAAACAATATTTACCATAATCTACAGGGAGCCTCGTCCATTCACATGAGTCCTGCCTTTCTCCTTCAAAAAATCGTGCTTGTTTGTTTAAGAGTTTTATTTACACGAGCAAGAGCTTTTGACGTAACAAATTGACTCCAGACGGTTTCTTGTGGCATGTCTGTCAACATGACTACATTCTCTAGAGACTCAAGCCAGGGGAAAGCATCAGGACTCATCTATTCATGTCTGTGGTGACCACACAGCCCGGAAACTAAGAGGTAATGCTGAAACAAAGTGACTTGAATAACGTACTCTGAAGCTGAACTTTTTAAATAATATTAATAATAATAATAAATAGTAGAAAAGAGCACAGCATCGATTCATTGATGAACAACATGGTTTTGGGAGATCTTAGTACGATTACGCATGATTTCTTCATTCTCTCCTGCTGAAGTCTCCCCCAGGCTGAACTCTCATATCTCTCAAACAGCTGGTCCCTTGGCTGCTTCAGTGGCGCTTATAATGCATATAATCACCATTATATCCCAAATATTTAACACTATAGGGCTTGAGAATGTTTTGTCAGCCCACTGTGACCTGTGGAAAATCCTCTGTATTGTATGAGTATGAACAGTATTCAGCAATTAAATCTAGCTGGCTAGCAGATCTAAAGCCAGCCAGGTTGGTTACAGTTGCTTTTCACATTAGGAGTTATCACCTAATTGTGGTAAGAGAAATAAAACAAAGCCTGCTGCAGCATTGTGAAAGTTTCAGAGAAGGATCATACTATGGGTTAAAATGCTTTGCAGATTTAATGAAATACTTTAACAAGATTATTAGGCTACGGCGGCATGGTGGTGTGGTGGTTAGCACTGTCGCCTTGCAGCGCCACGGTCCGGGTTTGATTCCCATCTCTGTGTGCATAGAGTTTGCATGTCCTCCCCGTGCTTGGTGGGTTTCCTCCATGTACTCCGGTTTCCTCCCACAGTCCAAAGACATGTAGGTTAGATTAATTGGTGTTCCCAAATTGCCCGTAGACTGTGTATACGTGTGTATGATTGGCTCCCTGTCCAGGGTGTACCCCGCCTCGTGCCCTAAGTCTCCTGGGATAGGCTCCGGGCCTCCTGCATCCCTGAATACAGGATTAAGCGGTAAAGACGATGGCGATTATTAGACTTGTATTCTTCATTCCTTTCTGTAATAATATGGAAAGTGTCAACATATAAGCTACAATTGTTGCTTCAAGAGTTCATGACATTAATAACCGTGATGATTTAGATAATCAGAGGAAGATGACTGCAGATCTTTGTTGCATTCTGCATCTGTGACTACAGCAGTATCCATGCCATGCCATGCTTTATTTATGTATGGAATCATATCTCTACAAACATTTTTCAATAGCAATCCAGTGTAATGACTCTTATTCTATATATGTATTTATTTAGTTTGTTTATATATAATACGCTACTTGCCTTATTTCTTTCTGTCTTCGGCTTCAACATTTGATTTGCCTCTACCAGAAGTTCAGATATATATATATGCAGACACCAGTGTGTCTAATTAATAGCCGTTGACTTGGAGTTGGCTGAACAAGGGGCCCGTTGGAGAGCAGTGGGGAATGTTGGCCATGGGTTGCTGCGGTCCAGCTTTAGGGGAAAGGAATCAATTATCTCCAAACTTGTAGTCATATTTCCTGCATTAGTCTGCTTGAATCATTAGGAGAGACATAGAGGCTTGGCCTTTTGCACATCTCTTTTGTTTTCCGCCTTCATCCTCCTTACTGATTTTTTTTTTTAACTGCTATAGTCTTTTCCGCACTTTTTTCCAGTTGTCTTTTTTGATGAATGTTTTTACTCCTTCAGGTCATTTGAAATGTTTTGTAGTATTCAAGATGATGACTCAGGCTATAACCTTGAAAGCATTTCACCACTTTTTTAAAGATGCTTTGTTGGTTTAAAAGTGATGAAGTCCCTCATATGAGCAATTAATTTTTACTCACCGTTATGCCACATATTCACATATTTTGATTTACTACTACAGTACAAGAACCTTCTGTCTGGGAGGCCTGCACTGAGAGATTAGTGAGCATAAGTGAATGTTGTTTAAGACACTGTGCTGAGTGCTTTAGGTGGGGTTCAGCCTTCTCAGGGTTGGTGGATTTTTCTTGGCAGGCCTTTTGGGTTGACCCTTCAGAAAGATGGGTGTGGAAGCTGACGTTCACATTCCCTTCCTCACATGTCCACAGTCTGACCTGACAAGGCCACTGATGCCTACAATTCCAGCACAGACTTAATTGGTGTATTCAAATATCTTCACCTACCTTACTTAAAAGGCGCTACTATTTCTGTGAAATAACTGTCAATGGAATGAATAATAAACACATTCAAAAATTTCATTCTCATTTCTCACTTTTTTTTTGTTTTGACTGCAACAGTCACCCTACAGTCACAAATAACTTGAGTAAGTTGAGTGACCTCAATTGGGGGAAAAATGGTGACCTTTGCCTCAAACGTCTGTCATTTGATCATTTTCAGGCTTGTCATATTTTCCTGAATCCCAAAACCCACCAGTTACCCACCCCTAGCTTTCACATATTTTGTAATCAGTGTAAAAATGTGTGACAAGGACCCTGGACATTCAGTACATTCAAGTCATCTTCATTTTATTTCCACATGACGTTGCTGATTCTAGACCTGACCAACTGGTGCAGCCCCAGATCATAACACTGCCTCCAGAGGCTTGTACGGTGGACACTATGCATGATGGGTGCAGCACTTCATGTGACCCCCCCCCCCCAATCCCCCCTTAACATAATACACTCATCACTCTGGAATAGGGTAAATCTAGACTCATCAGACCACATGACCTTTTTTCCATTGCTCCAAAGCCAAGATTTCTAGTGTGAATATTGTTAGTTTTTGTCAAAATGTGCATGTGAAATTAAATTATTTTCCATGCAAATTCATTATGTTTTTAATTCATTTTTGTTGTTAGGCATTCATAATTTTTTTTCTTCTGTGTAGTTCTAATGGTTTAGAATTATCCTTCTATGTTTTATTTAATGCATTAATTAATGCAGACCAGTAATTTGATGCGTTTAACTTTTTTTTTTTTTGGCCAGGCATATGATCATGATTACTTACATATACGTATACTGACTCTGGATCTTACTATCATCTGTTAAAGTTTGTGTTCACACTTAAGCCTATAAGAGAGCATTGTTGGAAATTTTAATATGTGTGGTCCTAACCAACTGCGAGATTTTTTTTTTCCTTGTTCACACAAACTTCATGTTGGTAAGCTGCTGGAACATTTATTTTACAAATTTACATTCATGGCATTTGGCAGACGCCCTTATGCAGAGCGACAGTGGCAGCTTGGAAGTGCTGGGGTTTAAATCTGGGACCTTCCTCTCAGTATTCCAACACCTTAACCACTGAGCTACACCTGCCTACACAAAAGAACCTGCATGTTTCTGCTTAAACCTAAATCTTTAATTGATGATTTTGTACAACGTGCTGTATTTATCTCCTCATAGAATGTATACGTAAAAGGATCTCTAGATGCCTGCCTCATTCATCCTTATGTTTTTCTTTTTAATAATGTCAAAAAACATGATAAAATTATCTTACAGCCTTTGTACCATTTTTGACAAGCTGAAAAGAGGCTAGACTACATGGGGGAAAATACGTATGGTCTGAAGTCAGTCCTCCCTGTCTTAACTTGAAAACCATAACTTGATATATGCAAAAGTACATAAAATTCTGCCCTTTATGTCTAAACATACATACACTGCCAGACTTTATAAAGCTACTTGTATTCAAGCAATGTTGTAAAAACCCCAGCTAAGCTGGCGTAATTCACAATAAAAATTGCTACATTCATGTGTATTTTCATAAGCATGAACTCAGCAAATGCAGCTGCAATATGAACCAATTCCTATTTCATGAGAAGCACCTGTGTTTAGAAATTCACATTCCATAGACCATGCAGTTCTGAGGCACACCTGTACAGGGCTCAGGCCCGCAGAATAAACACTGTGAATGTACAGGTGGATGTTCATCTTTTGTCTGGAACATCTGAGAAAGGTTTTTATAATGTATACTGTTCAAGCCTCCCTGGAGAGCTTTTATGATTCAAGGAATGTAGTGCAATAAACTGACATATGGGTAACAGTAGAGTCTGCTGGGAGTATAAGGATTCCATTTATTTATTTATTTATTTATTATCGTCAATGCATGGATATTGTGTTCTCAAAATAAGAAAAATATTGAATAGGTTGAATAGATTAGTTTATTGGTATGTAATAATGTTTTTCTTAATCTTTAACCTCTTAGGCTGCATTTGGTTAGATTTAGATTTGTGTTTTGTTAATCAGCATAATTTCGTATTGTTGGGATAAACAGCTTTCCTTGAGTGAAAAGATTTATGGACAAAGCAGGTTTGTGGATACAGTATGAAGATGGTCTCAGCCAAAACACAATGACCTTTACAACATTACAAGAAAACAATCACCATCACTGAATCACTCTGAAGACTTGCTATAAATCTGGCGACTGTGCAAGCAACGTTTTGTAAGTGTGATATAATGCATTACTACAATTGCGCCATCTATGTCCCACCATTAACAATCAGTAACTTCCTTTTGACCTTTCACCCTGAGTGGTAACAAGATCCACCGACTTTCTGATACTGCAAGCCAGACCACGGTGGCACAGCCCTGACCCCTGGGGCGTTATCCTTTGGGAAAGTGATAGCCATGGTGGGGGGATTTCAGGCTGTTCCAGCACCAGGAAGACCCTGCTATACTGTGCGTGTCAAAATGTTCCACTCAGGATGCTGGTCATATTAGTATTGGACCTGCATTCCTTTAGTTAACGATTCAATCTTTGCTAGTATACACATGCTTCTTATTGTAGCCTTGAGAAAGGAAGAACATCTTTTTTTCTCATGACTGTTTCTCCTTTCTCACACACAAACACATATGTTTCTGGCCGATCACAATAGCACAATAGTTCCATTACCAAGGCGAAAGGACGCACTAGTGGACCCAGTGTTTCTATAATACTCAGCCCCTGTTGGCTTGTTCTGAAAATCCTGCATCACAAGGCCTTTTTCAAACACCACTTGTGTGGAGTGTATAGTTTCACCAGTTACCCACCCCTTTCGCATTTTTTCTACACAGTGAATGCCTCTGAAGGCCAAGATTTTTACTAAATGATTCATACCCTTTTGCAGCTCACCATACTTCCCCTTGAACAATGCTCTTACACACTTACATGCCTGCTGCACTGCTTTATACACTCTTCCCAAGCAGGGTAGAGTGTATATAAAAGCTGTATCAAATTGCATGTCTGCTTTAATAGGAGTGGCTGTACAGTGTGCCGCTGTCATAATGACAAATCAACCTTTCAGGCTAGAGGTGTGCCCTAACCACTGGCCCGGCCATGGAGGCAGGGGAGGAAAAAGTTAATTGTCCTCTGGCAGGGTTTCAAGCTTTGTCGTAATTGTAAAGAAATTTCCAGCAGTTTGCACTACCCAAGCTTTATTTGTTCACCCCCTTCCCCTGTTTTAAAGGTGGCAGCACTGAAATGGGCCCCTTGGCATGTAGACACCTCCCCAAGATTAGGCCTCAATCTCTTTGCCTGTCCTGCACTCGGCCTGGTTCTCGCTGCCAGCCGATTGAGTCCCAGAATTAATTACGTTTCAGACTTTCCTGCCGTTCCCAGCACCACGCAGCCACTCGCGTAAATGGTGGACTTCCTCCCTGTGGAGCAATAGCTGTAAAATGGGAGCAGTGACATTACAGTGCAGAAGTGAGTGACATTAAGGCCTGGGGCCTCATTTATAACGATGTGCAGAGAATTAACTTCAATGCAGACATCTGTTTATTTACTGAAAGTTCTGATTTATTCAATGCCCTTGGGTGCAATAATGTTTTCTTACCCTGTGTCCTTTTTCCTGTCATACACACAGGAAAAAGCACATCCACTCCTCATTAAGAACATCCTCAAATATCCTTATAAGGTGGGACACAGGCACTGTTGCCAGATGGTTAAAGAGTTAATCTTGGCCGTTTTCCTCTCAGCTCCTTAAACTCATAGGATTAGCAGTAGTTCCAGCTTTCAGTTGTAAACGTTAGTAAGTTTTACTGCTTTATTTATACACTTAATAGTGGATTAATAAATAATGACCTGAGAGGGTGTGGCCACACACAGAAAGATGCTTAATGTAATTTATTTACCTGTAAAATATGTATTGAGGTGTGTCGCACATAACAAGCTCCCATGACAAGCTGATGCTCCTAATTCTTTCAAAATAAAATACACTAGTAATAGAACAAAGTCAGAAATAATAAAAGATAACAGATAGTGCCATTAACAATCGTTACAGTATTCATGAATTTTGCTGGAGTTGCCAAGCACTAAACTGGGTTGCTGGTTTGGCTCTTACGCAGACACAATTAAGAGATTTTAGAAAACACAGCAAGCCAGTGGTATTTATGTATTTTGATTAAAGTTAATATCCTAGCCCTTAGATTCTTGTGATTATATGCGGTTTGTTATGACTCAGATAAAAGTTGGACTACAAGCATAGTAAATATGATATGCGGTTTGGTGTGCCGTTTGAGTGTGTGTCGTGTGGTTGTTGTATCTAGGATAATACGGAATGAGTGTATACGGCTATCATAGGAAAGCTATGTTAGAAATGAAATACTTGACTGGGTGCATGTGTGTAGGGTATTGTATGTATGGTGTGTGTCTGCGCACATGTTCTTGTATGTGTGTGTGTCTTTAGGCTCTGAAAGAATGAGGGTCTGCACAGCTGGCTTGATAGGAGCCGCTTCCACACATAGCTGAAGTGCCTCTCTTTAGTGGTCTTTTATTACTGATATCCTCTTGCCCGCTCTCATAACTCACTACTAATACTGTATCTACAGTAGTCACTACAGTGTCTCTCTTGTACATTTCTCAGACCACGTGCACCAATAAGAGATGCTGACATAAATGAAAAGCTTCTTCTTCTTCTTTTTTTTTTTCGTTTCCTATTGGGGTGATGGTATGCCTGGGGGGGCAAGTTGTTCATGGTGGTAACAGAAATCTTAAAGGGTATACAGTAAAGTCTGACAATGGACTTTAGAAAGCAGATAATGTAAAGTAAGATAATGTTTGCTTTCAATTTCAACAGTTTCCAATAGAATGTCATGTACTACGGTAATATGATCATATTTATGATCAGATTTTCTTACTGTGTTAAAAATGTTTTAACAGTATGGCATTTTAAAGTGTTACACACATTGAAAGGCCAAGCATTTACTGATTTTTTTTTCCTGTTTCTTACTTTTTCTTTCAGATCTGGCAGATAATCTGGCAATGGATGACTTGACCTTTCACGAGTTGCTCCTGACCCCGAGACTCTCCACAGACACGCACGGCGGAGCGTCTGTCCCTGGAGCAGCAGACGGCCTGTACGTCCCTGCTCGTGTCTTCATTCTGTCCATCCTCCTCCTTCTTTTTGGATTTCAGTGAATCCTCCAGTCTGTTTTACACAAACTCCACTTCAGAATCCCTCTTCATCAACTCCTGACTGTCCTATAAACTGGCCAGTGAATTTGAAAGGACATCACAGCTGATCCTTTGTACATACAGTGAAAGATGATCTAGGCTGAGGACAGAAGACTCTTTCTCCCTTTATGTGTGCTATCTCTGCTTTTACTTAATGAACGTCTTTTTTTTTTGTACTTCCACAAGGACCTGTTCGGTTGCCAAACCATTAAAGAGGTACTCTCCCAGAGCATGATAAATACAACGTATCCTAACTGTATTCCTTTGTGCTTTTATCTCACAGTACAGTCATCTGTTTTACACAGGATATTATTTGCTTTCTGGTGTTTTACACATGGCTTTACACAAAGACTAGAGTTTCCAGTAGTTAAGGACTTAACAATCTTTTTTTTCTTTTAGAGGACATGCTTTTGCAATTTATTGGACATACTAGAAGAGGAAGACTTTGGCTTAAGGTTGATTTGGGGAAAAAAGTGTTCTTCTCTAGTGGACATGGGGTCTGTCTAATTTTTGGACAAGCACACACACATACTCACACACACACTCTCTCACACACACTTTGCATCCTAATTCTGCCACTCATTTCCTCTGCAGTAAATGATCCTTGTAGGAGATCAAGGGATTGGTATGTCGTTGTGAAAATCTTCTTGCTGCAGGGTGACACCAACTCAAATTTATTTGGAGAGATAACTGTTTATTAGAAAAGTAGCTTTTGCTTCAAATTAGCGACGTATATTTCGTTCTCTTTCTCTGTATCCTTCTCTTTCTCTCGCCGTGTCATATTTAGGTGTCTGAAAGAGCTGTATAATTAAAGATATGACCCATGTTGCCAAGTTGCCATGACAATGGTGTCCAAGAAAGGGGTGCTGTGTTAATGGCTCAAGTGTTTGTTTGTTTTTATTCTTATAAAATTGGCACACAAAAGGAAGGATATAAATGTATAGCTGCTTTGCGACAATAACCATTGTTAAAAGCACTGTACAAATAAAATCGAATATCCTATAGACCACTGTAATAATTCACTGTCAAGTCAGTACATTTTTACAGTATATCACTGTATACTTTTAGTAATGTACTGTAAATTGTAAATAAGATATAATCTACTAGATTTCCATTTACTAATTTGGCTGATGCTTTTATTCTCCATTATATGGAACTAAATAACTGAGCTGTTGAAGGTTAGGCTTCAACCCTGGCAGTTTGGCAGTGCTGGGATTTGAATTTTACGATGTTCTGATCTGTAGCTCTAAGGTTTAAGCTCTGAGCTACCATTTCCTTCAACTAGTTTGCATCCCGTCAACCAACTCTACCACTGAAATACTTCACAATTAAAGAAGAAAACTTGTCCTTTACTAACCTGAAGTCTTTACATCAAAGACTTACATCAAAGAGGGAATGGGTTGAGTTTAATGAGTTGATAAAATTAAAGTTCTGCTAATTTTCATATGTAGATACAATGAGAATCTTAACTAAAAATTTAAATATTCCCCTATACATTGTGTTTTCTGGTATCATACTGCAAACAAATGTACTGTTCTAATTATACAACTGTTTACAGTTTACAGTTACTTTTTGACTCCCATGCACATTGTGTGTTCTCTTCTGTTCTTTCTATAGCACTGGTGATTTTCACAGGTCCAGGTTGCTAGCCCAATGTCTAACCCTCCTCCTTTCTCATCTGGGTTTTGGGATGGCAATGGTGCAGTGATTATGTATAGACATAGGGTTAAGGACCTTGCCCAACAAGAGCCCACACGTGGCTACCCAGTGGTGGGAAGAAGCTCAAACTCCTGACCCTCTCAGCAGCCCAGAGCCCTGTAGAACCCTGTCAATATACAGTATTTTTTTTTACTTTGTCAAGTAATAAATATTGTCATATATGTATGTCTATGCTGTGTTTGAAGAACCGAGTCAATATCTACAATCATGTGTTGCCCAGACATATAGCAGGCTTGGAGGCTCTGAAGTAAAAGTGTCTCATTCCATTCTCATCTGAAAGCAATAGGCATATAAGTTCAAGTAAACAATCTAGGACTCAGGAATTAACTTACATTTACAAGCCAGTGGGTATTAAATTGGTTAATACACATTGGCCTGTAGAGAATTGTGTTAAGAAGTCCTGTAATTAAGCACCAAATTCCCTCATTGCTGTTTATATTAAAGCTGATTGAGTTGGAGGGGGGGGGGGGGGGGGTAATCTAAGGCCATTTGGCAGCTCTGAAGACTTTTATTCTCACCAGTTACCCTGTTCAACATTTAGTGATGAGTTTCTTCTTGTATTTGCAGCACTTCTCCTCGGGTGACCAGTATTTGTGATTTGTGGAAGCCATTATTGATGCTTTTTGGAGTATGTGTTAACAGGGTGTGTCACAACCAAACCAGATTCAGATGTTTTCTGGCTTTGAGACCGCATTCTGATTTCACAGTTTTCATATTTATTAAAGTCAGTAAACATGTTCACGTTGTGCTGCGAGTTTCCTCTGTGGTTTTATACTTATGCTTGTGGTTTTCTTTTTAGTTGATGAAACACAATGGATCTGTTGAGATGTTTGAGTTCTTGCTTTTCAACTCACAGATGCCTTTTTGATATCCAGTTTCACGAGTGTGTGTCAAAAACGCAGACTAATTAAGGTATGAGGAGCCACACAAGGCCAACTACATAAACAAAATGCAATTTTCTTATTCATTCATCAACTTCTTTGATCTGTAAAAAAAGGTGTCAGACACAGCTATAGAGTTTCACACCAATAGCAGCAAACAAACCTCATTTTGCCCAAGTGTTTACCTTCTAATGCCCCCCACCAATGTATTTAGCAGGCTCTAATTTATTTCCCATTACCCGCCTAATCTGGCCACCTAACTGACCGTGGGGCCACACACCCTGAGGCAGCGTGTTTTGCATTCTCACACTTGCTCCTTTCTCCCTCAAAGCCAGATAAAGCTTGTCCGTCTCTAGCTGTGCCTTTCTCTCAGAACTTTCGAAGAACCTTTAGAATGGTAACGAAAGCCTGGTTATCAGGCCTGGGCCAGTGGGGGCTTGAGAGAGGGAGGCAGCAGCTGAGCTGACCCCAGCTCCTGCCTACACTCTGAATGTTAATAGAGATGGGCGAATGGGCAAACAGACCCATTGAGATGCGTAGGATGAATGTTTTCTTAGGGTAATAAAGTGGCAATACAAGGACGACCCAATTTTAGGGTCAACTGGTCCATATTATGTGGGGGTGAATGGGGCACTAGGGAGCTGAGGGTAGACTGATTTATCTATTACTGAGAACATCAATTAGGCTAATTTTTTTACAGATATTATCAGCTCATTGTTAGATCACTGTGAGATAATGATTCTGCCACAAAACTCTTTATGTATACAGCATTTGAAAAGTTACATATTGGTTAATTGTGAATTAATCACCCATGTGATATCAAGCTGTAACAAAATGCTTCACTCTAGCCATTTCCTATTGAGATGTTAATGAAACTGATGTTGCTCTAAGAGCCATTCCTGAAACAAACATAATTCTTTTTCTTCTCTCTTTTTTTTGACACACTCAATCCTATGCATGTTCTGTGGAATTCCAGGGTCACAAATTTGTCCATTAGTGAGAGTTCTGAGACAAATAGTGCTCACCTTTTGTTGTCCACTGAAAGTAACACCAGCCCACTTTCACATCCATAGTCAACAGATCCCCAGAACTCCTCATTGGCTTTCCATTGGGCATCCGCTTTCCAAGCCACAGTCACACAGAAAGAATGGGGCCGGCTAAGGAATGCGGGGCACAATAGTCGGAATGCGATGTTGCTGAAAGCCTCCCCCAAACCATGCAGACACACACATAGCCGCAGTAGTACATACACATGCTTTCACGAATCCAGACATGTTGAGGCCCCAAGTGTGCTCTTGATGAAGTTTGGTGTGGGAAAATATACTTTAGGCCAAGAGTGCATAAATACACGATTACCAGTGTGACATTAAGTGATAAATCATGGGTCTAATTTAAAGAAGCTATAAATTGCATTTCTAGCTTTTGCCATCAGTCATAAATTATTGCCTCTCTCTTGGTCACAGAGTGAACCAAATGGCTTGTCAAAACATCAGCATAGGAAATAACATACATTTTTTTAAACAGGTTACTGATGAGTCAGCCAACTAGTAATTTAAATCACTACTTTAGTAGTGTGTGCATGAGATAATGTCTTTAAATAGCGAAGGATAAAGTATACTTTCTACAATTGATTTTTACATTTTTAACCTTAAATATGTTTTTGATTGTTTTATTTCTTATTTATTAATAGAGATTAAAACAATGTTTTTTCCTAACTATCAGCTGATTTAATTTATATTAATACTGCACATAAATACATTTCTAAAGTTTCAGTGATTTTATTATAAACAAGAATTTACTGTAGGTACTTTCTGCACAGGAATGAAGTACTAAAAAAGGAAACACAAATCAAGTGATTTAGACGGTAATCCATAAGCCTATGTTCTCCTGTTTTGTGAATTATGTTAAAGCTAAGTTGGCAAAGTAAAATTGGCATTCTCCATTTGTCCCCCATTCTCACTTGCAAGCCTTACCCCAGGAATCTCACAGCAACCACACACACTCACAAATGTATGTCAGAGACAGCATCAAGAGAATCTCCTTAAAATTTATGATCTGTCATGACTTCTGCAGTATGTTACATTTTACCACAGGGTTGGAAGAAAACATCACTTATCCAACAATCACTTAGAGCCATTTGTGTTCAACATTTAACTTTTTTTGTTATCTGACATACACTTATTAAACTTGTGTAGTCCGGTGCAAATTTAACGAGTTGACTCGTGTTTATAGGGCATTAAGTCGTGCATTGAATGATCTCCATTGGTAGAAAGTGAATGAGAGTGAGAAGCTTTCTGCCATCATGATACAGAAACATGACTTGGATTGCATCGCCTCTAGCAAAACACTGCTACTCAGCGTGTTCATATGACTGTGTCACATTTCATGACATGCAGACATATCAGAAGTCTGCATGTGCTTGTGGCTCAGGGCCATATAATGTGTTTTACTATTTGTGCTTCTCTATAGTATACAGCAAAATGTTAATGGACACATTTGGTATTGTGTCCATATTTCTCCAGTGTATTGTTAACTGTTATTGTGGCACTTTATTGTTATCCAATGTCAATTTCAATGTTTAGTTTTCAAATAATAGGTTGATAAAAGAAATGTAAAAAATAATTGGAAAAATCACGAGATAAAAAAAATCATGAATAATAATGCCACTGCTGATGAGTGATGTTTCTCTTGACAACAGGAACTGTTTTGGTCTGTCATTATTGCTGCCTTAAGTGTGTTTATAAAGCCTTGACATTTCCCGTCTGATTCACCTCACTCCACCTTGAAGAAAAATTTCCCTTTTCCATCCACTGCTTTTTTTCATTTTTCCCCTCTTTTTCCATAGCAAAAAAAAAAGGAAAAGAAATGCATGTGTCACACATTACCTGAATAATGCTGTTCTACATTATCTAAAATCTTAAAGTGACTGACTAATAAATATTCTAATAATATATATTAAAACTTGATAGCACTGATTTGGACCCATTTTGTGTTTAGATCTGCTTCAATGCTTTGTGGCAAAGAATCAAGTCATGGACACCTCCTTAGAAATAGTTCCTTAGAGATTTCCGTCCATATTTACATGATAGCATGACATCCATGATGTGGATCTCCCATTCCACCACATGACAGAGTACTCTATTGGATTGAGATCTGGTGACCAGCTCATTTGAGAACAGTGACCTCATTTTCATGTTCAAGAAACCAGTGTGAGTTGACCTTAGTTTTGTGACATGGCACATTATCCAGTTATCACAAAGGGATGGACATGCTTAGGTAAGCTGTGGCATTGAAACAATGCTCAATCGGTACTAAGGGGCCAAATTGTGCCAAGTGAATGTCCCCCATATCATTAATCCACCATCCGCCTGAACCATTTTAACAAGACTGGATGGATCTATGCTTTCATGTTATTTACTCCAAATTCTGACTCTACCATGCAAATGTTGTAGCAGAAATTAAGACTCATCAGATCAGGCAAAGTTTTTTCAATCTTCTACTGTCCAATTTTGGTGAGCCTATGAATTGTAGCCTCAGTTTTCTGTTCTTAGCTGTCAGGAAAGGCACCTGGTGTGGTCTTGTGCTGCTGTAGCCTATCTACTTCCATGTTTGGTATCTTCGGCATACCTCAGTTGTTAGAAGATGATATTTGAGTTACTGCTGCCTTTCTAACAGCTTGAACCAGTCTGGCCATTCTCCTCTGGCCTCTGGCATCAACAAGGCATTTTTGCCCAGAGAACTGCCACTCATTGGATATTTTCTCTTTTCCAGACCATTTTATGTAAACTGTAGAGATGGTTGTGTGTGAAAAACCCAGTAGATCAGCAGTTTCAGGAATATTCAGACCAGCCCTTCTGGCACCGACAAACATGCCACATTCAAAGTCACTTAAATCACCTTTCTTCCCCATTTCCTCAGCAGATTGTCTTGACCATGTCTACATGCCCAAATGCATTGCGTTGCTGCCATGTGAATGACTGATTAGATATTTATATTAAGAAACAATAATATAGTTTAAATATGAAATACAGCTTATATTATTTTTGCATTTCAACTAATTCAGATCGATGATTATTTGAGAAGAAGGTCATAAAATTACCTTAATGTGTCAAGTGTTCCCTGATATTACCTGAATTTGCATTATATAATTAAGTACAGAATTACTGTACAAAAAACTTGGAAAAAAAAAGTTTTTATGGGGTTAGAAAGTCTTATGGGGAAAATGTCTTTGTGGTTAAGCAGCTTACACACTGAAATACACTAAATCTATGAGGAAAAAATCCAATCGTTAACCGGTGAAAGAAAATACAAAGCCCTTACTTTATATATTTTATTAGGTGATATATTAATAACACAATCATAATTCACATGCATGTTTACTTTAATTAAAGCTAAAAAGTTTAGGAACTCATAAGCCATCATTAATGACTTCCTGTTTCAGTAGATATACACATGAGGTGAGACAGAGGTCTTTAGTAATTTGTCAATGTGTGAAAGATACAGTCATAAATCAAGCAATGGCCACAAAACTAGATACATGAATCTGAGAATAGAGCAATAATTAAGAATTCTAAAACAACCAGAGCTGTAATAAACCTGTCTGGAGGAGGACACACACATAGAAAGAGCATAGTTAGAGAGCCAACTACTTCTCTGAGGATCACAGCTGGAGAGATGACTGTAGCATTTCGAGGTCACCAAAGTCTCCAAATATACAATTAGACACCTCAATGCCAACAAACTGTATGGAAGCCATGCCTTTTCATTTGTCTAACCACAAAGACACTAGTGAAATTTAAACTGAAATGCTGTGGTCGGTTCTATGGTCAGATGAGACAAAAATAGAGGCTTTTGGCATCAACCGCTCAAGGTGGGTATTTGCCGTATGGTAGAGAGTCTGTGATGTAATGTTGCAGTGCTTTTTCCGTTAAAGGTCAAACGTGTCAGGGTACATGGCATCATAGATGCAGAAGTACCAAAAACATTTTTTTTATCTGGTTATCAGTGTCAAGCAGCTATGAATGGATCAATTTTGTATTTACATGTATGTACAGTATTTAAATCTCTGCAAAGTTTTACTTGGTGACCACAAACCCAAGTTTTTACATGGTCATCTCAGTCCCCTGATATACCCCCAATTGGAAACTTGGTGTTAGCCAGTGAGGAAATTCCATAAAAGAGGACCAAGGATTCTGGAGGATCTGGAGAGATTCTAAATGGAGGAGTGATCTCAAATTTGTTTTTCTGATTTATATAGGCTCATGAAACATCTCAGACTCATTGCGTTTATACTGGCAAAGGGAGGTTGCAAAATATACAACATGTGGTGGCACCAGTAATTGTTATACATTCAATTTAGTTAAAAAATCATTTATAAGAAGGATTATTTCAAACTTTTTTTTTTGGAATAAATCTAGTTAATTACAGATTATATTTCCTCTTATATACCGTGTTCGTGTGAGATTACACTATTTAACCACACAGACATTCTTGAACTAACTGTCTTGTACCTAAAAGGTTATATGGATACGTTAAGTGTAATTAAATGTGTGCCCTGTAAATAAGTCAAAGCTTAATTAATAATAAATATTTTATATTACAAATATAAACGTGGTGAGTTTGATGATTACAGAGATTTTTGTTTCTTTCTCTATAGTTTAGTTTTTAAACTGGTTGAATTTTTAACTTGTCCTTTACCCCGCTCTCAATGTTTTCAGATACCTGACTCAGATAGCTCCAGGTGAACGCGTTTTGCGCGTGCACGCTGCTTTGTCTGGAGCTCTGTTCACGTGAGCGCGCAAGCCTGCCCGCCGAAGACGTCGTACCGCGCGCGCGCGCGCGCAGCCAACGCTCGAGCACACGGCGAGTTGACTCCAACCTTAAAGCGTCCCGTCTTGAAAACTCCACCGCGCTGGGTCGAAGGAACAAACTTCACACAAACTTTCATTCTCTTCAGACGGAATCACAGTGCGAGTGGATATCTAACAGCGAAAACATCGGACGAAGCCGTTTTAATACAAGTCGTGTGTGTTTTTAACGTGTTAACGCGAGGCTCTCCGGCAACTGGCTTTCTTTTTTTCACGCAAAAGTTTGACCTCGCGAGACTGCCGACAGAAGTCTTTTATAAAACAGAACTTAATATTTTCAGCGTTTTGGGATTTTAAACCAAGTTTTAACCAGAAACGGAGGGTGAAAACTACCGTGTGTGAACAAGTCCATCGAGTCGCTAAAACTTTATCTGTTTTTAAAGTGAAATCTGCGAGACGGCGCATCTCCCTGTGGAGCTCCGACGCGCTGCTCAGACACATTGTAACCGGGGCGAAGGTCTGCACTGTGAGCGGTTGTGTGTACTTTTTAAAGCTTTTGGCAGTCGGACACAACGATGAAGGCGGTTGTTGCGTTTGCAGTTTATGTGTCCGTGGTGATTTTTGCCTCTGCCAGCCCGAGTGAACAGAAGTCAAAGAACTGCAATGAGGTCCGGACGGCGTACAGCTCGAAGGGCTTCAACAGCAACGACGTCCCCAACAAAGGAGTGTATGGTAAGAGTTACTCTCGGCCTTTCTCATTCAACTTTCCGGCCTTTCAAAGAAAACTGACTCTGAACACTTTTATTACTCTTGCCACAGAGCTGTCTGCCCTGACTACAATGAACGGGGGGGTATATAGCTCGAGCTCCTTATAACCAGGAGTGGAAAAGTTTGCTAAGCTCGAATAGCTTTCCAGTTTAGATTTATGATAACAATGCTAAGTCCATTATATATAGGCCAGGCATTAGGCGATGTTGTAGTTTCGTTTAAACCGCTTAGACTAGGCGCCTTGCTGTGATTTCACGTCGGGAAACCGGTGACTCTTGTTTCTTTTTGTACGAGGAAGCAAATCAGCACTGATGTGGAGAGATTCTGCGGTTTCCTTAACTGGGGTTTTGCTCTTAATTTATATTCTTAACGACGCGCACACTTTGGCTGTACTGCAGTTAAAAGCAAAAGTAATTAAAATCTCCAGTTCTAAATCCAACCCTTATCGTAGTAGACCATAATGGCCATGTAAATGTAGTGATTTTTATCTGGTGGCTGAGTGGGGGTGGGGTGGCTCTGAGAGCTCTTCTGCGTGGTTCAGGATGAGCAAAGCTGGCTCTAGGATCCACTCTGTTTATATCGTTCCACATGTTTCCCTGGAGTAAAGGATACCCGAATCTAAAGTTTTAGCAATAACGAGCAAGATGCATTTCAAGTGTATATGAGTATTTTTAGCCTGCGATCCAGAGGACTTCATGTTAATCTAACACTGAACACAGTTCCACAACACACAAGGATTTGTCTGTCTGAGACCTCTTTCACCTGAAGTAAAAATAACAGTTCTAGGCTAACAAGCTACTACATGCATTAAAAGTGCACATTTAGCTCATTTATACAACTGAGCATTTGAAAGTTACAGGTCATATCAGATCAGATAAGTTTAGTTTTTATCCGCTAACATTTATATCTATGATGGTCGCATCTAGTATCATGAAGATGCTTTTGATGTATTGGGTAACACTTTGTGCTTTACACAAGTAAACATCGTTATTATGTATAAATTGTTTGAAATCCATAGAGTACAAATTCCAAGATAGGGAAAAGGTCCATAGCGGCATTTATATTTTGGTGTTTGTTTATGTAAAATGAGCCTACTTGATTCGTTTCCATGTGTTTGGGCTTAATGTGTAGTCTATGATAAACAGATCATTTTTGCAATTACTGAAGCCCTTTCTTGGGTGGAATTATTTTATCTAATGGTGTGGTGTAATATAATTATTACAGGAGTACTCTGTTACTTTCATCACGATCAAATCCATCATAATTATAACTTATGAGCTGTACCTTTGCTTTTGCAAATGGAAATATTACATCATTATTTATACTGACTAAAAAAATAACCTGCGGACATAAGCCTATGTAATTGAATATGTCCTCTCCTGTCCTAGAGACTTGTTTTTCCATATCTGCTTATTGATTAATTGATTTGTGTTAAATGAGCCTATATTAATCGGAAGTTAGCAGGTGAAATTATCTAAGTTTTAGTCATTGTAAGCTGCATTACAAGGGAAAATAGAACAGCTGTCCTAAATCTTGGACACAATTTGCTTGTAATTTGCCTTGTACTTTACACCAGGCCAATAGCCCATTGTTTTCTCCTGTGTTTCATTGTAATGTAAAATTTGGCAGATTGTCCTCAAGCTCACCTGCATTGATAATCTCTTATTGTAGTGCAACTGTGGTTTTTCGTGATGGTTAACAGGAACATGTTATAATGGCTTGTTGAACATTCTGGATACCATGCACATGTGCATCTCACAAAAGACCCTGATATGCATCGGACTCTTTTCTTTGTCAATAATAGAGCCTGAGATAATTGATCCAGTGAGAGTAACAAGGTCTACTGTCACTGAAGGGTGGAGACTTCTTAGAAAGCGGAAAGAGAACACACAGAGCTCTGCTTTTGGATAACAATGTCTCCTGTGGCTATGGTGAAAACTGTCCACAGTAGAACGTAATTGAACTGTCAGTGTCCCTTCTGATTTTGGCTTTCAGCACTGGCCCTTTTCACCTGGTAGTCAAAACATCTATTCTCCATATTTCCATGATCCTGAATCCACATTATATCCAGAATTTGGCCAAGTACATCGAACACAGCACTGATGGCCAAAATTATATCCCTTCCAAGCCAACATTTCTGCTTTTCTGTGATTAATCAGCAGGGGTATTATTATTTTTGCCCTCTGCAGTTTTTTTTTTTTTTAGATGGTATGTTTCAGCCAAGCTGGCCAAAAAAAAATCATCAAAATGTTAGTCTTCATTTCAATGTTTTTGGCCTTTTGGTATTTTAAATCATATAATATAATAATCGACTCATTGTAAACTTGGTGCTAAAAAGCTCCGCCATTCCATCTTCACCCAGTTAGAACCTGAACAAGAAGAGTACATTTTTTTTTTAGACGAAGTTTAAAACCTTGACCAGTGATTCTCCAGCCACAAGGATCTTTTGTTTTCAGTTTGTGGTAGAAAAATAGAATTTGCCTGCTGAATCTCTTTCTTTTGAATTAAGACCTAGTGCTTATGGTGTTTTGCACATGATCCAGGGCAAGAAAATGATTGAGAGTTTCCTGTCATGTTATAAATGTTTACCTTAATTTTCTTTTTTAACTCCACTATGACGAGCTGAAAAGATTTTGCACAAGTTCATACCTAGACCAATATTAACATATGTAACTTTCTATATTACTGTCATTGGTCTTGTTTCATTTTTTGTCATTTACAGAGGTTGTGCACCATTGTTGGAAGTTGTGTTAATTGTAAATAAGCATGTTCAGCCTTTGACGTAGAGGTTGAACTGAAGGACGATGTGTGTATGTGTAAAAAGCAGTTCAATTAATTTTCCACATTCTGGAGTACATTTTTTTTAGCTTCTCTTTACTGTTGTAGCTTTAGGTGTTTATTTGCCAACCAGTTGGTCTCCTTAGATTCTTTCTGTTTGTGAGACACGGAGGATTATAATATCTTAGGGGACCTCATAGTTACTTAAGCCCTGAAGTACACAGTTCCCCACTAAGGTCTGAAGATTTCACACCCTCTCATTTCTAACCAAAGCAGAGAGGGTCTTGGCCTTTTAAAGAAAAGCCCCACTGTTTGTGATGGTTGATGATTGGCCTAGATGTTGTAAAACGTGGGCGTTGAGTTCCTGCTGCGCAATGGCTCTTCAAAAGCAGAGTGGTTAGCACTGACCAGATTGGTATCTCTTTGTGTCAACAGTTTCTTATTGGGAGACAGCGGAACACTCTTTCCTGTGCTAGAGCAGTCTGTTTTGCCTCATATTGGCAGCTGGGTCTTATGTCATGCCTCAGGTATGGACAGTGATGAAGATCAAAAGCTCTTCCTTCTTTACGCTTGAAGGATTATTTCTGTTCTAATTACTTTAGTGTGTTATAACCAAAGAACCACACGACCACAGTTTCTCGACTTCCTCATATAGTATACATCCATACATGCTCTTATATGGGCATGCTTAATGCTTGAAGTATTTTTGCCTTTTTTATTTGGAGGTCATACCTTATGTTCACCATATGTCTCACAGGTGCATTATGGTAAATAATTGACTAACAGCCATATCACTGCCAAGATAAGACATTGGTCATGTAAGGGCCCTGCCATGCCATACTACTAAAAAAAAAAAACAAGTTTTTTTTTTGTGATGTTCTAAGTTGAATTAATATTTCCTGATCAGTGTCATCTAGACTTTAATCCCAGAAAGCTAATTGTTGGATAGCAGAATAGTTATTTCTGCAGCAGAGCAGCCTCTGGCTTCGTTCATGCTTGCATTTTTTTCAGTAGATAAAACCTTGCCTGAAACAAGTGCTGACATTAAAAAGCTATGCTGTGGGTTAGTTAGGCATAATATCTTAATCTTATATTTACACAAATAACGATGTCTTCTTTTTCAACATTAAAGCTAGCTATGTTAAGGGTTTTTTATGCATTAGTGCACACAGGAGTTTTACATATTAACATATTTTCAGAATGCAGTAATTACCCTGGTCTAAACAAATCTAAACTCAGGAATTACAATCAAATAGTTTTTTTTTTTGATTATATTTAATATTTCGTAGCATATTTGAGAAAACTAGCTGCATTTTGGCAGCTTTTTTTTGGGACATGTAAAATATGCTGTGGCAGTTAAACTTAAACTCATGACTGGTGTGAACACAGCCTGGTGTTCTTTGTATGGGTAGATGGGTAAGAGCAAACACATCAGGAATTATATTTCTCTTTGTCAGTGACTAAGGATTAACTCTTTTGTCAGAAAACAGGCCACTAGAATATCAACAGTATCAATGAAGGAAATTGATCCTGGCTTAACAGAGACTGTCCCTCCCTGTTGTCAGGAAGATTACAAGCCTAAGCACACGTGGTGTAAAAAAAAGTATTTTGCTGTCATTTCTGCTAACCTCCCTGACCCCTAAAACAGAAGTGTTGCTTAAAGATATGTGTAGAGTAACCTGCTGAAGTGTATGAACAGCTATTTCTGATGGCATTCAATTGATGTTTTTTTTTTTTTTGGGGGCAGTTCACCATCTTAAAATTGATGTTAAAATCCTAGGAGTTAAGCAGTTTCTAGTAGTCAAGTAGTCAAATCCCCAATATTGTATTTTTTTTCCCCCTGATCTTTGTAAGCATTAACCGACATGTCTTTGCATTACTTTATAAATTGCACTGCTTTTACGTGATTTGCTGTCTGAATGAATGATATACTTACACAATTTCAAATCGACATTTTTTTTATGTTTGAGACAATATATTTTCACAACTTTGCTATTTTAGTACAAACAGATTTAGACTAACTTGTCATCAGTCTGCCAACGGAAAAATTCATTTCAATCAAAAATATATATATAAATCTCTACTTTAGGGCATTGGCAGCATTTTTGAGATACTGTTATTGAGCTGGACGAAGAGATCAGTAAGGGTAATTAAAGAATCGGGCTATGGGCAAGGCTGAAATGACCTTGCTGCAGCCTGTTCTGTGTCATGGCCAGGCCCTGTGGCTAGCTGGCTGACTATTTGGCTATCAGAAAGAAGATATGTAACATATTGACACACATTATGCAAAGTGTAAGTGGGTGTTTAAGGATGTAGAAGTCTTAGAACTGTCAGCTTTGCATTTTTGAAAGATGTTTCACTTTTTAATGTAGTGGGCTTTCTAGATTTGGCGCACATGTTTAGATTCAGGCATAAATGTTACAGTGCCTTAGGTTCATTCCTACTTTGAAACACGGCCTAGGTAATGGGCAAATCACGAGTTACTGTTATCTTAGATACTTCCTTATGTGTGGACTAATCAGTGACTTTGAGACATAAATATTTTTAGGTGGTTAAATACAGGAAGCTATAAATCAGTTACTTATTCAGCTGGTCTAGTCAACTTGCTTGGAGCAAAATGCAAGGCCCTTTCAGACATGCTGTCCTTTCCATTAATCTGACAGCATCAGAATGTGTATGTTTCATATCTAAATGAAAGCCCTGGTCGGTTGTCCGTAAAAAAAATTGTCATGGCAATCTAGTCAGGCCACTAGTATTATTAATGGACTATCCCTTTTAACAAGGCCTTTTATCAAGTCCCAATTATGGGAAGTCACATATTAACAGATAGTACAAAGTAACCTTGTGTGTGCCTAACATATAATGTTATGTCTATTGAACCTTACCATAACAGCAATCTAGGAAGTGGTGTTTTAAAAGCTGCAACCTTATTCTAGACATTATATAAGAGCTATGGTTTGACTGTAGGAAAGAACCATTTGTAGGATTAATGAACAAAAAGCAAACTCAAAAATGTCGACGAATTGCCGAAGATCTTGATCAAGGAGCTGCTCTCTCTTCATGCGGCGGGTGAAATCTTATATGTGTCTTATGTCTTTCTGAGGTGCCCAGGTTACTCAAAAACAATGTTTTTGTTTCGGAGAATCGCTGTAACAACAATAACGCAAGTGGAACAAATTCTCACTCATTTTTGTCTCTGTCATGGGTATGCCTGGATAAATCCTTCAGAAACATTACTATAGAAGTGACCTATGTTTGAAAGTGCTGTCACCAGTGTTGCATAGCCCATGTCTGAAATGGGCTGCATTAGCATTTTGTCCATGTCTGTGTTCCCTGAATGTAACTCAAGTTTTGAAACCACAGGAGTTTGTTACCGAGCTGTAACAGTAACATTAATGCTGCGCAAGTTTCTCTACAAGGATTTGTGGCACTGCACAGCCTCCAGTGAGTGACGGCCCAGCAGGGGGTGGATTCAGTGTGTAGGAACAATTGGGTGACCTCCTCCCCCACATCCACCACCCACCAATCCGGGTCTCAAAAAATACATACCGCACGAGACCACCAAGACCTGCACATTGGGAGCCCAATCAGAGTCCCAAGCAACAGAAAAGCCTCTGCCAGCTGAGGATTGACTGGCTGCACCACTGAGTGAAGGGGACCCTAGTCTGAGTATGAGAACAAAACTCATGAATTACAAAAAGTAGTTGGCATTATGTGTGATTTAAGCAAGCTTGAGTGTTGCACTTTAGGGGGCTTGCTGGACATCTCTGGAGCCTTGCCCAAGCCCTGATGTGTTTGCTTTTACCCATATACACATACTCTCCATATGGATGAGGCATATTCTTACTGACCTTTTTTATCCCCCTACACTCAAACAGCTTTGAAGCTTGTCTCTCTGGTGACATTGTTTAACTCTGTTTGTTCTTCTCTGAGGGAATCAGGCTGTGCAGTACAGTGCAGTGCCACTTCTGATTGACACTTCTGTAAAAACTGCTTGCACATTTGTGCCTCTTCCTCACCACAAGACAGATAGGGGCGCCACCGAAGCTCCTTGTTAACACTTCCAATTTGCATGTGGAGTTCCCTGGGGCCCATTCACTTGGCTCATGCATCCTGCCTTGTCTTAAAGAGCATGCTTTGTAGGAAGTGTTGATGCAGGCATTCCTTTTTATCTGGCCTTAACATCTAGAAGCTTTTCTTTCTTTTGTCCTCATTCTGTTGGGCCATTTTATCCGTTCTGGCTTGCTCCAAGGCCTCATCCAAGGTCTGGTCTCTTCTCTTTTATTATCCTTTATTGTTTTTTCTTTCTGCTCTCTCTTCTTTTTTAGCTGAATTTAATACCAGAACCCGTTGTTTTGTATGTTTGCCTTGACAGACATTGTTGTTACGAGGTCATGTTCAATCGTGCTCTTTGGATCTGTTGTAGAGGCTAACTGCTCAAGAGAGAAAATTTCGAGAAAAAAAAGAGTTTTTTTGAAAGAAGACATTGTGCTGTCATGTTTCATCTGTGCATGTAATAGAGCACTAGCACAAGTCCTCCAGATCCCAGAGTCTCTAGCATGTGTTCCCATATGTTACCCTTCTCTTACCAGGCACCATTCCATATGAAACTCCCTTGGTGGACAGGCATTGCAAATTAAGCCACGAGACAGTTGCCATCCACTAGTAATGATGTTAATGGGAATAATAGTACTGACAGTGCCAATAACTGTGGTCTTTTTATGGTCCCAGAGAAACATTTTGTGGCTGTAGAGACAGAGGAAGGACATGCGCCAGGGATTTGGCGTGGGTTTTGGGCAAAATCCCCAGCTTTGCTAACGTTCCAGAACCTCTGTAATCTTTGCTAATTATTCCCATAAGTTTCATCAAGACTAGCCTTGATGAGCCTAAAACCAGCTCTCAGCTCTCACTGGTAATTCACACACACTTTCCTGCTACCTATGTGCTTCCCTCATTCTACTTTTACAGACCTTTGGAACATGTCATAAAGTCTTCTGAAAAGGATAGAAAGGCAGTGTTGATTTGATGTGTGCTGTAGTAAACAGGAGGGGGAGTTAAATGACTTCTGGTTCTCACAGACCCCTTTTTAATTTAAATAGGCTTATCTTAAAACTGTTCATACAATAGCTGAAATTGACAAAAGCATTTTGAACAGGCCAGCTTCTTCAAATATATATTTTTTTGTTGTTCCTGCATACCTTGTAATCAAACCATGATCCAGATTTTCTGCTCACTCCCAGCTCCCTGAACACCTGCAACCAGTATTTAGTGTCCATCAATGAGAGTTGGTCAGGTGTGTGATGGCTGTCGACTGTCTGGTAGGCTCGTGGCATTGTGTGTCTGAGCCCAGTCCATGATGGGAAATATGCACAGTAGTCTGATTAAGTATTATGGACTAGCATCCCATCAAGGGTGTTTACTCCCATTTTTTCCAAAGGTAGGTTCTATGAAACACTGATCAGGATAAGGCAACAAACGATGAAGATGAACAAACGATGATTAGGGCTGAAAATTAGCTGATCTTTTATTGTTCAGTTTTCTATTCAGAATCATTTAACACTTCAATTAGGTCTACTTGCAATAAAAAATATATAAAAAATGTGTGTATATATGTATTATCATATGATCAAATATTTCAATATATAACGTATAGCAATAAATTTAATATCAAAATATTTATACAAGTTCTTTTTTTTTTTTAGGTGTGCATATACTGACATACTAATAGACATTGTAAAATAAAAGTAGGTCCTGAATAATATTGCTGGGACGGGAATCACCAGGACCTTACGTTATGGTATCGCAATACCTAGATGCTGGTTTGATTTGATTTTCAATTCTGTATCATATTTTTTTTTATAAATGTCACAATTCCATATTTTTTTTAATTTTTTTTATCTTGTTACATTTCTGAACAAGCTTGGCAATTAATTCCCTCCTACCACAGAAGATGCTGTGCTGCCTGCCAATGTGTGAGGAGTTTAGAGCACACCACCTGCAGGATTATAGAGGAATGGCAAAATTTTACCCCTTCAAATGCAAACATATATAAATTTAATTTTATAAATATATTTTATCCAAACATTTTTATGACTTAAATAGAATATTAAAATTTGCGAGTTAAATTTCTTTTCGAGTCAGTGTGGTGGTACATGCATGGTCACACAAAATGATCACAATATTTACCCACCTTTTCAGTAACTCAGGTCGTTATTACTGCGTGACCTATGTTACATTGCTTTGTGACTGTGTTTTATTTTAATAGAATCTGATCAGATTCCTTCAACTTCTACACATATGCTCATCTATGTCAATAAATCATTGAGGCCTATCACCTGTATCACATTGGAGATGGTTTAAGGGATGTCCATGACTAAAGCATAGTACCTTGGTGTAAGTTTTCATTTTTTGCACTTGGCTAATAGTGCTGCTCTTCCCACCGACTTCACTGCTATCCAGTTTCCTGAGCCCAACAGCAATATCAGAATCATTGTGGCTGTGTTGTCGCATTGAGGGCTTGGAAACATGATCATGGGTTTGACCTCATCCTGCCAGTGGGCCCCTCTCACTCTATTCACACACAGTTCTACTGCTTATCGTTCAGGTTTGACATCTGACAGATTTCATCAAGTCTTACCTACACATTTGTCAATGTTTAACTGTTCGTACTAGGATTTTTTTAGATATGTATTTTTCTCCCTTTTGGTACAATGAGTTGCTTTTGTGGTGTTCCTGCAACGCTAAATCACTTTCTCAGCGAGGGAGGGAAATTTGTTTTTAAGCCGAAAGTCTTAGCTTGTCTCCTTTCATTTGAGCACGATAGAACAGGCTATAGAGACAAGGTCTTTTGGGACAAGGGATGAGCCAGTCTTTTGCTCAGATGTTTTCTCAAAGAAAGTGGTGCTGTGACGTTATGTCTGGAGATTCACCTTTTTTTTTCTCCCTCGCAAATCTTTAACACAAGTGTTGTAATGGAATTAGTTATTACAATTTTTAAGTACACCCCCACCCCACCGCCAGGTAACACACACTAAGTCTAATATTAATTAATACTAAGGCACTTCCTGTAGATTTTAGGTGGTACATGCATGGTTAATGCTCATGTGGCCCCACAAGGTCTTGCATTCCTTTTCTCTACCCCACACTAATTCCACCAAATTCATCGACTCCACATCCTGGAAGACTGTGCTTTTGTGTGCTCACATGGACACACATACATTTGTTTGTATGTATATGTAAACAGTTGTGTACTTTTGCTCTGGGTGGGTATACCAAATTAATTCTCAATACCACCGATGTCGTCAGCTCAATTAGCTCTTGTTTTTTACTTTCCTTAGATTCATGTCTCCTTTTATGGATTCATGCTTTAAAGGCGTTTTCACATTATGGCTTGGGATTGTTTCCGAGAACACTTGACCCCCAAGTCTGGTTCATGCTGTGCCACTGTAAAAGGTGGTCTCCAGAATGATGCAGTGTACTTGGGCACGGATCGAATCAGATATGGAAACCAATCATACCTGAAAATGGAAGTGAATGCAAGGTCATCAGTGCCTGCTTGTCTCCTCTGTAATTTCCTTGTGCACGTAGCACACGCCAACCTCAACCTCTGACTTCCACAGCCATGGGTAGGAAGTAGGAAGGCACAGGAAAAAAAATAAGAAAAGTGCTCTCACTTTTGACAATTTTTTTCAGAAATATCAATAATATTAGGGATGGAATGAAGATTGATGTCCTATTTCTCTTTTTCTCCTTGTGTTAATGGCAGCTTGAAAACCTACTAGGTGAATACTGCTACCTGTTGTATCAGAGGATAAAAATATGCAAGTGTACAGAGTAAAATTATGGACAGTGTCAGAGAGGGATGGGGGAAGTAATCATTCATGGGCACGGTATAAATTAGTCGTGCCCAATGTGAAAGTTTTCTAACTGTCTTAGTCGTCATGCTACATTCCAAGTTGGCAATGTCCTCCACTTACTTGCCAGATAATTAGCCTCATTCTCTCACTCTCTTTGGTTGTATGGTTCGAGAAAATGAAATTGCTAGGCCGCAGGCTCTGCTCGGTTAGACTGTCTGTATGCTGTACAGTCGGTTTAAGTTCATCGATCACACACAACTCTTGCTGGTTCACTTGTGACCTGATTGTTCTTCCCTTGTTGGAATGAGGCCTTGCATTCCAATGTTCCTACGTACCCCAAATCTCTTAATACATAACAGAAAGCCCCTGCTCTTTCCAGCTAAATGCTCGTTTGTCAGCTGTATGAAAGTAAATTCATAGAGTTTCTATAACAATTTTGAAACAAGTTAAACGTTTTACAATGAGCTGACCTAGGAAGTGGTGTAGGCAGGGAGCTTTTGTGTACAGAGACAAAGCAGGAGACGACACACTGGGGAGGGAGATGGAGCCAGACGGAGAATAAGAGGCCAGGTCCATGTTGTAGAATCTTCCCGGGGCTTCTAGGTGAATGTTCATGGATGACAATCTTCTGGAATGTTCACCAGTGGGGAGTTTTAATTGGCCAGACTCTCTGCCTGGTTTTGTAATCAGGGGTGAACTAGAAGCAGAAGAGCATTTTTATTATTTTTTTTGCCTTGCTGAACACATAAAATATTCAGATTTTAACACCTTTCATATAAGCGGCTATTAACCAGGATTTCCCACAATGCCTTCTGTTTCATCACAAGTTGTCTAGTTTGTGTTGTCTCGCTGCCATGTGCTCTAATACATTTTGGAACTGTACTATGTGTTAATGAGAAAATGAGAGAAGCTGTAGCCTTTGCTATGCTACAATATTATCCTGGTTAATGATCACACGGCTGTCTAGACTGTGAGGTCTGTGATTAAACACGTGCTGCTCTAATGCTGACTTTTTGAAAAAGCGCTAGATGGACTCATTGTTTTCTGCTTCTGTATATTCATTTTTTTTTCTCTCTCAACTACGTGCCATCTGAAAAAAATCAGGTTGCTTAGTGTTTTGACAGCTGTGTTTGGCAAGAGATTTTAATTTGTGATTTATTTAAGGAAACATTTTACACACATGCTTTCCAAGGACTTGTGGCTGTGCGCTCTACTGTAAAACATTTTGTTGCAAATCGTAGTTGCTGCAAGTGTAATTCCTGATTCCCAAACCATTTATAAGTGAATGTTAATGTTTTTTTTGTTTGTTTTTAAATATACATTAATCTTCAGTCTCTTTCACTCTTAATATAAATATTCATTCTAGTCTATATTTTACTTAATTTAAAAGTACTAGATGTACTGTTTACACCACTGTTAGTTCTACACTTTTTACACTATAAAATACTTCTCCACTTGGAATTTTTAGTCATCCAAATGTTTTATATTAAATAATAGACTGAAAAGGTTGAAGCCGAATCATGATCATATAATAAATAATGACACTTTCTTCTTGTCCATAGTGTGAGTGCAGGGAGACTTGTTGGTGCCTTTCTCAAAGTGCCTGACCAGTGCAAATGTCAGCTGTATTGTTTGGTTTTTGGAAATCCGTCTTGTTAATTTGCTTCCTCACTAAAACAGCACCTGCCCCATGGGGTATTACTGCACCTTTACAAATGCTCCCCCGTGCTTCTTTGATTGGAAGTGGTAATTCTCTAAGGACAGCCAGATGCCGAAAATGTACACCAGTGAAGAGGATTCTGGGTATCCGCAGTGTGCTGTGTGAACCTGTACTTAATGGAGAAGTGACAGATGGGGTGTATGTAAAATTGCGTTGGGAATGGAAGGAGGATTTGGGAAATGGAAGAGCTTTGGTAATAATGCTGCTCTTCTAGAGTTAGGTTCTCAGCTCATTATTTTTTCATGGTGTCAGACTTTAGGAATGTGGCCAGTTCTATTGGAGTTGCTTTTAAGGATTCTATGTTCTTTTTAGCCAGAACAGTTTGTACTCTTTTTCAGTTTCTTATGTTCATTAGCTTCTCCTTAAGATAGCCAACGCTAACCAACATATCTGTTAAAGTGAAACAACTCTATTTCTTGGATGGAATTGAATGAAAATGTTTTGCTTGATGTTATGAACTATTGCAAAATCCAGTCTTTGTCATGCTTTTTATTGCATGCCATGAGAGTTATTATAGTGTGGGGAAAAATCTTCTAAACTTGTTTTTGCTAGTATTTTCAAGATATTGGACAGAAATAAGGGGAGAAAAAACAATGCCCATACTAATCGGCTCCATATGAGCTCTTGGGCTCTAATATTGGTTTCAGGTTACAATCATCCCTTTTTAATACACTTCTACTGAGGTGGAAAGTCCACATTGAACATGTTGTAAATGTGGTATATGGCTCTGACAAAACCATCAGTTTGCTGAGGAAAAAAAAGATGTTATTTTTGCCTTATCAGGATTTTAAACAAAGGGCACAAATTTGTCTAGAACATGAAGAACCAGAACCATGATAAATACAGCACGATAGAATATCTATTCTACTTCATTCCATGTTGTCTTATGATAAAAGATTTGTACACTATATTGGCAAAAGTTTTTGGACACATTAACATCACACCCATATGTGCACCTTTGCCCCAAACTGGTGGCATACTTTGCGAATCGCACAATCATGTATAGAATGTCTTTGTATCCTGTAGCATCCCAAAGTTCCTTCACTAGAACGAAGAGGCTCGAACCTGTTCCAGCATGAAACTGCCCCGAGCGCTATAAAGACATGGTTTCCTAAGGTTGGAGTAGAAGACCTGAAGTGGCCTACACAAAGCTCTGACCTCAACCCCACAGAACATCCTTTTGGGATCATTTGGAATGCCGACTGTTTACCAGGCCTCTTCATTCGACATCAGTGCCTGACTGAGCGCCTGTTAGAACAGTACAAGGGGTAGGGGTGGATTTGGGGTCTGGGGGATATTCAGAAAACATATATGGTCACGATGCTCTGGTGTCTACAATCTTTCAGCTGTACAGTGTGTGTAATAATTCCCAGAGTTTACAGACGATCTTTGTATGTGGCTAAATGAGAAAAGTTTGGGAGAAGTTGTTCTGAGCAGCCTGTAGCTCGTAGTGCAGTGCTTTGGTGGAATGCAAGTGACTGATGTACACACTCAAAATGCCTTAAGGCCACACAGCGAGGACGAAAGAGATGGAGGACAGATAGAAATATTGCTCCAGCAGCTGGAGCAGAGAGAGAGAGAAGCACTGAAGGCAAACAGTGTTGTCTTGTCCTGACACGAAAGCCAGATTTTGGAAGGTACAACTAGAGCAGCATAATATCTATGATTTACAAAAATCAAATATCCAGCATTTATCTCCTGTTAATGTTCCTGCAATGTTTCACTCTTATGCTTATCCCTTTAATCTAAATTCTTCAGTCTCCACCTAGCGCAACAGGAATGTATGTGGAGCTTCTCTGCTTTCAGGAGGGTGTGTTTATCATTACTGTACGGGGGGGGGGTGTTCCTTGTCAAATGGGAGTTTCACTCCCTCAGTAGTAATTGTAGCTTATGTTAAGTCAAAATGAGATGTAAGATATGGCTGTGGGGGGTTGCTCTTTCGTTTGTTTTTGTAGGTGTACGTCTTAGGAGTGCTGTTCTAAAGCATGGGCTGATATCATAATTCTTTTGTTAAGTATTTAGGTTCCTACTGATAAAAGAATAAAGAAAAAAAAATTAAGTGCGATTTCAGGAGAAATCTTGTATTTATAGCATTTGTGTTTATATATAGGATCTGCTACATAAGATTTGGTTAAGCATATGAAGCCAGTTCTAACCAAACAAAATTCTAGTCAGATTTCACCTGTTTTAGTTGATCTTGCCCTTCAGTTGAATATCAGGTGTGGCCTTTGCTTGATTGAAATAAAAACCTGCAGCCACTCTGGCTCTTTGCAGACAATAATGAACGTCCCGTAGACAGACAACAAGGGGAGCCCGTTACTCCGTCTTTCTCGTAACAGCACGTTGATGTGGCGGCTGTCACAGTTTTATAGTGGCTGGCAACCTGAAATAATCCCCTTGAGAATTTATGACTTCTGACTCAGTAGGCCCAGGGCTGGTGGAAGAATGTGTATGTTGGTGTGTGTGCATGCAGGCGGTGGGTCTGCGGGCCAATGCCCGCCAGGGTCAGAGTGCACGGCCTTTCTCAGAGGAGTGGCTGTTAACCTCTGACCCTAATGGTTAAGCTTGGAAGCTGGTTTCTTTGAGGGATGGGCATTGTAGTCTGTCTGAGTTCTGGAGAAAGGCTGGGGGCATAAAAAGCATGAGGTTAGGTTGTAAGGGCATGAGAGCTAATTTAGGTTTCACCCACATTCCTCTTTCTACCAAAATGGACTGTAGCTGAAAAATGCAGGATATAAACAGGAACTAACTTTGTTGTTAATGAAGAACTGATACAACTCATTAAGATTTATTGTGAGAACACTTGCCAGTAAGTATAAATGGTGAAAATAGAGAAACTTTACAGTCTTCTTTAAAAAGTCAAATTTTTAAATAACCTGTTTTGTGTGTATCATTGTGTTTGTTTTTATATTCTGTTGCTAGTGATGATTCTTCTTCTTCTTCTTCTTCTTCTTCTTCTTCTTATTATTATTATTATTATTATTATAGAGGGGAAACAAAGCTTTAAGGTCCAGATAAGGTGCAGTAGATTTCAACATTGTTTAGAACATGGTACAAAATGAAAAAGCATGATAAGAATTGCAGCGAAGGATGGAGATGATAGCCTCTTGTCAACTATAGGGTTGTTATAAAGCAGTTTTGTTTTTTGTTTTTGTTTTTTTTTAAGCATGTAAAAATGGCCACACTTGGGCCAGTTAACATTTGCATCATATGGAAAGATATATAAGGTTTTAATATAAACATTTTTCTATGTTGTATTTATTTATTTCATTTATTCATTCATTTATTTGAAAAAAAAAAAAACTTTTACATTAACATATGTAGGAAATTGTTTACTGTTTACTGGTTGTCTTTAATCATCCTGGGTTCCTTTGTTACTAGCTCTTTTTGACAATATATCTTACACTATTAATTAAACTTAAAAGTCTAAATTTACCCAATGGTCGAACATACTGGAATGTATCTAGTGGATCGGTGAAAACAGACAATTGTGATCGGGAGTTTTAATGACGCAGAAGATTAAGTCGGACCAGCGTGGCATTCATAGCAGGAAAATTGCCAACAATATCACCGGTAATACCAAAATGGCCAGAAACTTATAGCATTGCATGTGGACAACTATTGAGCATGATAAAATATAAGACTGATGGGAAGAGGGTATGCTATATATTATAACAAGGGTATAATGAGATGAGAAGTCTGTTATTAGGCTAACACGGGATTGAGTTACAGTTGTGCCACATTCTCATGGAGCAAATAATGCCTGAGCCGGGGCTCCTTAGGGTTTCTCATTTTAAACAATATTATCCAGAGCACAAATTTCTTCATTTTTGCACCTTAACTTTTTACCTACCACCACTCGTCATTCATAGTCTAATAGTTAACAGCAGTGTTTTTGGCTGTTCAAAGTTTTTGAACACGCACTTACACACAAGTTATAGTGGGAGATGGTGATTGTAACGGTGCCAGATGGTGATTGTAACGTCGCGTGATTGTAAACTGATGTTTTTATTTTGTAACTAGTTTTTATCCAGACTGTCACCAGTGGCGGGCACCCGGCCCAAAAAAAATCAAAAAGGCATGTAGCAATCTGAGAGACACTCTCTACTCCTACATCTGGCTGCCCAGCATGATCGCACAGCAGGGCTGCATTCAGTAGCGAGAGTGGAGACAATTCATCAGACTGTTTATCTGTTGTTCGTTCATGAATGTTTCACAAGCACTCTTCATTGCATTCAGCTCTGCTGTACTGTCAGCAGTCAATGTACATGGATGCGCACACCAATATGCAGTTGGTGAAGTCAATTGCAGAACAACAAAAGGGATTAAATGAATATTAAATTTGGTAGTATTTTTGATCAGCGTTAAATGTATTAATTTACAATTAAGTATTTCACGTTTTACAACTCATGTCATGCTAACTAACGTGTGTGACATAAGTTTGCCTTTCGAATTTCACCTGTGGAAGTTGTCAGGTAATTTCATCCCAGTCTGACTCTGTCAGTATTCAATCTTCATTATAAGCTAATTCTAGCAAAGATCAGCTAAAAAGTTTCTTGTGCACATGGCTGAAGTATTTTGGAGCCAAAGGATTTCAAATGTTCTGTTTGTCTGCTATCAGTGTAACTATGTAGTTATTTTTTTGGTTTTGGTTTTTGTTTGCATTTGAATTGGTTGAACGTTGCCATTCTTCTATAATACTACAGTTGGCATGGTCTAAACTGTTCACACATTGGCAGGTAGCACAGCTTTTTTGGATTTCGATTAATTAGAATTTATTGGGCAGGGAAGTATTGTTACCAGAGGGAAATTCACTGTTTGTGTTTTATATAATTGATGCTTCTTGAATTTTTAAGGCAATTTCTACTGTTTCCTCAGTACGACTGATAATGGAGTAAATTCAATTCAATTTTATTTGTATAGGGCTTTTTAACAGTTTTCATTGTCGCAAAGCAGCTTTACACAATTAAAATTATAGAAGTTTGCATGGAATGTGTAAGAATCAAAATGATCAGATTGTCCCTGATGAGCAAGCCGAGGGTGACGAAGGCAAGGAAAAACTCCCTGAGATGGCAATAGGAAGAAACCTTGAGAGGAACCAGACTCAACAAGGGAACCCATCGTCATTTGGGTGAAACGGATAGCAGGGATTGATCTGCAGTCATACTGTGTGTTAGGAGGCTGAGAGATGTTTTTAAGTTAGTATGGAGTCCAGTTTGTTATTGGATAACGGGTCTCGAGTCTCGTGACTCTAGTAATGGGCTACAAAAATTACTATATAGAGCAGTAAGTGAATTAATTCATTAATTGATTAATTCTTAAGCATGTTTTTAGAAATGTTTTAGGACAATTTGAATATTGTACCATGTATTATATAGCAATCAGTCCGATGTCTGGAAATTTATTAAAACTGTTTAAAAGTAAGCAAAATCCCAGTGGTGGTTTTTTGTGTTTTTTTTTTTCCCCCCTGTGGACAGCTCGAAGCACAACCATTTACTAGACCCAAGGTTCTTTTCCACCTTTAAAAAAAAAATCGATCCTGTGTGTTTTACTTGTTTTACTCAGGTTTTTCTGCCCAACCCCTCACACTCACTTTGCCCCATACAAAGAGCTAAGTGTTAGGGAGAAATATGAAGGTGGAAGGGATTTTATAGTGCATGTGTGTGTAGGTAGGGCATTGGGGAGGGGGCTCATGTACTTGAGCATGGACAGGATAGTATGCAAATCATTTGTGTTTGCTGCAATGTGTTCTAATGGGATTGTATACTTATTCCTGTATGATATTTAATCAATTCAAATCAGCTAAAACAGATCTAACTCGGTTCTCTGTTCTTGTATTTTTATATTTAAAAGTTGACCAGTAGCTGGTAGAGTCTAATACATTTTAAAAAGCGATTAAGCACAAATCGTTAAAAGTGAGGGTGCCGTGTGTGCATGCTTCTGCAAACCTATAGGGCGTCCAGTTTCTCATTTCAGTGTTAAGCTCACATCAGTGTTTGTTCAACAGCAGTGTCTTGCTTGAAGGACAGAACATTATTTGAATGAGAAATAAAACCATTGAGGATTGACAACCAAATGCCACACATTCAGAAGGCCAAACATTGCTCCTTTTACACACTAGGTCCTTACTACACCGCAAGGCTTAAAACTCCATTTGAGACAGGGCTGTGGATGTTGTTGTGAGCTGTGGAACTGTGACTTTGAGCATCATGATAATCCCTGGGTGTTTGCTGTTGTGGTGTTAGTACTCGGTCATTACTTGCTTTATAGTTTCGTCACTTTTATGTGTTAATGCCCTCCTCATTGCAAATGTTTGAATGGCCAATAAAATCAATGTCTGCCCAAAAAACATAATTTCTACTACTGTCATAAAATCAAACGAAAACTCTTGCTTTATTATACATGCACGCTTTCAATCGCATCCATTTACGCCTGTTTTTTCTGCAAGCCGGGGTCACTTGAGCAGAGTTGTAAATATTGTACAGCAGCCTGTTTGGCTCCCAGTAGCAGCCGTTGCTGTGAATGAGTGGAAGTGTCTGTCTGTAGACTGGAGTAGCAACAACTCCAGCGGGCTGGCAGGGAAAACCAAACAGCCTGTCAACTGAAAGGCCCCTTGTGTTGTCCCTAAATTCCAGCAACCACATTAAAAAGTTAGAAAAACAAAACATTATTGCAGCTGTGACTACGCCGTGACTCCCACTCCCCCTGTACAGTGACAGTCAGCGCGTTTTGCACCCTACTGCACTTGTGGATCGGCTGAAATGTTGGACTCTGTGAATGTCCATGCCATGTTTAAAACTTTCAGTACTTCAACACTTCTCCACTGAGCAGTACTACTCTCCACGTCTTGGCAATGGCAACAAATCCAAATGCAGACCTGTCAGTATCCTGGCTGAGCGACTGTGCCACATTTAAATCACATAAATCTCCCTGTGAAAGTAAGCCTATTTTTATTTGATTTTAATGAGATTTAGCTAGTTATTTTATTATTTTGCTGTCTATTTAAATTCCAGCCTGACAATACTGAAAACATTGAGTGGTAAACTCTGTCTTTTAATGTCTGCACACTGTCCAAACATAGCTACATTCAAGTAAGATACAATGAGATTAGGTGCAAACCATACCAAGGTTCATAATAATAATAATAATAATAATGATGATAATAATAATAATAAATCAAAAGGCAGTCACAGACTGACATCACTGTGTTAACAGATTGAAATCTCAACACAATTTAGAGATCAATTAAATTTGGAGAGGAAGAGCAGAAGTTTTGCCGCATAGAACTTTGATTGGAAGATAAGTTGGTGAAACAAGTGAACATATTTTCAGTGCTTTCTGGACTTCCACTCATTTGTGGCAGTTGCTGCGGTGATGTGCATGTCTTCTCGAATGACACACGAGTTCAATAGGTCTGGCTGAACCGGTCTTGTTTCATAATACCTTTTCAGGAGTTGAACAAATTAGTAGCGCCCATATGCCTAGAACAGGACGATTACTTGTGCAGGCTATTTGCTTTTATTCCTAGCTGTGTGTGTTTTCAGGCTATGCATGTGTTTGTGTGTATGTGTTTGTTTATATTAAAGAAAATACTCCCTGCTGATGTTCACTAATCAAAGGTTATTATTATTTCAACTAGATGTGCTTCACAGTTGTAATGGTCATCTCAGGCTTTAATTGTAGCATGTACTACTCATTCCGGATCCCATCTCTGGTTCCAACACGCATCTACTATGCAGATCAGTTAGTTCTGACACAGTCATGTGCTATGTAATGTGCAATCTCATTGTCTGATGCTGTCATGCAATGCATTAACTTGATGAATACAAGTGAAAAGTGAAAACTGGTTTAGACACTCTTTGCATTGTGCAGAGTGAACTAGAAATGATTTCAGGACTAAACTCTTAACTAAAACTCCTTGTAATTAAAACTCTTTCGTAATCCTGTGTCATTAAAGGCATCAGGTTTTGTTTTGTTTTTTAAACAGGAACATCAGAAATAATGATAATTTAAAAAAATTTAAAAAAAGTTCCTCTGCATTTTTTTCCCAGGTGCTGTCTCCATCTTTCCAACCAATAGTTCTTGTACATTTTCTGTACAAGAAGTCACATAATAGTCAGCTCCTGTGTTTAGGTCAATCCTGAGAAAGCATGCTTGAAAGCTTGAGGATCAGGCGCATATGCTTCTGTGGGGATCTCAAGCTGAAAAATTATGTAGCGTGTCAGCCTTGTCTGTAGTGCCGTGTACACACCCATACCTCCACCGAACAACTCATTGCACGTGATTTAAGTTTTGTAAAGTTAAGGTTCTTAACTTTCTGTTTTCATGAAAATCACATAGCGTGCACCTCATGACATTATCTAAAAATTCATCTACTGCTTCATATCTTGCTGCTAAACAGTGTTACCTGCCTAACTGCTTGCTCTTGGCTAGATTCCAACTGCTTGTGTTCGCAGAATATTCACAGTATTGCACAGTTTTGTTTTTTTACCTAGGGGATTAAAGTAGGCATGCTTATCATGTTAAAGTGACCTATGTTCTGTATGTAGCATGAATTGTGTAGCGTTTTCCTTACTGTTTCAGTGTTATTTTCATATATTGTTGCATTAAAGCTTCATTTTTTTTTTTCTTTTGTCGTTTACATGTAGTGATGTAAAGGGTACTTCTGTAAGAGGCTCTGTCCTGCTTTCTGTCTGTTACAGAAGCCCATCTGAAAGTGTGCCCTCAAGGCTTCTCGTGCTGCACTCTGGAGATGGAGGAGAAGTTGAGTCAGCAGAGCCGCTCGGATCTGAAGGCCCCAGTCTCCCAACTGAGCACCAGCCTGCAGAACACCTTCACACAGAGACACCAACATTTTGACCGTAAGTCCTATGCTCTCTTTGTCTTACACACACACACACACACACACACACACACACACGTAAACAGAGAGAGAGAGACAGACACAAATTATAGTGTTCCTCTACAAACAGCAAAAAAACACCAGAGCACATCTGTGCAAATACGGGAACTAGAACGGAACTAACTCCATTACCTGCATTTAGGTGTATTTCTTTTTATTTGGAGTCACCCTCGTTCCTGTTGTTTTGTCAGCCACCTTCTCACCTCTGTCCAGCGATGTTTCACTGTGACCTAAATTCCCAGCTGGTTCCAGCAGAGGGTGTTGTGAAGCCGAATGGTGTGTTACATTGTGCCTCTTATTCGGCTTGTATATAAATTCATACCTTATACAGATTTTACAAGTTGAGACAATCTTTATTTATTATAGGCTACCTACTCAGACATTTTAAATAACATGGATAACAAGAGAGAAGTAAGTAAATCATGCATGCCGGAGCATTAGCTTATGCCTTATTGGTAATATTTGACTAAATGTAGACAGACTGTGAACAAGAAAAGAGGAATTCAGTCAACATACTATACAGCCAGTAGATCCTAAGGTCTAAATAATTGATTTGTGAAGAAAATCAGAAAGAAGAAACAAAAGTGTGTCCTACCTTTTTAACATGAGGAGCACAGGAAGAGCTTTAGTGCTGTTATTCTCTCCAGGATCTACTTCTCCAAATAACTGTAGGGGTACTGATCATTTATTTGTGTTGGTTTCCAGCATTTCTAAGCTCACAAATATTTAATCTATTCATGTTCACTCATGTTCATGAAAAATGTCTACAACAAACCAGTCAGGAACTGATCTGAGATAAGCATGGAACGGTAATTCGAACACCGCTGTCCAGAGACCTACAGTGTGTTCCCAATCCGTCTTTCCACCTGTCCCACAGAACACACATTCTCTCACACACGTACAGAAAAGCTCGTCAGACAGACCACACACACACACTCCCAAGCCAGGCTTCCTTTCTCCTGCTCATGTGGCCGTAAATATCAAGCAGTGGGGAGGGAGATCAGATTTCTTCTCTGCCGAGGGTGATGGGATGCATGGAAACATGTGACAGGCTCTGCTGACTCACCCAAGGAGGGGAAAACCCCAGACACATGCATGTGCGGCACAGAGAGACAGGGTACCCATCGTCACACTCGGGTCATAAAGTCTTGCAGGTGTAAACTTGGGTGTAATTTACAATTTGGGATAAAAGCTTTCCCATGAGACGCACTTAACTGTAAATGCCAGTTCGGGTGTTTTTATAGTTGAAATTACCGAAGCTGTTGCACTTATTAGCTGATTCACCTCGGTCAGGAGAGTGATGCTTAGATAAACTCTGATGTCAGATGCGCTCTAGTGATCAGTTGTTATGCCCCGCCATGCTACTAGGCACATGTTCATTGTAAATCTATTGTTATTCACTTATATACTCAGGGAGTAACTTAAAACTTGAAATTTGCATCCTCGTCTGAACATCTGATTTTTAAGAAGCCAGTAATCAAATCGGATTTTTAAGAAGCCAGTATTCAAATAATGGAATCCGTATACCCAGAGACAGAACATAAGCAGCCTTCTCTCATGCACCAGGGTGTGGGCACCCAAGTACCAAGCTCGCAGGACAAAGGACAATTTAAAATGTTTCCATTAATGTCCAGTACAACTCCATTATACAGCTTAAACGACAATGCAAGCAGCTCGGGTAACTTGAATTTGTTTCGCACCAGACACAACGCTACACGTGCATGCACACACAGCATAGCATGTCTCAACACCTTTGTGATGCTTTTTATTTCATACCGTTGCTTCTATTGCGTGTAGCTTTCATTTCCACTTTCCTTTTTCAGTTTAGTAAATATGACAGAAATCTGTGAGTATTAAAATTGCCTCCACAAACATAGACCATTTATTAAGCTAAATGTTGCAGCATTTTAAACTACTTAGTAGTTTAAATGCTTGAGGTTTGCATTTTAAACTACACCAGAGTGCACATTGCCAAAGGAAAATACTGTATACTGAGGTATTAAGCTGAGATTCATCAAAGCTTTTGCTGTGTGCACGTGTGTTTTTTTAAGTGGTAAATGATACTTGATTGCGTCCTATTAAATACACTTTTACTCTTTTCTATTGGTTAACCGAATATCTCTTCATTAACTTTAATTAGCATTAAAGATATCTAAATAATACAATTGCACATACATGCTTAAATTAAGAATTTACCTAATTACATGGATTTTGTGTGTATTTGGCAGAAAATTACTGTGGGGAAAAATAAAATCTTACAATCTGACCTGCATCATGGTGGCATATGACACTTTATGAATATGCATTTGTGTGGAAGAGAAAGTGGAGAACAAGTATCATGTGACCTTCATAGCAGGGGAAGAGCAATTCATCAAGGAGGTTTTATGGAGTGAGACACACACACCCACACAAAAAGGCACCAGGTTTTGCATGTAATGAAAGTGAATGTGAGACATAGTTTTTCTAGCAGGATGTAAATCTCTGTTGGTCAAAGAAAATTTTTAAGGAGTGATGCTGATGAATATATGCACTCCACCCAGATGTGATTAAGAATGTGACGTTTCGGAATGCAGTGGCAGCCCTATTCCTCCCCCTTATTCCTCCTTCTTGCTCCCATTCTCTGCCCTTTGTTCCTTTTCTCTCCTTTGCTCTGCCTTTCATGCCTGTGCCAGCTCCAGGTTCTAAGTTCTTTTGAACTATTACCGTGGGAATAAGCTTAGAAGTGCTCGTCAGTGAAAACGGTGCAGACACTTTGTTTAACGAGCTAAACAACCATATAACTGTAAAATGTTAGACTCTCTTGGTCCAACAATGAAGAGTAAATAAATATCACCACATGACAGTGTAGTTTTACCCTGATTTTTAAACTTTTAAAACCATAAAAGAGCTGTTGAAATTTGCTTGAAGTAGGTGAATTTCTCCCATGGAGTAAAGTGTTGCCACTGACATCAAACAAGTGCGCGGGCCCACAGGAACCAGCACTGATTGTATACAGTGGACTTGAGATGGTGATGATGATGATAACACACCCACAATTGAGCAACCAGAACTACAAAGTAGAATATTTACAGTAAGCACTGAAGATAAATAGTCATTAAGATAAAATGAACATAAGTATGCATGTTTGTTTGTGGGATGTGGTGAGAGTAGCCTCAAGGTTTCACTCATGGCTCATAATAGATCCCCTTCAGTCTGTCTGGTCTGGGTAGCTGTGGCCAGGTCAGGATTGGCTACAGGATTAAAACCCCCCTACCCAAACTCTCATGTCTTGCACCACAGCGGCGTGGCAGGGTGCCTGCAATCCCACAAGAAAAGAAAGGAACTCACCAACTAATTGGTACAAATGGGAAGCAATTACTGGTTGGGACAAGAAAGGTCAAGGAAGATGGAATAAATTGAAGGATGAATAGAAGAGAGCATCGAGCTGTGTTGACCAGAAACCTCTTCTTTTTTTAACTTCTGTTTTCTGGATAGTACAGGCACATGTATAAATGTTAGAGGTTTTCCTGGGTAATAGTACAAGCATGCACAAGCAAGAAAAGAAAAAGCCTGGCCCATTCTCATGCCAAATTTGATGTACTTTTATTCTCTAAATGGGTAGTCTTGCATATAACTACTGGCTAATGGGTAGCTCACTTTAATTAACATACCAGTGGGAGGTCTCAAACTCGTTTAATACTGATCCATTAGCTTTCATTTAATGATGAAACATAAACGACAGAAAAAAAAGAAACTTTTTTTTAAATCAAACTTTTCAAATCAAAATTTATAGAAATCTAACTGACTCTGCACACAAGGTTTAAAACTGGTTGCATTAGCGTGACTTGGATAATAGCTTTTCTTGCTGGTTCAAAAAGAAGAAAAAAACAAGTAGTATGCTAAAACTTTGCATTTTCAAAAATATAGTGATGGTTTCTCGCTTTGCTGACTAGTGACTTACCTCTTCTATTTCATGCATGTCTGTTTTCAACATGCTTCTATTCTGTGCCCTCTTCTTCTTCTCCACCCATTTCCTTATCTCTTACTTCTCCAATCCATAACTCATGGATCTGCTGTACGACTAGCAACTTTTGGCATTGTTTACCATGTAGCTGGGTTGGGAATTCGGTAAAATCGCACTAAAGCGCTCATATGCTTAAAAAGGAGCAGGCTAGACTTCCTCCCTGTACACGCACGCACCACCTACCATTTTCTGAGTCTATGCCAGCGTGAAGTGGAAGTGATGGTGCCTGGCTAGCTCGGGTAGTATGCTAGTTGGTATGCTAGTTCTGGTAGAGTTCAGTCTTGGCATAATCCCACACCATTATTTCTGGTATTACTTGGACTGATGTAACTGAGACGTGAAAACAACTGTTTAACACCCAGACATTTAAGTGCATCAAATTGTTGTAAATAGGCAGGAAGGGCAACGTTAATACAAAGAAAAAGACTGTATGTATTAATACTTATTTCTGGGTATGCGTGAGGATGGGGGAAAGTTGAAGCATTTCAGTGGAATTCTCATTTTGTTCAGATTAAGGAAGCCTGGGCCATGGGGAGAGTTTCATGGGAGAGGGGCTGGATTATTTGTGGTGGGGAGGGGGGGTTGACATTCCACAGGATGAAGTAGGTCATTGTTCACTGTCTCCACTGAAGAGGGCTTTCTGAAGGAACTGATGAACTGAAAGCAGAGCATAGGGAATGAGAGAGGCTCGAGGCAGGGTACAGGTCCCTTTTTGGTGAAGGGGGTCTGCATTATTCAGTAATCCTATTGAAAGTTCCTCTCTGAAGGACGGAGCAGGAACAGGGCCGAGACAAAGGAAAAAACGAATGGAATGTGACAACAGAAAAATGCCATTGATGGTGGTCAGTCTCAACTGGCTTGATGGGTGAGATGTTACCATTTGAACAGTAGGCTGCCCTTCGTTCTTCCTTTCACTCTCCCCGTCAGCACTTTTCTCCCATAATAAAAAGTTATTTTCCTAGAGGTTGCAAGAAAGTGTTGGGAGAACAATGTTGGGTTGAATGGAAAAGCATTAATGACTTTGAGAATAACCCACACTTATCTAGCCTCGCTGGCAACACTAGTGGCTTTTCTGGATGTGAAAGAACAAACCTTTTTGGAGTATGAAACTTGTATATGCACGTTTATGTATATATTTTATTATATGAGAACATATGTGTACGTGTGTGTGTGTGTGTGAGTAAATCGTTAACATCTCTAGGTTGTTAAAAGGTAAAAAAAAATTGTGATGAACTTGCTGTTTATAGTTGAGATGTGTTACTGGTTATGAATTCCCTTCTGTTCATCTGACAAACATAGTTACATATTTTTGTCCCAGTAAATAATGAACAGACTTTTATATCAAGGTTTGCTTTGTTTGGTATGTCCGGTCTAATCTAACCTCTCTTGCTTTACTGTTCCCTGTTCCTTGTAGAGTTCTTCAAAGAGTTGCTCAACAATGCTGAGAAATCACTGCACGACATGTTTGTCCTCACCTACGGGATGATGTACATGAAGAACGCAGAGCTCTTTAAACACTTTTTCCGTGACTTGCGGCTCTACTACACATCAGGAAGCTCTGCCGTGCATCTTGACAACATGCTGTCAGACTTCTGGTCCGAGCTACTTGAGCGGATGTTCCGACTTCTCAATGCACAGCATGAGTTTAGCGATGCATACATGGAATGTGTGAGCCGGCATACAGAGGAGCTAATGCCATTCGGTGATGTGCCACGCAAGCTGAAACTGCAGCTGAGCAGATCCTTCATCGCTGCCCGCACCTTCACTCTCGGCCTGGCGCTCATACCTGAGGTGGTCAGCAAAGTGTCCACGGTGAGCATGATGATGATGATTCATTCACAAGGATAAAGGAGATCCTGAAAGGGAATGTGACCTTATTATGATTTTTTTTTTTTACCTTTTGGTTTATTATTGATTAAAAGCTCTCTACTGTAATTGAGTGGAATGAATCGGATTAACGGTCCTTCGCTTGCTCAGTATTTTTTTTGTCATTCCTTCACAGGTGAGTGCCTCTCCAAGCTGTGTGCGTGCTGCTATGAAGATGCTGTATTGCCCATACTGTACAGGTCAAGTGGCCCTGAAGCCCTGTAAAAACTACTGTCTCAATGTGATGCGTGGCTGCCTGGCTAACCAAGCTGACCTTGACACTGAGTGGAACAACTTCCTGGGTAAGGAACGGGTGTGGGGGAACAAGGTGTGAAATTGGGTATTTCCTGCCACTTTTTTGTGACAACATATAATTTAAGGGCTGTCCATAATGACTTCTGAAGGCTAAGGCTTAGCTTGTTGCTGGACTTGTAGCGTATCCCTGGTAGATGCTGTGACTCTGCTGTGCTTTCTTACAATAAAATACCATGGACTTACCCTGACATACACAATGTTAGTGGCTAGGGGTGGCTTTGCTTACCCAATACAGCAGCTCTGTGGAGCCTTGTTAAGCCTCCTTGCTGTTCAACAGTTCTTAAGCACAGCAGCCTGTGTTGTCCTATTAGCCAGCTCTGTGGTTCCCCCAAGTGGTAAACATTAGTTATAGCAGCAATCACAAACTATGCGTATACACATTGTTCAGCTCCAGGAATCAAGTGCCACCACTCTCTTGTTTACCATTTCCCACCAAATGTAAACAATGACCAGTGAAGCAAAGTTCATGCAGAGTTAAACCAGATTGCTTTCAGAAAATGTTTAAATGTGCAGTGCTTCAGATCTTTCACGTCTTTCATACTTTCCTACTTAGTCCACTCATGTGTTGGCCTTTTAGATGCTATGCTGAGTCTGGTTGATAGACTGGAGGGGCCGTTTAACTTCGAGTCAGTAATAGATCCCATAGATGTGAAGATCTCTGATGCCATCATGAATATGCAGGAGAGCAGCATGCAGATCTCACAGAAGGTTAGTCATCACCAGGTTTTTAACAACATAATATTTTACTATTGAACCAATTTGGGTAACTATTTGAGCATGTAATGATGCTGATTTTAAATCCTTGCAAAGATTAAAATATTAAGTTAAAGGAAAGTATATAAAATATTTATTTAAGCCTCATTACATATTGCACATGGTTTGTTTTCTTTGCTTCATAATTTCTGTTTTTAATGTTCATCATTCTTTTAATTGCATTTTACCTTAACATGAATTCTGATTCTAGATATTTTCCGTGCAAAACTGAATTGGGCAAAATAAAAAAAAAATAACCGAATTTCTTACTGTTCCTACACTTCATACTAGGCACATGGTGAACGTGGAAAGAAAGACAGGTCACTTGGCTTGTAATTGTAGAGTTTTTAACCTGTTTGGGTCCCTCAGGTATTCCAGGGTTGTGGCCAGCCAAGGATAGCATCACGTTCCCGGCGTTCTACTAAAGACTCTGGATTCCCTGGTCGCTTCCGACCATACAGCCCAGATGCCAGACCCACCACTGCAGCTGGCACCAACATGGATAGACTTGTAAAAATATATATTTTACTTCTAGTTACTTTCACTGTTTAACTTGCCACTGTTGGCAAATTAATTGTAAGGTAATTTTATCGAAGATGAAGGAGAAAGTCTTTTTCACTCAACTCTTCCCCCAGGTGGCAGATGTAAAGAAGAAGCTCAAGCATGCCAAGAAGTTTTGGTCTACTTTACCGGAGACAGTCTGTGTTGGGGACAGGGTCACACAGGGTGACGAGTGCTGGAACGGCACAGCCAAAAGCAGGTGAGTGGGAACAGTTCCTCACTGCCAGCAGTCTACTTTTTGCAATATGTTTCTTTGAACCTTTGTTTTATTCATTAATGTTTGTTTTTGTTTTTTTGCTATCTCAGGTACGAGTCTGTGGTCTTGGGCAATGGCTTAGCCAACCAGGTCTCCAATCCTCATGTTGAAGTGGACATCACCAAGCCGGATGTGGTGATTCGCAGACAGATTGCTGTGCTGAAGGAAATGACCACATGGCTGAAAGCGGCTCATAATGGAAACGACATCACGTATGAAAACGGTAAGAACTGGTCGCAGTGGCCCAGACTCCCATTAAACATAATGACATCACTATGTATATTACATCAGTGCTTCAGCTGTGCTCAACAGGTTTAGTCTTCATATACATTGGGCTCATTGTACTTACAGTACAAACTGCTAAATCTATCTAGGATGCCTTTTGGTAAATCGTGACATCGTCGGGCAAAATTGTTTTAACTAATTTGTTCTCTCTTCTCTTTTTGTTAAAGAGGATGGCAGCGGAGAGGGTAGCGGCAGTGGCTGTGACTCATCCTCCTGCGATAGCGACAAGGATATGTATTTCTCCACACCAACGCCCGTCAATCCCGGCATCAGGATGAATGATGTAGGGTCCTCCAGTGGTGTGCGGCTGGCACCGTACAGCCTGGTGCTGACCCTGGCAGGTGTTGCTCTGATCCTTCTGACCTCCCACACCAGATAAGAGTGCTTCTGAGGAAAAGGACAAGCATTAGTGTGGAGAAGAAACTGTCAGTGGGCTTTAAAAAACAAAAACAAAAAAAAAACATACAAACAAAAGAAAGAGACCACCTTTAAGACTATGGTCTATCTGCCATCTAGGAAAGACTCCCAAGTTATTAATACTCAAATAACTTCACCCTAATATTGTTTTTTTTTTTTCTTTTAATACAAATGGACTCTGATGTACATGGGATTCTGAAATGGAAACACCTCCTTTTCCTACCATTTTCACCTGGACCTTGCTTCACAAAGTTATCAGTGTTTACAGTATCACATGGATATATGTATATTCTTTTTTTTTTCCCTCAAAAAGAGCTTTACAGGCTGAACTATGCTCTATATTTAGGTTGTTTGCAAAAGTGTGAAAGTTAGCGTGAATGACTTATTGTTTGAGAGAGCCTTTCCTAAGATAGCTTATTAATGAATTTCTATACCATGTTTAGGGAATAAAACGAAAAAATGTAGCAGTACACAATCACCGGAGTTAAACACCTTTTATGTGCCATACAATCTGATTGCCAAATTGTATGGCATAGATTCTTAAGGCAAGCCTTAAGAATAAAGTCCCCTGCATTAAGCTTTTCTGTTTGTAACGGTAAAAAATGTGGGCCAAGCCCCAGAAGATGGTACAGAGTAAAAATAAATAGCTAGCATGGGCAGATTTGAGGGCTTTTTTCTTTTTTTTTTATAAAAAACATCTTCTATTAGGGAGGTCTTGTCCTATAAGCAAATGTATGGAGTGATTTTAGAAAATGGAGCTGAAAACTTTGGAAAGTTGCCCATGTTTTCAGCTGATCTGAGAGCTGATTCGTTCATAAAAGGCCAGCATATACAAGGTGACCTGATAACAGCACCTTTTAAGTGAGGAGTCTGCTCAGACATAATCATTCAACTTAATTCATTTAGCTACAGCATGCACACTGCGATTGAAACAACCTGAGCGCACGCTGGCTGTTCTGTGCACGGGTGCGCTTCACAAGGAAGGAAGTCGCACCCACCTGCACAAAGTGTACATGTGAATTAGTTAGAACAGATTTTAAGACATGGAAGTATAATAATGAAAATAACACAGGGTTTTATTTGATTGTTTTTAAATTTTGCTAGAAATGTATTCTAAGGTGTAAATCTATATATTGGGTACGACAGCAAATTTGCCTTGTCCAGAATGACTGATGGTGCTGACATGAGTGAGATGGAGTGGTTTCTGTATGTGTGTATGTTTTCTTTCTTTTCATTTGTTTCTCACTGGTTTAATGCAGACCTATGAGAGTACCCTATTTAAATCCATTCTTTCCATCTAATAATTTCTGCATTACATTCGAGGCTTATTTTCTCCTAACCCGTAACCTTGGTACGTTATTTTTAATGTGTCTTTACATTGGGAGAAAAAGGCATCTCTGACAACAGTTGTTGTATTGTCTGTAGACTGCTCTACAGGCTCAAGTACTGGTAGGTTTTCTTTTTGTTGACTGACAAGTACAGTGTTATGTTAGAAAATGGCAAAGGTCCTAATGTTACACCTTCTAAAATTAACCCATCTGTCTCTCAGTGAACTGCTCCCTCCTTGCTCTTGTACAGTAAGTTATTTAACTGCATGTCTAAGTTCTTTTACAAACATGACATAATGTCCATAAAGTGCAGTATTGGATAAAAATATATATTTATATCTGTAGATGGTTGCATTTTAACAGTTTCATAAATGATCTGAATTTGTATTGGCTTCAAATTTTATGTAATGTAAAGCTTTTTGTTTATAAACCATTGTCATTCCTTTTTTCCCCTCCACTAGTTAAGTAAGGATGATGTAAAAGGTCTGCAGAGTGAATGATGGTATTGCCCGTGAACTCATGAGTGTCTTAGTGTCATATGCACTTTTTAACTTGCTATTGAAAAAGCCCAATACTTGGAGTGCTAATAAGAATCTCGTCAGTGTCTGTTGATTGGAGGCCAGTTCTGCACTCCGAGAACCCAGTACAGTGGTCGAGCATTTTTAATGGTCTTTTGAGTCCACTCACATTTATATGCAGAAAAATCACCCATCAGTAACGTATCTGTTGTTTTGCGTGAAGGGAATAAATGGAGAGCAGGGTAACTTGTCTCCATAACAAATCTCCCTTCTGTTGCGCACAAAAACGGGAATGCCGTTTGAGGTGAGACGAACGGTTAGACTGGGAATACTGCTTTTTCTTTTCTGATCCAACAGACTTTAGCAGGAATACTGAACTACAGAATAAAGATTGTGTAGTCGTTGACCCCGCACAATGAAACGGCGTCATCTTTGAAAAGGAGTTACGAGAGACTCGAGTTACTGAGAGTAAATGATGTAAATATGGAGCTGTTGGTTTAGAGAGGTCGGTGTCTGAGAGGTTATAACAGTACAAGTCTTACTCTTTCAGAGGATAGACTTAACATGGGGAGGGGGGAACATGTTAAAAAAATGTAAGAAAAAAGATGTATTAAACACATCGAAGTCTTGCAAAAATAAAGGCTGCAGATGTTTCAATTTGTTGTCCTTCTTTGTCATTTCTCCAACGCTGTATTTAGGCCAAACAGATTACTTGATTGTTTCATCATTTCTATGCTTCCCACTACTGCAGTACTGTTCAGAGAACTTTTTATTATTTAAATGTTTATTGCCATGGAAGTAAAGTATTTGCTGTTTACATCACCCACTGAAATAAAAATACTTCTTTTCCATACATACAGATTTAAAGAATCCAGAAAATGCATATCATGTCTTTATTTTGAGGTGGATTTTTTTTCTGGAATATGTACTGTGGTGAAGGGAAGGATTAGTATACAATTAAAACATGAGAGCCCTTCATGACTTTAATCCTGTATTTATCGTGGCTTTGATTCCTGCTAGTTCTGAGTTATAAAGCAAAGCCAAGTTTAGCAATCATCCAAACAACCACTTGTGCGGTGGTAGCATGATGCATGCAATCACACACAGATCTAATGTTCACATTAAACATCAAACACATCATTGTAGGGATTTAACTGATTTTTGAGTTTTCCAGTTACAGCCGATCTCATGGAATTTTTAGACGCAAATGTATTTTACATAAAATGGTGTATTAAAAATTAATGAATTAATATTTGGGGCCAAACAATTTGATGAGCTAAGCTGGACATTAAAATAAATGTATCATTTGCATTACAGTACAGTATATTCAGAATTAATCAACATGCTCTGACCAATCAATTGACCAATGTTGTCTTAAAGACAGTAATTACATGGCCTGGTCCAAAAAAATATAAAAGTCAGACACTAATATTTACTTGATCATCTTTAACTATTGTGGTGGAAATCCTGAAAACTATAAAGACAAGTATTGTAAGTCATTTACTGGGTAAGAGCAAAGTTACAACAGATTCTTCAAACTTCTTCAGAAGGACAAGTCTCATATAGCAAACAGTTTCAGCATGGAAAAGGAGATTTATTTCGCCTAGCCATTCTGTTTTAAACTTCCCTGACAACATAATCTACACCCCGTACATTGTGTTCTTGCATACAAGGAGTTGATTTCCCTATCTGTCTCTTTCTATTCTATCTTAGGCTTTGTCCTTCTACAATCTAACAAGCGTCTACAGTCTCATAGCACAAGGACAAAGTTGTTGTTTTTTTATGCATTGTTTTAACAAATTTATTCAATGTCTCAATTATTTTCTACCAAGAGTTACATACATTTTTTTTTTTTTTTAATTAATAACAGGAAAGCTGAATCACTATAAAGCACATAGCCATGATCTTCAGTTGGCTTAGTGTCAGGACAGTTTGGGCCAATTTATGTGAAAATAATTCTTCCTGCTCCATTAATAGCTATTTCACAATTCTGGAATATACCCATGCTTTCAGGGAAGTATTAACTCACTGATGTGATAACCTGGCCATTCCGTATATCATAATCTGACTTCATATTATTGCCACATAACATTGAGTTCTAGACTGAGTCTAGACCTGACCAACTGAATCAACACTAGATCATAACGCTGCCTCGAGAGGCTTTTACAGTGGGCACTATGCATGATGGGTACTTCACTTCCATTTTAACCTCGTGCACACACATTGCTCTAGAATAGGGTCATTCTGCATTAATCAGACCTCATAGATTTACTTGGTTGCAATAAATTACATCTTTCTTTCTTTATAAAAATGTGAAATGGTGTTTATTTCTGCCAGAATTCATTTTAAATCACAAACTAAAGCCATAACTTAAGATGAATAAATTGATGTAAAACATGAACACAAAAAAAATTTTGATAAACGTCTGTCCTAGTTAATTTACGGAATGTTGTTTACATTCTTTTAGAATGACCTGACATGTAGAGGATAAAAGTAAAAGCGAAAAATTTATTTGTGTTTAATAACAAGTTAACTATTTCATTCCACTACTTATGGTGGCTGATACGTGCAAAACAAAATAACAAAACCAAAAACAAAATGAAAAATCCAAAGATTTGCAATTTTTTTTTTCAGTTTTGTAATTTTGTTTTTGAAGTAGTTCTTTTGTTTTCAGTTTTGTTATTTTGTTGTTGGTTTTGTAATTTTGTTTTCATATTTCTTTTGTTTTTGGATTTGCTATTTTGTTTTAACGGTTTTGTTATTTTGTTTTTGGATTTATTTTGTTTTTAGTTTTGTTATTTAGTTTTTTGACTTGTAAGTTTGTTTTTTAATTCATTTTGTTTTCGGTTTTGTAATTATGTTTTCAGTTATGCAATTTTGTTTTCAGATTTGTTATTTTGTTTTTGGATTTGTTATTTTATTTTCAGTTTTGTTGTTTTGTTTTGCACTGTACGGTGTTCGGCCACCGTAACTATTAAGAACATTTTCCAATAAAATTCTGAACAAGCCACCAAAAAGCTGACGACTTGCAAGTAAAGTATAGAAATGTGCAGAATAGTTTGAAGCTAAAAGACCTAAACACTCAAAATGAGCAAGTTGTAATTTGAATTTGCAGAATAATGTTAATGTTAGCAATACCTTAAGCATAAGTGTTCTTTTCATGATTGTTCTCTAATAGTTTTTTTCATGATTGTCCTCAACATTGCTGTAGCAGCACTGTCTCAGCCTGGTCAAGAAAGACATTGTATTTATAACCTTGCACAAAAACAGCTGCTGGCATCATAAAGACTGTTCTGTGTTCATCCCAAGAACATTTTGCACAATACACTCAACACTCTTGTCACTGCACTGGTCAACTGATAGTTAATCTGGCTAGTTATCTACACTACCAGTCAAAGGTTTGGACACGCCTTCTAATTTCATGGTCTTTCTTGATTGTGGTTTATTTCTATATTGTAAAACAATGAAGGCGTCCAAAATATGCAATAATGTCCTTTGAACAGATGATATTGACATGTGTCTGCTACAGTATTTATACTCTGTTAAGTCTCCATAACGGCTCTAATCTGTGGTGATGTTAATTGGTGATTTCTGGGGCTGGTAACTAAATGATCATCTCCTCTGCAGTAGACGTAAGTTTTGGTCTTGCTTTCCTGTGATGGTCTTCATGAGAGACAGTTTCATCATGGTGCTCGATGGGTTTTGCAAGTGCACTTGTCAATACTGTTCTAGGAACTGTTCCAGAAAGGCTGACCTCTGTGTCTTAAAATATCAACAGACTGCTGTTGTTGTTCCATAATTACCTAATGCCATATGTTTTATTTCAGTTTTGAAATCTCCAGCATTGTTCTAAAATGTAGAAAATACATTCAAACTTGTGACTGGTACTGTAGGTAATGTAAATATGTTGTTTTTAAATGATTGGGGGTTAAACTATGTTTTAGTTAGCTTTTTTTTTAAATTATAGGTATGCTATTCAGAAAGCCCTACGTTTTCACAACACAGTAAAATTCTTCTCTGTACATATCCATAGAACAACCCTGGAGCACAAAGGGTTACATACCTTGCTCAAGGACACACTAACAGCTTGGAAGTGACTGAACCCTCAACCTTCTGATTAATAACCCTGCACATTAACCACTGAGCCACTGCTGCCAATTAAGTGTGGGCCTGACAATGACAGATTGACTAATTGTTGTGTTGGTTTATTTGTAGGCTCTCTGGTGATTATATATTGTGCACTGGAAGTCACAACATGCCTAAAAAAGAGGTGTTGTGTATATAACTGTGGTTCCTTAAACCCTGGATTACCGCTAGGGTTTCACTGTGTATTATTGCTTAATAGTGTTAAGCTCTGCTTTAACGCAGCCTCAGATCTTAACCTTAATGTGATTTGACAGGTCATGTGCAGATAAGTGTTGTTATCCGGATTTGCAATTAAGTACCATGGAGAAAGACGCGTTTCTCTGTTTCCCAGCAGCGAAATTCATCCTGCATTAAGAATATATTATAATACAATAATAAATGCTAACTATATTTTTTTAAGGTTGTAGTCTCTAAATATTTGGATTTAATTACTAGTCTGACCAAATAGCCATCTGCTATTGTTGTGGTTCATAAGTCTTCCCAATCACTATAATACAATCTATAACCTCTTATTACTAAACCCTGACTATGATAATACACTGCCTGGGCAAAAAAAAGTTGCCGTTTCAGAATGGTAAAATTATTGGGCTGCATGAAGCAAAGAAACAATTAAAGAGATTTAAAATGACTGGGTTAAGAACACTTCATTTTGCACAAGGACTGTTTTTGACCCTGTATGCAGGATAAAGTGGTATAGACGATGAGTGAGTGAGTGTATTGTATTCATGGAATTTTTGGAATTTATATTAATGGTTTACTTTTTTAATTCATTCATTCATTCACCTTCTATACTGCTTATCCTGTACAGGGTCACAGGAAGCCTGAAGCCTATCCCAGGAGACTTTGGGGTATCTCCATTCGATTTAACAAGAGTGCCGTTATTCTCTCCACAGTACACGGCACTAAATGTAAAATGAGGTGTCATTTTGAAATGAATACTTTACAGAAAACACCATTTAAGACATTTTTCAGTGTTTAATCTCTATGATATAGCTAAACGTTTAAACACACCATAGAATCTCTATTTAAACATGGTTATATGGAGACTCTAGGGGTTACAAGGAGACAGGATGCCAATCCATCACAGGACACACACATGTACACACACACTATGGGCAATTTGGAAATGCCAGTCAACCAAATCTGCATGTCTTTGGACTGTGGGAGGAAACCCACCACAGGGAGAACATGCAAACACCTTGCACACACACTCTGGAGGTGCGAAGCCACAGTGCTAACAACTACGTCACTGCGGCTATGTTTCTTTTTATTTAATGTTATTAAATGTTGCTACTACAAGAAATAACCTATAAATATGGTTTTCTACTCTAATTTTGTTCATATTAAATTTAGAAAGGTTTGCTTATAAAATATTAATACTATTTGTGTTGTTATTGCAGTAGCAAATTAATTTTTAATGCTATGTAAGCCAATTATTTAAATATGAAGTCAGTTTTTTACTTGGGCTGCTGTTTTCCTGCAGTATTTCAATATTATTGTATAATGTAATTTGATTTACTGACGTCATTAGTAAATAACAAATACATAATGTTTTCACAGTGTGTTATTCAGGATGGTAAATAAATGCCTAAAGCAATGAAAATGTGTGATTAAAATGGTTTAGGAAGAAAATAGTACATGATGGTTTCTTTAGAATATGAAATAAAAAAAAATCTCCTGTAAATAGTCAACAGATTTTAGAAATGGGTTGGGTATTTTTGATTTATTATTGCTACAAAAATTTTGAAAGTGTGGATGTACGGAAATTGTCTGAATTCATCCTCTTTATCTAAAGTTAGATGATGACCTGAATTTACTGAATGACCATCATATTATATCATCCCTTTCAAATATACTTTTTTTTGAAGAATCTGTGTCAAAGAGTGTTTTGAATTATTTTTGAATCTTGGTAGGGTGGCCTGGTGGCTTAGTGGTTAGCACTGTTGCCTTGCACCTCCAGGGTCCGGGTTCGATTCCTGCCTCAGGTCTGTGTGAGTGGGGTTTGCATGTTCTCCCTGTGCTTGATGGGGTTTCTTAGTGTGCTCCGGTTTCCTTCCGCAGTCCGGAAACATTACCATAGTAGTTTCCCGTAGTGTGTGAATGAGTGTATGATAGAGTGTGTGTGTCCTGTGACGGATTGGCACTGCATCCAGGGTGTACTCCGCCTTGTGCTCTTAGTCTCCAGGGCTAGGCCCCTGCAACCCTGTATACAGAAATAGATATAGACAATAAGAGAGTGAGTGAATCTGATAGTCAACAGGTTTTTGTAAAAAAAAAAAAAATTAAAAAAAATCATTCCTGTTCTGTTTTGAGCCACAATTAAAACAAAGTTGCATTAATTAATCACTACAAAAAAATAAAAAAGAATAAATAAATTGTGCACGCGCATTATGATCTCATAAGCTTGATGTAATGGGAACGTTAAGTGAGACTCAGTTAAATACCGTAAAAGACAATGTGAATCCCTGTGGTGTACAGTAGACAACAGCGTGTTTACAGGCGCTGTGGAAGGACTTTTATATTGGAAAAGCGGAGCGACAAACAAAAACGCAAGTCCTGCTGGGAAAAAGGGGGTCAGAGTCGAATAGTACGGATCTATAATGGAGCGCTGGGGATCTTAATCACACTCCTGTTCGTAAATAACCGCCTTTAAATGTGAATTTCAGCTCCGGGGTTTGGGATTAGACCGGGAACTCGCGGTTAGAGAGAGAGAGAGAGAGAAAGAGAGAGAGCAGCAGTTCCGGGATTCTGTGCTAAAGCTGCTCGACCAGTCTCGGGTTGTTGTCGAGCATCAAAGCATCCAGAGGACAACACACACACACACACACACACACACACGGAGCGAGGCAGGGCAGTGAGGGGTAACTTAAGCGAGGCAGGGCAGTAAGAGTGTAAGCGAGGCGCCTTTCTGAGTGAGTAATGCTTCCTATTTTCCAGCGAGAAGATGGATGAGAAGTCCAGCTACAGTCGCGTGCTGGTCGCGCTGCTCATGCTGCTGCTGTTCGGCGTCATTGTGCTGCAGTACGTGTGTCCAGGCTCCGAGTGCCAGCTGCTCCACTTGGGCTCGTTCTCCGAGCTGCGCGGCGGAAGCGACGGGCGTGACGGGGACCCGTATGTGGCGGAGGACGGCGCTCTGGCGCGCTTCGTGCCGCGCTTCAATTTCACGCCGCAGGACCTGGACCGCGTCGTCGACTTCAACATCAAGGGCGACGACGTGATCGTGTTCCTGCACATCCAGAAGACCGGGGGCACCACATTCGGCCGCCACCTCGTCCGCAACATTCAGCTCGAGCGCCCGTGCGAGTGTCACGTCGGGCAGAAGAAGTGCACGTGCTACCGGCCCGGTAAGAAAGAAACGTGGCTGTTCTCGCGCTTTTCCACGGGCTGGAGCTGCGGACTGCACGCCGACTGGACCGAGCTGACCAACTGCGTCCCGAACAAGATGAACAGCCGAGAGGCTCCTCAAATCCGCAGAAACACCAGGTGAGGAACAGCCCTGTGTAGAACTCCAGGTCCAGCTGTAGTTCTGTTTGCTTAGGGTTTTTTATTTTTTAAATTTTTTTAAAATTTAAAATCACGGTTTCTCACTCATACACATTTCCACTCAGCTATCTGTGTTGTAAAACTATTAATCCTGATGGAACTGAGCTCTCCTCCTCCTCACATTGTTTTCTACCTGCACTATTGTTCAGTGAGAAAATCCACTGGGAAACCAGATGCACCAAGACAAAAAGGCCACAGAGGGGTCATTGACAACACTCTTTCTTTAGATAACTTAAACCACAGGAGGTCTATTATTACATCTATTCACTCTTTAGACTAGGCCTGGCCAAACTGCTCTAAATACAAGGGCCAGGTGGGGGAAAACTGGGTGTGTGATAATTAAAGTGATAGCAAACATATGCATGAAAAAAAGAAAAGAAAAATCCTGCTGGGTTGCTTTTCTGTAGTAGAACAATCACTTTTTTTCTTTAACTTCTTGTATAACCATGTTTAAATAGAGATTCTATGGTGTGTTTAAACGTTTAGCTATATCATAGAGATTAAACACTGAAAAATGTCTTAAATGGTGTTTTCTGTAAAGTACTAATTTCAAAATGACACCTCATTTTACATTTAGTGCCGTGTACTGTGGAGAGAATAACGGCACTCTTGTTAAATCCAATGGAGATATTTGTAGATGGATTGTGGACACTTCTCTGTGCAGAAAATTTCACACTCATTTTTATGTTTTTTAAAAGAGAGCTGCCCTTTACATTAATCAGTCTGACATTTTCATTGTGAGGGGGAAAAAAAACACTTTTTTTTTTTTTTTCTCCACAATGGATTTGAAATGAAGCAATCATGATGCGATTGAAGTGGGAAAAAAACTGCGTATTTAGAGTTCTCATAAACTTCATTTACCAAATGGCACACGGTCAGCTTTAATTCCTGGTGTTTAACAAACATATATACTGCATTAACTGTTTAAGAATCACAGCCACTGTTTACAAAGTCCCTTTCCTGGCTTATATGTAAATGGACAAACATGAATTATTATACATATAAAGATTATTTGTAACACTTTGATGCAAATAACTTGCGGTCAAAGACTGCTTGAAGTCTGGAGCCCATAAACGTCACCGAGTTTCCTTCCGTGAGTTGCTTTTCCAAGCCTTCAATGCAGCCTCCTTTATTTGTTTGTGGGATGTTCTCTTCAGTACATGAAAAGCATTTTCATTTGGGATCAGCTGATTGACTCGGTGATGGAACATTCCGTTTCTTTCTCTTGTTGCTTTCACTGTGAGTTCAGGGTCAATGTCGAGCTGCACTGTAAAGCACTGTTCTGTCAGTTATGCAGCATCTGACTTTAGTATAAACCGATACACCTTAGAATTCATCCTGCTAATTCTTTCAGTAGTCACATCAATAAACATCCACTGGCATCCATACATGTTCGTGCCATATCACTGCCTCCACCATATTTGAGGGAGGGTATGATGAGCTTTGGAACATGAGCCCGTATTCTTCTTCTTTTCCGAACATTCTGCTTTTATTTAATTTCGTATCAGAAGGGCCTTTTGAAGGGTCTCATCTGTTCTTCGTGTTCAGTGGTTTGCATGTTGCAATAATCTCTGTATTTACATTCATGAAGCCGTCTTTGGTCTGTAGACTTTGACAATGACACACCTCCCTCCTCTGGAGTGTTCCTCACTTGGCTAGATGTTGTGAAGAGGTTTTCCTTCACTAAGGAAAGAATTCTGTGATAATCCATTTTAATCACCTTCTGTTGTTCCTGAGCTGCCAGTGCATTTGTTCTTTTAAAGAATGTTGTTGATCTGGACACTCCTAATCCTTCTACTATCTTTCTGATAAGTCTTTTTAAGGCTAATGATGGCCTCATTCACTTGAATCAGTATCCTTTTTTCTTAACTGCGTATTTAGAGCTCTCATAAACTTCATTTACCAAATGGCCCACTTGGAATGAACGCCAGACCTTTTATTTGCATAATTCGTCATGAAACAACTCTAAAACCTACCCACACTGGCCATGTGGCAAAACATATTTCAGTTGTGTAATTATTTTTGAGCCCGTGAAAATGAGACTCTGTAAACTTTGAGTCTGAGACTTTGTAAAAAAAAAAAAAAAAAAGTCTGTTAAGCCTAAGTTTTTTATATGTAAGTGTAGATACTGTTCAGGGAGTCATCTGTTACCTCACTGGCTTATTGTAGATTAGTTCCTTGCTTCTGATGGGTTAAATCCAACAAATATGACATTAGAAAATATAATTTGTACAATATATACTTTATTGGAGTAGGAACATTATTGGTAGCATGCTATATGCATTGCCTGGCCATAAAGTCACAAACACTAATATTTCATCACCTTTGATTTTTGATACAGCATTTTGTCCCCCAATCTCGTGAGTTCTTGACACATCGTCTGCGTGTGTCTGTGTGTGAATGCAATTCCAGTAATTGTAATGTTTTCTTTCCTTGGTGCAGGCTAATAATTGTATTCGTTTGAAACAGTGCCTTTTTTTCTGGACAGGCAGTGTAGTCGTAAAGAGCTAGTGAAGAGTCTCTCTGGTGCGTGGATGAGTTCTCTACTGCAACCCTGAACAGGATAAAGCAGGATAAAGCATTTGTTTATGAAGATGAATAAACAAATGAAAATTGCTTCTAAATAAATTAAATGTATCTTATGTTAGAAAGATAAGCGCACTTCTGTATTCCTGGACGTCTGGGATTTTGTCCAGTGAATTCACATTTTATATTTGCTTGAGAGTAGCACTGTTTGGTACATGTTGTTTGATAAGCACTGTAGCTACGGAAACACCAATCTTTCCAAGGTAATTTTCCCACTGAAACCTTTTTCATGTGCTTTTTAAACCTCGTAAACTTGATCCTTAAATGCTGTAATATTGTAGGGGGTAAAAGTTTCACTAATTAAATTAATACAGCTCTGGTTGCATGACAGACCTTTGCATTTCACATGATATTAAAAAGAGTCTTGTGTAATTCACAAGTGATGTACACAGAATCGGCGCTTAGACGTCTAGGGTGAAGTTGATGTGGTTTGAGTCGGTAGTGGTTTGTTACAGGCATGCTCACATGTAAAACCAGTCTGTTTACATTAGTGCATTTAAATTTATTTTCATGTTTTCAAACTCCTTTAACAAGGAACCTCTCTAATGACGCTTGCTTTTGCCTCCTTTTGAGGATTTCGCGGAAATGTGACGTCGTATTGTTGTTAAACAGCATCATCTGCTACAGCCTTTTTAACCTTTTTCTGCACTGGGCACGTTGTTGCAGTACAGTTACCAAAGAACAGTCACTACACTTGGACACGAAGTAAAAAACAAACAAACAAAAAAACAACCTTTACATGCGCGCACAGATTTTGACTATACAATGACGCACATGCACTGAGGCTGAGCATGGGAGACGATTACTCACGATCCCACAGCGTGAGAGAGAGAGAAGCACCATTGACTCAGTTGTGATCACGTTATGCTCAGCAGACAAATTCATAGGACTATTCGTATATCAAGACCTCGCTCGTTTGTCATGCTAAAATTAATAAAAAATTTCGCTCGTCTTACAATAAATGCTCGCAAAAAAGTAAATAAAGTTACTCACAATCCAAGGTTCCACTGTATATTTATTTCACACTATATTTTGGTATTCATCACAAGATATAATTTTATATTTTATAGTGTGTGTGTGTGTGTGTGTGTGTGTGTGTGTGTGTGTGTGTGTGTGTGTGCGCACACCCTGCAATGGATTCGCACCCTGTCTTGTGCCCAAAGTCTTCTGGGATTTCATTCTCTCTGTTTGGTTGCTGGATGCCATCTTTTCATATCATGGAAAAGAATTGAGTTGTGAGTCTCGGTTCTCGGTTGGCACCACCTGCTGACATTTTGTAAACTGTCTTATGTATATATAATTGACATTATGTTGCCTTTGTCTTGACAATTGCCTCAGCTTTGCAGGATAGTGCAATTTGACTGTCACCATTGCCTTGGTGCCTGTGGTGTTTTTTTTTTTTTTTTGTTTTGTTTTGTTTTTTTTTTTCCCCTTTTTTTAAAACTTTCCCGGGAAGTTTCTTTCCTTGTAGCATTGAAGTAGGAAATGCAAGCCAAAAGCTGCAGACAGCATATCATTATCCATATAAAGTTTATCGCAATACCGTTTTGGGATGGTTTTATCACCCAGCCTTGTAACAAACAAGGGTTTTATGTTGCATCAACCATACAGTACTTTGTTTCAATAACTTTACACCCTGTTGTGTTTCCTTACATTTTTCCCTTGCATAATTGTGTTTTCACAGGTGTGTTGTGATCAATACCAAAATGTTACTTTCTGCAAGAAAGAACAAATTAAATCAGTTAGTCAGATAATTAAGTCCTCTAAAATACTCAAATTTTTGAGCAGTTATAGTTGTAGCCTGTACTGTCTGATCTGTACTGCATGGTTATGATGCTAAAAATAGTATTGCGCAAGCAGCAAGTAAAGTGTGCACGCACCGTTAAGCAACATCAATTTATAACATGAGCTTTTGCTTGTTTAACACATCGGTGTTTTGAACAGCAATATTTCATCACGCTCCTTTTGAAGTTTGGCTGCGTAAATATTAAGTATTTAATTTGTCATGGTGTCGCGACCTTCATGAATCACTGCACTGGAAAAGCAGTTAATAGTTTGCCAGAATGAAACTCTCAGTAAAATTTGTTCATAATTGCAGACGTTCCCCAACGAATTATCTGCCTGATTTCATGATCATGATGGCTGTTCTGGAGTGTAAGAGTTCATAGCAACTTTTGTATGTTGCGTTTGTGTTGTGTATTCCATGTCTTAATCAGCATCTTTTTTTATTTATTTATTTTTTTTACCTGACACAGTGAAATGCTTACTTTATTCATGCGGTATAGCATTTTTAAAAGCCGCGTAGATTAATCCATAAATTTTACGCAGGGGGAAACAAAACAAAAAAAAACACATACGATAATCAGGCTCTAAGAAATGGCCTAATGAACAGGCTTCTGTATAACCAACCTTTAACCAAGATGAATCAGAATTATAATTTTGTATTAATGTATATTTGTGCTCTGACACACTAAGATGGATTTTTAAACTGATCTAAAAACATAAAAACATCAGTTTATTGTCATTCTGTTTGCTTTTTAGCCTGCTGTCTATGATAAAATGTCTCCTATAATTAACAAAGTTTCATGAACGGCAACAAAAATATATATTTTTTTCTCTCTTTCTTTATTTTCTTTTTAATATTTACTTTACACAGCAATATGTTCACACTAATGCATGAAAAATTTATTTTCTGGAAACTACAATCATAATATCAATTAAATTTTAGAATGCCTCAAAAAAAAAAAACTTTTGTGAAATAACCTTTACATTTGTAGAATAAATGTAAATCTTAATGTAGAAAATATTAGCCTAAAAAACAAACAAAAAGAAACCTAAAAAAAAGGCATCACTAAAACATCACTGTCTGTCGGTGAGCAGCACTGATCATATGTTAGTCACTGCCAGTATCTGATTACATTATCCTCTCTCCCAGTCCCGTTATGATGGACGATGATATTACATGGCATCTCTGGTCAATTAAATCGGGTTAAGTGAATTATTTGTTGCCATCCTTTTCTGCACATGTGTAATAAATTTTGTAATAAGTCTACTCATTGTCTTCTGCACATAATACACAAACATTAATTTCTCAGCATCAGTCTTAATAATTCACCTTTGTTATGAGATTCAGGATGTGATGGACGATGTTATCTGCACAGATGTGAGTCAGCTGTGTGAACAGCAGTGGGCTCGGCACACGCACGCTGGGGGAAGCGTTAGTTGGCGCAGCGGTGATGAAGATGCTGCACTGACTAAAGGTTCCTCAGTTATATGTAGACCGGAGGGGACTGTATAGTTGGAAATCTTATCAAGATGAAGATCTGACCCTCCCGCTTAGGCTTACGTATTGCTTTGTCTATCAGCTGGTGTAGTTTACCTGAGCATCAGCTTCTGTCATGAGGATAGCGTTTTCACCTGATCTTAACAAAGGGGTCAAACAATTTGAAACAAACATGTTCAAGCCTATGAGCTCATACTTAAGATTACATAAAGGCTGCCTGGTCTGGTAATAATAATATTTATATAATGATAGCATCTGACAGCCTCATAGCCCAACAATTAAGTGGTTATATTGCACAAGCCTAATATCTACCTCCATGAAGATATTTCTATACTCGTATGGTCAACCCAAGTTTAATAAACACTTGATTTGTTTTTATAATTCGAAGGCAGTGTGCTATATGTTATTAATTTGTTTCTCTCGCTCCCTCTCAACAGGAACTACTACTACATCACGATTCTTCGGGACCCGGTGTCGCGCTACCTGAGCGAGTGGCGTCACGTGCAGCGCGGTGCCACGTGGAAAGCCTCACTCCATGTGTGTGATGGACGTGCGCCTACTCTGGCGGAGCTTCCCAGCTGCTATACGGGTGATGACTGGTCAGGCTGTTCTCTCGCCGAGTTCATGACGTGCCCCTACAACTTGGCCAACAATCGTCAGACTCGCATGCTAGCCGACCTGAGCCTCGTGGGCTGCTACAATGCGTCGATCATGAGCGAGCAGCAGCGTGGCTCCGTGTTACTAGAAAGCGCCAAGCGTAACCTCAGACGCATGGCTTTCTATGGACTGACCGAGTATCAGCGCAAGACGCAGTACTTGTTTGAGCGTACCTTCCGCCTGGCCTTCATCGCACCCTTCACGCAGCTCAATGGCACACGTGCCGCCAGCGTTGACGTCCCATCCGAGACACAGCAGCGCATCCGTGAACTCAACGCCTGGGACGTGGAGCTGTATGAGTACGCACGTGACCTCTTCCTGCAGCGCTTTCAGTACGCACGGCAGAAGGAGCGACGCCAGGCTCGCCAACGACGCCAGCAGGAGAGGCGTAGGCTGCGTGCCAAGGTGCCACACTGGACAGGGGGGAAGGCGACTAAACCCACCAGAACCCCACCACAAACGAGGCAGACTTTAGCTACCAGGTTTGCTGAGCCAAAGCAGGATGAGACAGGGAAAACTCTGGAAGAAGATATAGGACTGGAATCTGAAGACCCATGGTGGGAGGACGATGACGAGAACGAAACCATAGAGGACTATTTGGACAACGTGGAGCAATGGTGATTTCCCAAAAGGCATTAAAAGCAAAAGAAATGAGTGGAATTTGCCGAACAATGCATTTTCTACTCATTTAAACCACAAAACACTGATTTTATGCTCTAGATTAGCACATAGAGAAAAAAGTGCATTTGTTTGTGTTGGATAGACTCGAATAGGAACACAAAGGAGTAAATTGTGCTGGTGTCTGCCTTTTTTAATGTCGCACAAAATCCATGCGCACTGCAATCCTCCCTACGTACCAGTGTACCTTAAAGTCCTTAACTGAATTTATGTTGTTGAAAATGCTATCGAATCAAAGAGTTTTTTTTCTTTATGGTTATTATTATTATTATTATTTTTATTAATTATTTGAATTTTCACTACGACATACGATTGTAGGTGGCGGTGTGATATTTTCTAGCATTCTTACTGTACTGATTATGTAGCCTCTGGCTTCAATATAAAATCTTGTAGCAAATCACATTATTTGTAACTCTTAACATAAGCTATATTACGGATTGTACGAAAAGGTATGTGTGTGAATATGCCGGTAATCGAATGCAATTTGTTGCTACTCAAATAAATTTTGATATTAATTGTAACATTGGTACGTGACCCCTGAAATTTGGGTATTATAATTTTTATTTGTTGGTGATTTCACTGTTTATTTAAATAACATTTTCTAACATTCGAACTAAGCTTAGCTTATGCTAACGTTATTTGTAAATTAAGAATATGCTTTCTGGTTTTGGGTGAACAGAGGGCAAAAGTGGAACAAAAAAGTGTGAGGGGGGAAAAAAAAAGATTATTATTATTATTATTATTTTTTTTTAATGAAATGGTTCCTAAAGATGTGCTGCTGCTACGTATTTGTGCTATGTATTGTTTGTTCTAAACAAAACAATGCTCGATCCCCGCCTCGCTGTCTGTGTGCGTGGAGTTTGCATGTTCTCCTCTTGCTTGTTGGGTTTCCTCTGGGTACTCTGG
>JAOVVB010000037.1:18758137-18771834 GCA_028570985.1 Heterobranchus longifilis
GCCAAGTTGTAGTGCGGACTGGGTATTCCGCTGTGGCGACCCCTTGTCGGGAGCAGCCGAAAGACCAACAACAACAAATGGGCATTATGATGAACTGAATTTTATATCATTTTAACCAACTATACAAACATGACTGAGCAAAAAAAACTGTAAAAAAAATAATAAAAATGGGTCACATAGGCAAAGAAGTACAAATACACAAGATCGTGTGTGGTGGGTTTTTTTTTTTTGTTCCTCTGACCAAAATATTTATAATACTCTCATTTTCACATGTCATTCCCATATTCTGGTAGTGGTAACATTTCCACGTTGTATTTCTTTTTTATCATCATTTACCTATTATGTGTTGCCGGCGCAGATCTGTTGCTGCTTAAGAGTTTTAAGGGTTTTAAAATGGCACTTGCTCAAGATTTATGCACTCCAGATCTCCACCATAATGTCTTGTTACTTTGTCTTGCACATTTTTCCCTCCCTCATCCACAGCCACTGGACCAGTTTTCTGTGCTTCCAGTTGCCATTATTCTAATGGTCCAGGCTACAGGAAATGCGCGTCCTGATTGACCATGCTGACCTTTTGCTCCTGTCTGTTTTCTGCCTCTGTGTCCCTTTCTCTCACTGCAGAACTCAGTGCGTGTCTAGTGCACATTACGATGTATAAAGAGTCACACAGAGAAAGGTTATGGAGCATGTCAGGGGTAAGGGAGGGTGTATAGGGACATGGTGAGTGAACGCGAGGCGGATCGTTCTGTTCTAGTTCACACTACGCGACGTGAACTGATAAGATCAGGAAGCGTGGCTTTCTCTCGTTCTCTCTCGCTCTCTCTTTCTCAAACCAGTGTTTGAAGGTGCAGTAGTCGACATTTTTCATTCCTTACTACTACACATAATGTTAAATAGTGGACAACAACAAGCCGTAAAGTCTGTGGAAAGCTGCCTTCCGGTTTGGAAAGTATGTTTGTATTTGGATTGGCTGCTCGTCAGGTATTTTATAGGCACTGCTTACTTTATATCCCTTCATAAATCATTACGAGAAGAATTTGTCTTATGGTTTAGCTATAACTCGGTTTTGAAGCAGTCGAATGTCCAAGTGTGCCTGAAAGTGATGTCATGAAATTCCTTGTTAAACTCTAGTTGAACCATCATGAGTCTTGGGGACGGGCCTTTGGACATGTGGGTGGGAATGACTTGTTGGCTCAATGAGCTCGCTTGAAATTCCACTAATTTCAGTTTTCTTTTTTCCACAAATATTAATGATTACACCTTCAAGTTCAGTTTGATTATACAGCATTAATAACAACACACATTTATTACAGAGTTTACATTTTTGCCGTCGGATAAGATAATGTGCGAAAGCATAAATTAGATGATCCAGTGTGCTCATAAAATGCAAGCGATTACTGTCCAAATGTTGTACTGTAGTAGCCATGCATACCAATAATTTTAATAAAGACATTTCGAACACAGGGATTGATTGAGGGCAGTGGTATGATATTCTTCCTGCACTGTTGTGGGAATATTAAATGCTGGAGCTAATCTTAGCGCTCACTTGCACAATCATCCGCCTCTACACGTCTGTGTTGTTTTAGGCGGAACGTCTAACTCTGAGAGCTCTTGTTGTTATGCTCTTCCTCATTTAGACCATTGCACCGAGCTGATGTAACCAGTCAAAACAACGACCAGTTACGGACATGATGAAGGACTGGGAAAGCAATAATTAGTCCTTCAAGCTCAGCATTCCGACTGTAAACAAAGCAACACGCAGACAGAAGACCTGCTGCAGGTTATCGGACAGGAATAAAGTGTTCAGGGGTTAGTAATGGTGCATGGGAACGGGAGCTGATGAGGCAGGGTGATATGAGGGAACAACCGGTCATCGTAAAAGTCTCTCGGCTGCACATAGCGCTTCCATTATAGCTTGTCGTTTACAATGACCCCGCTGCAGGTCCTGACTCGTCTCCATGCCTTACTGAACTCGTGGACTTTGCACTTGTCTAGCTTGCTTGCGCTGTTATCACAGTTTCCACACCGCTGTGTGACATTACTGTACACATACAACCTGTCCTCATTTCCCCTTTACCTGACAGGCCAGTTCGAACTAGTATGACATGAATGATCCATCTATAACTGGCAATCTAGGACAGAGAGAAGTTGTCACATTTAAACTTTTGGTGTTTACCGCGATTGAGCTTAAATCTTTTATAAAGAAACGCCTGCTTTATTATCATTACAAAGACCTGCTTACCAAGCCTGAATGCCTGGGTGAGCCTGTGTATATAATAAAGTACATGGGCATAACGGATTAGGCCAGGGCTGTAAGCATATAATCCAATGCTTATCTTTCTTTATTACCAAGTAATCTCAGACATCTTATTTAGCACTTATTACCATATGTGTTGCCTCACGTTCTAATCTCAGGTTGCTGTCTGATATTTATCAGAATCTAGTTTTATCATAAGAGGAGTCAGAAAAAGTCATCATAGTCCGTATTGTAGCTTTTAAAAGAAAAAGCTTTAATGACAGAAATATTTAATATCACTTACACTAAAGTGCTGTTAAAGGTTCGAGCTCCGATTGGTCTCAATATGTTGATTAATTTTCTTAGTACCATAGTGCTGTTGAGTTCTTTACTCTAAGTATTCAGTAGATGTTGATTATTATACGGTAACACCAGCTAGTGCTGCACAATTATCACATAAAAAGTCCCAATATGGACCCATGCAATTATTTAATTTCAGAAGGCGGCAATATATTACGGGTTATATACGCAGAGTCTGGGAATTATGTAGAATTTGTCAAGAATTTAAGTTTTTTTTTAAATTTTATATATATAATTTAAGGTGATGGATAAATATTGGCTCTTAATGAGATCATTACTCCAAATATTTGGTGTTAGGCTAGATAAACACGTTTGAAAACAAATGGTACGTTTATTAGATACATATCAAAGTTTACATCGAAAGCAGGATGTGTGTCAAATAAATCGCAATGTTTTTATTTTATATCTATACAGTAAATAAAATCCTACAGATGAGTTAAAAATTGCATCCTAAAAATCTACATTAGAAATCACAAGTATGTGTAATAGTGAAAGTAAAAGCGTTTCTACAGAGTCCATTGAGAACTCATGGGATTGGGATTAAACATCTGTGTAGCTATAAGAAAACTATTTGTTAGTGATACTAATCGGAAAGAGAGGCTTCAGTGTGATAGGGAGCATAAAGATTAGACTTTAGAATAATAGAAAAAGGTCACATGGTCGCTCCTATTCTGGAGCGATGAGAGTGACGGGGAAAGAAGGGAGCACATGAAGCGATGCACACATCATGCATAGTGCTCTGTACGAGGCCTCTGGAGGCAGTGTTAGGATATGGGGTTGCTTCAGTTGGTCAGGTCTAGACTCAATAATGTTATGTGGCAGTATATTGAAGTCAGCTGATGACCTGAATTTACTGAATGACCACATTAATCAAGTTTTTCTTCCCTGAAGGCACAAACATATTCAAGGACTTAGTTTGTGAAAGAGCTGCCATATCCAAACCCAATGGCAGATGAAGGAGTGTGTTTGCTGTAAACTGACACAGACTCTTGCTCTTATTCTGTGAATGTAATATGTATGTAATAAGTGGATTCAGGAAACTGGATGTTTTTGTGAATGGAGATTGCAGCATAGGACAAGGCTAAGGAGATTAAATATACTTAACCTAATTATTTTGCTCTTTGGACCTGGTCCCTCTTTTTCTCTCCCTCTTTCACCCCTCCCAGTTTAACTCATGCAGCTGCCGGCGCCTGTCTCCTAACCACTCCTCTTACTCACCTCAACCTCAACTGTCTGGCGTCCATTTTAAGCTCTGCCTCTGCATGCTCCCGCCCCGCACTCTTCAACTGCTATTTCTCTGTTTTTCACTCCGACACAGTGGAAAGCATGACTGTGTGGAAGATGGCCCATCCTTCTTCATGGCAGTTTGACTGCTGTCTCACTGCACTTATTGCACCTGCTCCTAAAAAAGAGAGTACTAATAAAGTTGATATATAAGTTCACATGAAGAAAATATATTTCAGTTGTTGTTTTTTTGTTTTTTTGCCCAGGTTTGGAAATTCAGATGAAGTCGATAAGTTTCATCTTTCTTTTTTTTTTTTTTTGTATTCCTGTATGATTAGCATAAATGAAATTTGTTTTTTTCAGTTCTGTTATATTCATTTGTAAAAGTTGTGTGGGATAAATGGTTAAACCAAGCCACTTGTCTAATTTCAAGAAGGGTGTACTTCTCATTTTTCAATTCACTGCCTACAGTTTCGGTTCTGCGAGTAAAACAGTTAGAAGACTAGGGCTTTGTTTTTTCTTTGCATGTCCATATAGTATTAACCATTCATATGCTCCAAATAATGCCGCTTACCCCATCCTGCTCTCCTAACCCTAACGCTGTCTGTGTTTTACAATACAGTTCATTTCCAAGGAAATGTTGCATCTGACCTGGCAGCATCGCATCACACAAACTGTTGCAATGTGTTCGTTATGGAATTTGTTGAACTACTTCTACATACTGTACGCAGCATTGTTTTATGCCTCCATGATTTATTTCTAAATCAAATCTCCACATGAATGAATGACCTCAAAAGTTTTCTCTTTCCCAAAGCACATTATTTTTAGGGACTTGCCATAAAAGACAAAACCAAAAGGATTTCTAGGATTTCACTAGGTGAATTTACCTGGACCCTATTATTCCACTAATAAACGAAATAACCAGGCTATCGGAAAAAGCAAAAACTGCATCATGCGAATGCCTCAAGTCTTACCTGATCTGACCTGATCTGACCGAATTCTAAATCAGAATGAGAGTGGTGGGGTAAAAGCTTTGATAAACTGTTCAATAAGTAAATATTAACCATGTAAACACTTGACCCCAATCATTTATCTCCTGTTTAAATAAGTGTATTCTTTCTGCACATATTCGCCCTACATGAGGTGGCATTTTCAGGAAGGAAATTAAAAACTCTGAAAACAACCATCTCCCAATGGTTGATGGATGTACAACAGTACTTTCATCCACCGAGTCTCTGGCTGAGGAAGGAACGGTGATTGGCTCCCATTTCATGCTTTACATAGTAAAGCAACTAACCAATCATAGGTAAGACTAAAATCTTGTAACTAGTCATAATGCAGAAATCAGGATATATCAGAAAAGAAAGGATGCTTAACCTAACTTCAAAGTTGGAGAAAAAATGATTAAACTTTGTGCATGTAACTGCAGATCCGTTTGAGATTACGTTGGAATCTCTAATCAATCACATTGAAGAACTGTTGTCCATATAAACCTATCTAATTAGATGAATATAGAAAAAAATAGCTTTATGGATTTGCAGGGAATGCAAAAGCAAGAAGTGTCTAGCTCAGTGGGTTCACCATTGGCCAAGTTCCTGAAAGCAAGCCGCAGAGTTGCACCGTCTGACTCCAGAATGTTCATGGTTGACGAGTTCTAAAATCACTTTTGTCTGCACAGTGAGGTCATGTTTAAAGTACGACCCAGCAAGAATAAATTCTGCTTAGTAGGAGTCCTAGCTGAGTTAAATGTCTGCAGTTCCATCCTATAGGCTAATTCATATTTCATATTGGCTCTGGTGTTAAATGGTGTTAAAAGGACAAGGTGAGCATGATAAATTACATTTCTGTCCATATCCTGTGTCATGACTGTACTGTATGTCTGTGCATCACTATACGCCAGCTCATTGTGTGAGAGGTTACACAGTTGTTGTGCAGGAGTACTGCATACTGCATGCATGTCTGCATTGGGCATGTTGTGCAGTGCACCAGTATGCAGTGTCCATGCTGAGGAATTGTGTTTCACTCCCACCCTCACCTCCATCCGACCTGCCCACTAAGCATGAGTGTGGTGCTGAACATTGCTATGCGTTTGTGTGTGTGTGCGTAATAACACCATTTCCTGTACTCTGTTACTTGCTACAATATTACACAGCTCTTGACGGTGTCGATCGTGCCCCTGCTCTACTCAGTTGCCAATTACGGCTTTGTGCTCTTCACTCATGTCCCTCCCTCAAACCTTTACACTTACACACACTCACACATGAGCATCATTTACAATTTTATAATTCGTAGAATTACTTGCTTGTCTTTATTAAACAGCCCATTTTTAACATTTCATAATCATGTCCAAAAACATAGTGTAGAGTTTCCAGCATGCTCCTGAAATCCAATCAGGAGGATAACAATCTTTAGGAAGGATAGCATATTACACAAGAACCTACCTAGTAAAAATACTCAGCTATCAGGCATCAGGTTTCAACTCTCTAGGAACAGCGCTCATCATTTTTAGCATGTGGCTTTTTTCCATATCTTTTCGCTCTTCATTTAAAGTCTTCAATCACCATGTGCTGTTCATGAACAAAACAATTGGCGGACGTCTATTGGAATGTGTAGTAGCTGATTACAGGGAGGACAGAGTCTCACAGGATCTATGATCTACTCTACTTGTGATCGCTACGTAGAGTTTTTTTTTTTTTTTTTTTTAATCTGATGGGCGCAACCAAAAAGCTTTGTTCTGTGGTGAGATTAAATCCCAACAACTCAACAGCTATCTGTTGCCAAGAGCCAAGAGCAGGAGGGGTGGCATATGACCTCTCCTGTCAATCACAGCAGCAATAGCAAATCATAGATGTCATGGAGCTTGTTTATACAGAAGAGAGTAGGTGACATCTATTATGCTGCACTGGGACACATCCTTTGTCCACATCCTCCTAGTTGGTTGGTTGATGTTTGAGCTGCCCAATGGAAGGGAACTGCCCAGGACCAAATTATGGAGATTTAGCCAAAACATTCAAATAGGGCACAGCTAGTGCTGTTTCAGGGCAAAGAATGAATACAGTAGAATGTTAATCTGTTTGAATTCAGTTTTTCTGAGATTTTACGGTAAGTATATCGAAGACTTCAATACGGACATGAAGCGCTGTTAAAGGTGCGATTTGTAAAATAATAATTGCAGAAGTTTCAGATGTCTATGCCATTCTGAAATGATCTAGTTTCTTGCTTTCACCGTTCTGTTTATGTTGTGGGTGGCACAGTGGTACGGCCGGTAGTGTCCTCACACTGTCCACATGGGTTTCCTCCTACCTTTCAAAACCATGCTGGTAGGTGGAGTGATGACTCTAAATTAATCTGGCTTGTGGCCCTGAGATAAACTGGTTTCCCGTCCAGCGTATATTTCTGCCTCACACCCGTAAGCATTTACTGAAGAGGATTAAATTGATATTTACTTTATTCTGCACTGGAAATCATTCGTCCATCCATTATCTATAATTGTTTTACCGTGTAAGGGGCCCTGGAGCCTGTCTCAGTGAACTTAGGGCATAAGCCCAGGGGTACATCCTGAGTAGGGTTCCAAACCATTGCAAGGACATTATCTCACGCACACACACACACACACACACACACACACACACACACATTCCCAATCATACTACACAATCTATAATCACCAGTCATGTCTTTAGACTGTGGGAGAAAACTCAAGTGCCCTGAAGAAACCCTGTCTCTGGAGGTGCAAGGTGACAGCGCTAACCCACAATGCCTTGCCTGGAAATCATCTCCATCCCCAACTGCAACATAACACCTCAGTTCTCTTGCAAGTTCACTTCATTATCATTTTAACACCACAGCTGCTCTGATTTCTATGTGAATAATAATGATAATAATCATCATGCAGACGCAGGTCAAGAGCTTCAGTTAACACTCTGGAATCAAGATCAGAATAAGAAAAAATATGATCTCAGTGATTTGGACCTCAGCATATGCCTTTCAGTTACTGTATTACTGCATCTCAAACCAGTCATTCTCCTCTGACCTGTCTCATCAACGAGGCATTTCCTTCATTGTTTTTTTTTCTTTACACTTTACTCATTGTGTCTATAAGATCCTGACATGTTCAAAATCACTGAGAATACTATTTCCCCCCACATTCTGATTATTATGTTTAATGTCAGCATTGACCCGCACCTGCACGATTATGACTTGCTTTGCTGTCAAACGATCGGCTGATTCAATAACGTACAGGAGTTCATATTAACACCGGTGAACTGGTTATACAGTATTTAGTCAGGAGATCTGTGTGTGAGCTTTGTGTCTTCTCTAAGGTTGAGAAATCTAATAAACATTCTGCATCAGGTATTAAAATATCCTGGGCAGCAGCTGTAGGCGTTGGTTTTGTTTGTTTAAGTTGATTATCTTTTCAAGGTTACGGCCTGTTTGGTCATGCTCGTTTTATTGGGCGTTATGGTATCGCTAACTCTGGTCTGCATAAAAGACAGGATGGTAAAACTTAGCAAGCGGATAGACCTGGAAATGCTGGGTTAATCATTATCTCGCTACATTTCGGCCTGTAGTATGGAGGATGTTTTGACAGAGAGTGAAACAGCGTGACCGAAAGGCTCACCGTCGTGAGTGTTACACCACGGATGGCTTCCTGACATCGTATTGATCAAGTTGATCAAACGTCTGAAGCCTGCAGATTAGTACGTTTGGTGCACGGCTTACAGAAGACAGCTTTGTTCCGCCAGTGCCGGCAGCTTTTATTTTCAGTGAGAGGGTTTATCAAAGTTAATGTTTAATGAAAGACAGATGTCTGCACCAAAAATATGAGGAAACTGATAGCTGGCATGGATGCAGCAAACTGCTTCTGTGAATTTAATTCTTTATTATTTAATATACGTGCTTACAAAAAACTGTCTGATTTTGAAGAATTTGTCAGCATTGTCACACACTGTATATACTCATTCACTTGTCTCCATTCTTGAAGGTCATTGCAATTGAAAGTCTGTGTGTGGGTGTGTGTGTGTGTGTGTGTGTGTCTGTGTGTGTGTGTCTTGGTGCTCTTGGCTAAGTGACCTTGTAGAGTCAATACACTCAGCGTTTCCAGACGCTTGATATTTGCAGGCCTGCTCTCAGACATGCAGCGGTGACACACACACACACACACACACACACACACATCTCTACGTCTACCGTATCTGGTCCCTGCTTAGCCATGTTGCAGCAGCGGCAGAAGGATACTGTAAAACAGCTTGACATCACCATGCCGTCCGAGCGAAGCCCGTCCTATAAATTGATAACATTATTAAGCTCCAACAGACGATCCTTTGTGTGCCGTCTTTGAGCAGGCAGAGGAAACAGTTGCTGTTCAACATGCTAACATCATTAGTCATCGAGTCATGTTTGTCGAAGCACATTGCTACGAGCTCTCATGGAGACCTGCATGACACGCGCTAATTTGTATGATCTTGCTAGTTGCAGAGAGCACTTTTTTTCAAGGGCACTGCAGCAGTCTCGGTTCATGACGAGCAGGCCCGGTCCAGCCTACGTCGTAAACGCTCTTGGTCTTCCGGTTTGCATTGCATCATTAATTATTCAGTCTACACATTCATGTCATGGCATCAGCACTTTATTTATAACCATACGCTGTAACTCACAGCTGTCTGTTGCTGCTTTATGCTGTACAAACCATGACTTTTCTTTCTTTATTTAATTAATGAATTTATTTTTTTACCACAAGGACCAGGTGGAACGTGGCAGGTTCACTTCTACTCGCAGTTCACCTGCCATGTTTCTATAACGCGAATAGAAACAGCGTGTGTTTGTACAGAGAACAGGTGTGTGTATGTGTGTGGCTTGTAGGCCCCTCGCTGCCTTTTTACTGTAGTACACAGGAAGAGCAGAGCAGCATGTATAAAAACTCAGCATCCTTCTGTTGCCTTTTTTTCTTTCTTTTTTTTTTACTTCATGTAGAGGTTCCTTTGTCCTGGAGTATGTAGTTAGTAATTTCATTTCCACCCCCTTCTTCTTATTTCTTTTCCTTCTCCCTCTCCACCTCTTTCTCTCTTTCTCTCTCTTTCACCGTCATCCACACACAGACACATGCTCACATCATCCTGCTCACACCCTCTCCCACTTCACTGCAGTGCTCTCCTTCCCTTCTGGGCTGTCTGTCTGCGCAGTCACACTCCCGAACCCCCCGCCGCCTCCTCCGTCTGTGTGTGTTTCTGTGAGACATGGGCACAGATCCTATCTGCCCTTCTGTCTCCCGCTCTCACTCCATCGCCTCCTCCCTCTCTCCGATTATTTACTCTTTTTTTTTTTTCAATGACTGCAGTGCTATTTTGTTCACCGTACCCTTATATTCATTCATCCCTATGTTCTGCGTCTTCAAATCCGCTAATTATTCCTGATTCCTTGGTTCTAAACCTTGTACGATGAGCATTGAAAAGTGATGGCTAACTCTTTCATTCGTTGGTTGGGAATATTCCAACTTTTCCAAGTGCATATGCAAATAATATATTAGACATGCTCTTACCTCCTTAAGCAAACCTCACCGTGAGAGAAAGTGTACTATTCAAATCCACTAAATGCATTATATATGAAAGCAAGCTTTCCCCAGGACATCTTATTTGACTGGAATATTGTTCATCTGTCTGCTGACCCTAATCCTGTCGTTTCTGGGGTAAAAAAGACAAAGAACAGGATAAACAGCTCAATGTCTTAAACCAGTGGAGAACCTAATTATGCCGGTCCACGTACAGTGTTATGGAAAGTGATCCCTAACATCAACCCTACAAACTGTTCTATTAGGTTAATCAAGTGGAGCACATGCAGTCATTAGACTTTAGAGTTCTGTCTCTTTAGCTGTGTGAAATCGGGTAGCTGACTCATTTGGCTTGTTAGAGTTATCACATAATCAGCGTATTAAAGTTATTAAGCTCGATCATGTCTACCCGGAGGATTACAAAGTCAAATGTTGGTACATGTCCCTAAATCCTCCATGTATAGGGGACAATAGGACTTTGTAACAATAGGACTTTGTATAGCAAATTGTAACTTTATATACAAAGCGTCATGTACATGATTACACTTTTTTTGTACACACACAGAGTCGTCTCTCCCACTCATGATGAACTCATTTTAACACTTCTGGTGTTATGCGTGTTATTGCTCTTCAAATGCATTCCTTTAAATCATCTTACTGTACTGTGACTGTTGTACCGTGCCCAGGAATGACTGCGTCCCCCCACTCGCCCACTAGATAGCGTTCATGTTGATTTTGTTCTGCATTCTCAGGTATGCACCTGCTCGGTTTGTGAACCGCCCATTAAACACAAAAGAAGAACAGAACAAGGAAGTTAACTTTTGCGCTATACCTAATATTATTTTGTTAATTAGGAAAGAATGTCAAAAGCAATGCTCTCTCGTGCCTTCCTACTTCATCAGCTATGGCTGATTAGGTTAAATTGGCGATTGATTAAATACGATTGGCTTCCACCTTGGCTCCACCTTTTCACGCGGACTCAAAGACGGTTCCCGTGCCTGGAACAATTCTGTTCGCACTGATGAAAATTAACCAGATATGGGTTCAAGTGTTCTCAGAAACAATACTGGGACCCTACGGTAAATAAATCCCCCTAGAACTCAAAATCTCAAAATGGCAAGGGTGGATGAACTGTGTGCTGAGGTGCTTTTGCTAGCCATGCATATTCACATCTCTCACCAAATGCTGCGATCATCTATGAGGCTGTTGTCACCCCAGTTCACTGCTGTTTCCCACTGATGAGGTGCTTATCTGCGCTAAAAAACTGCTGCCTTTATTTTCTTGGAATGGCTCATATGTCACAGCCTGTCATATTCTACTCTCTACATAGATGAAACCTGAATGCTTGTAACCAGTCATAACAGAAGGTGGGATTTGTCTGCAAAAGTTAATTTTTTACTTTTTACTGCGTCTGTTAATGCCAGGAACAGCCTAAAGCTGTCAGCTGATGACAGTTCATCCTTCAGTTCATTGTCCTTTATGCAGCTTTAGCACTAATTAAGTGTGGTGGGTTGTCTGTTATACTCTATAAAAGATATCAGTGGGTTAGCTGCTAACTGTTTGCTGTTGTTTAAACCTTATGACAGATCTCGTCTCGCCCATCACTACGTCTGTGCAATATTCTCACCATGACCCGTTTATGTAAATGAAGCCATTCTGTTATAGCACATGGTTTTATGCGCAATAACCTTTTTTGTGTCGTTCAGTAATGGGCTGTATTTATTTACTAATTATTTTTCCGTCTCACCTATCTATCAAAAGCCAGGTCTGTCTTTCAGAATTGTATCCACAGTTCGCTACACATTCAGAAATCTTGATGAGCCGTTTGTAGTTGTATTATTGTGGCTTGCCAGAGTGTGACGTGTAGTGATTTGCTTGCCAGCTTGTGTTACACACATGTGGTGGAGGTTTTCCTTTTTATAACCCGTACATCCATATTTACATGTGGAGCCCAGAGTTCGATAACTTATGAGCATTTATGAACACGCTGTAATTATAGTATTTATTTAGTAAGTGAATACTAAATTTAGTCAAAGATTTTCAAAGCGATCTCATTTCCCTCTCGTCTGTTCCAAGCACTCTGCATTCAGCACCATCAGTATATCACCAGGCTGATCATCTGTCATCATCCGTACCTGTCTCTCCTGCCTTACGTTAAGGATTTGTAGGTCATTGTGTGGCTTAATAAACAAAAATATTCCACTGCAACTGGTCAGGTACAAGGACTGAAATGTACATGAGAACCAAAACCTTGCCAGAAAGGTGAGCAAGTCCATCCGGAAGCCTGAGGAGATATTCCTCAACAATACATTGAGAAATACTAGAACGTCTAAGTCTTTGGAAGCAAAATATGAGGGGTGGCTCAGGACTTTTACACAGTACTGTACATTCATACAAACGTCAAGTAGTAGAAGTGTTGGCATCATTTACAGTTATTAATATATCATGCTTATTAATGTTATATTAAAAAAGGGTCTGAAAATCAACAGGAAAGACAATTATTCTCATAATAATAATGATGATGATAATAATAATAATCATCGTCATCGTATACAGTCTGTAGAGTCTGTTTAGATCCCCAGTAGCAGCAAGAGGCACAGATTTACTTTAAGCTTGTTAGTCCTTCACCGTATCGCCCACCTTCATCTGTATTACATCACCGATTGTTCTTCTCTGCAGACCGTGTGTCAGCTGTTTAACCACCCATGACACAAACATGCAAACGCAAACTCACTCCCACTGATCCTCCCATGTCTTGTGTTGATCTCATGGGTTTTGATTATAATGCTTCTCTCTGTAATACTCTAGCTTTATTTGTCTAATTCCTGCAGTATCTTAAATATGACTAATATTGAGAAATGTAGCCATCCTTTATTTCTGTGTGTATGTGTTTATGAGAGAAACAGGGAGAGATTCAGGCTGTGTGGTGAAAGCATATCGAGTGATACACCCGTACAGAAACTCTCCTCATTAGGCTTGTGTGGGGGGGGGAAGAGAGGCCGGCATGCTTTATTCTTTTTACAGTCGAGCCCAAGAGCACATGCAATGACAGTGTGTTCCAGAGGAGGCAGGAGAGGAGATGAAGACTGTCAGTGCGTAGCTCTGCTCCTCATTGGCTGCTGCTCACTCAGCCTGTTTGCAAAGCGGCCACTGATTGGTTGTCACGTCACTGAGCCCTAAGCAGCTGCCGTTGCGAGGGCCAGGCTTTCCCTTCTCGTCTCTTTCACTACCTGTATTTTTGGATCATGCACAAATTCCAAACTCTTCACTCTATTGCCTTTTTTTTTTTAAATTAAGATAAATAAGCACCTGCATAACCGTCATCAACTTGTT
>JAOVVB010000037.1:18771854-18784969 GCA_028570985.1 Heterobranchus longifilis
CCCTCCCTCCTTCCCTCCTTCCCTCCCTCCCTCCCTCTATCTTTTAATCAAGACACAGCCTGCCCTTTCCTGTGCTTTGCTGCCTGCCTCAAGCCCGCACGCCTCCTCTACCTCTCTTTCCCTCTTTCGCTGCGTCTCGCTCATGCACTCTCTGCCATGCACTTTCATTCTCTCACGCTCACACTCTGAATTCGCAGGTTTGCAGTGTAAACACTTGCGCTTTTATGCTTTGGCTTCCACAATCTCATTTCTACAGTTCAGCATATCCTATCTTACAAAGGTATTTTCTCCTTTTAGTCACATATTTTAGCTTGTCATTACTCTTTTGTAATTCTTTCCATCTTTTCTGTTTAAAGACAGGTGGTCGTGCTTTAGAGGACCTAAAGGAGACAGTGGAGGGTGACGATGAGAAGAAGAGACACAGGAGAAACAGGAGGGACAAGAATGCGACTCAAGTAGAAGGCAGAGGACGCGCATCATCACTAAGTGCCTGGATGTACTGGATGCTGCAGCAGCCTCGTGCCGGCGCATGCTTTTTCCCACGCTGCTGTTCCCCGCAGACCTGACTGCTTGCCGGTGTAAGTGTATCTGTGATTGCGCTTGGCCTTGACTCAGACTATATTTCACTCTGACAGGCAAACGGTCAATTTGCTGTTCCTCGAATCCAAGCCTCCCCCCACTCCACCTCGCTTGCAGTATCATCCTGTTAATCCAAGGACAGTCGATTAGTTTCTTCTTTTGTACTCAACACGCCTGACTTTACTCACGAAGGCTTTTCTTCATCTTCTGTTGTCTGGAAATGTGAGCATTTTTAGAAAACATTGATGTTGCAGCAGCAGGACGGTGGCCTTTAGGGTGGGAAAAGTGGATAAAGTCATTTTACGTAGACAAGAAGCTGGTTTTACGAGCCAGGACGGCCACTGCAGCCCAGTAGTACGTGTCTGTCTGCACTTTTAGTGCCTCAGTCTGAGTGAAGCTGTCAAGAAGCCTTTGCAGCATGCCTGTGTGACCTGCTCTGCCTCAGCATCCTTCTCCTTGCTCAACTATCCAGCTCATATGGAACACTGAGAGTCATAGTTTCTTCATTGTTTCGTTTTTTTTTTTGCCATTCTGTCTGAACGTTAGAGCATGTCTCATTCCTTTTACCAGAGTGTTTTTTGTGCTGTGGCACACTGATTATTTTCTTTTGTCCTGCTACGTGCGCTTTGGACTTTCTTACCCCCAGACAACCTTTAATTCGACCCTAACCGCCCGCTCATTATGGCCGTCAACGTTGCTGTAGGCCGGGACACCAAGTGGCTGACGCTAGAGGTGTGTCGCGAGTTCCAGAGAGGCTCATGCTCACGTTCTGACACCGAGTGCAAGTTCGCTCACCCTTCTCGCACCTGCCATGTGGAGAATGGCCGCGTCATCGCCTGCTTCGACTCTCTCAAGGTAACCCTAACCCCAAACATAAACACTTTCTTAGTTTAACTCAAAGTGCACACTTTTACAAATTTAGCTCTGGTGCAGAATGTAAAGCCATATATCTTCTATAATTATAACATAAATCTGTGTATGATTTAACATACATAAATACACACTGTAGTATGCTTGTGCTAACACCTCCTGGCTGTTTTTTGCTGAGCTCCGATGAGTCTTCTGCTGATGTCCTGAAAAGCAGCGTGTGTCTGTGTCAGCCTTAAAAGTATAGAGCAGGCCTGGGTCAACTCCGTTTGCAAAAACATGATGAAGCACTTTTGTCCACGTATGCACAATGCGGAGTAATAGCCAAGATGTAGTGCAAATGTAACCAGAATCTTATATAATATTTTTGGCAGAATGTAATACATCACAGTATGCAATCTAGTTCTGGAACTTTCCTTTAGACTTTCCATTAAATGCTGGACTCTGAGGGTGCATATGGTCAAAATGACAAAGTCAGTACTTTTTCCAGTCTCTATTAGTTTCTCATTATTCCGTGCCCGCCTCGGGTCTGTGTGGGCGGAGACTGCATGTTCTTCCCATGTTTGGTGGGTTTCGTACAGGTACTCTTGTTTCCTCCCACAAAGACATGTATATTAGGTTAATTGTTGCCTGATTCCTGTAGAGGTGGCCTGTGATAAGCAGTGTAGAAGGTGAAGGAATATAAGAATATGATGTGACTAATTGCTCGACTAATTTTAAACCTGCTGTTCTACAGATGCTCTCTGTCAATTTTCCACAGTACAGCTTATCCTGTATAGGGTTGTGGGGACCTTGAGCCCATTTCGGCAACTAGATACAGTAGGCTGCTGCCCCATCACAGAGCACAAGCACATACACACACACGGCACGGTCAGAAGTCTCAAAAGTTTTAGTGTATTTCATGTAGAGAATGTCTCTCCTCAAGAGCCGGGCTGAGAGCTAGCAGCGGCCGGAGCTCAGCATACACTAATTCTTCTCACCAAAGAAGCACGTCAGCCATTAATTTAGTGATAGTCTGGGCAGCGCCGCGCCGTCTGGATTACAAATGTGAAATGGGATTATTTTTTGCTTATTACGTAGCAAAGCAGTCAGCTGTAGGCTCATAGTCAGAGTGCTGCGCGAGGGAGAGAACAGCCCAAGCCCCTTTGTCTTAATCCCTCTGCAGTCACAGTTCAGGTTTTAATTATACAGCACTCCTCATATTAATAGTACTCATTCATTGCTCTGCAAGCGAGAGCCCATCCCCCAATGCCACCCTCTTTCCTTGTTCTCCTCCTCCCCTCTGCTAATTTATTGACATCCCTTAATGGCTACCACAATGTCCTTTCTCCTAACTGGTGTCTTCTGCTGGAGACGCTTCTTTATCCATTACTTCTGACTCATGCCTGCCAGCATGTTGGTCTGGTCACACATAAATTATGCGTTCTGTATCATTCTACCGTGTGCTACTTTAATTAATGTCTGTGTTCTGCTAATGAATTTCCCTTTTTTTGTGTGTGAAAAAAAGTGCAGAAAATATTTCAGTCATGGAATTTGTATTACTAACCATGATGGTGCAGAGGATTTGATTCAAGAATGAACATTCGAGAATGCCTCTGATGCTGCGATAATGAATTCATTCAAGTGAATCACTTCTAATAACGCAAGCCACAAGTTACAGGCATGGGCAGGAATATTTGTGGGTAATCATTGACAGCATCTTGTCTGTTAAGATCTTCCGCTCTCTCTATGACCAATGAGTGGTGAGGAGACCGGATGAGGCAAAACTTCCTCCTAGTTGCTGGGTGCGTTACCATGACTACGTGGAGGAGATCCCTGACCCGCTGAATCCAGCACGACATGACTTACAGCTTTTCATTCCTCTCTCTGCTTCTTTCTGCATCAGGAGGAAAACACAGCATTCAGTACACATATGGACCAGAATGTTTTTAGTTCTTGTTGTGTTACTTCTTAATTTTCTTTTTGGATGAGAGATTTCTGGTTGTCTAGCCACCCAGCTTGGCCATTAACAATGCAGCTTAGCACTGTTGCTGATCTGTGCTTTCAACTCCCTTCTCCTCTGTGTTTTGAGGAGTTCTGCTCTCACGGGATTGTCTTCTCATTGCTAAATACTCCCAGAACATACTCTCTTTACTTCTGATGCAAACACATGTGCTTTGTTTGTGAGAGAGACTATGAACACATTACATTCAGTTGATGTCCAAAGTCAGTGCCAAGTTACAAAAGTAGAAATATATCAAAATAGCAGAACATGAGCAAAAATAGAAGAAGCATAGGTTAGGTTGAACCTTACATGCCCTGATCAGTCATAAATCTATTGAAAGGTGAAGTGAATAACAGTGATTATCTTATTACAGTGCCACCTGTCACTATGGTTGGTATATATTAGACAGCATGTAACAGTCATTTCTCAAAGGTGTTGGAAGCAGAAAAATGAGCAAGTGTTAGGACCGACAAGAGACAGATTGTGATGGCTACTTCTCTGGATTTTCAAAACAGCAGGTCTTATGAGTTGTCCTCAGTATGCAGTGGTCAGAACCTTCTAAAACTGGTCCATGGAAGAACAGTTGGGAAACCAATGGCAGGGTCATGGGCATTGGAGGCTTATATACTGTATGTTTGTGGGGAGTGAAGGTTAGTTCATCTGGTCCATTCTCACAGAAGAGCTACGGTATTACAGATGGCTGATAACGTTAATGCTGGCCTCAAAATGACCTCTGATCCTTTTTCCACTGCTGAACGCACCTACAACGGGCACTTGAGTGTAATAACTAGACCAGGGGTAGGCAAGTTCGGTCCTAGAGAGCCGCAGTCCTGCAGATTTTAGCTCTAACCCTGAGAAAAACTCAGCTGCCTGTAGCCTCAGTAATCCTAAAGACCTTGATTAGCTTGTTCAGGTGTGTTTGATTAGGGTTGGAGCTGCAGGATTGCACCTCTTTAGGATCGAACTTGCCTACCCTATGGAGCACTGAAATCTCTTCAAAATTCTTCCTTATTATTTTATTAACAATCAATTTACAGGATCCAATTTTTTAATTTCTTTAATTTTTTTTTCTTTTTTTTTCTTTTAAAATGTCTGTGCTTTCTCCAGTAATGTGGTTGTGCCGAACAATTACCTTCTGACTTTTTCAGTCTCGCAGAAATGGCGTCTATTGCAGGAGTTTAGACTAGTCTGATATATAGCTTTTATTTTGTACAAGCAACTTTGGCATAATCATTATTTAAAAGACAAGCATGATGGCCTTCAATATCTCTTCTGTGCCTGGTGTAATGACTGCATTAAGGCCGGTTTCATTTCCTAACACTTGCACTTCCAGTTCTAACATCATTCCCAGAGATCCTGTGACAAGGTTCTGAAGGGTACGTCTTATCAATCGGATTACGCTGCCAGTGAACTGGGTCTTTCGTTAGACCCTTGTGCAACACCACTCGATGTGTTTACATGATGATGAAGTTGGAATTAATAAAATACATCACAATGTTTTTATGTTCATTTTCTGTTGAGTTTTTCATCAAAACCACCTGCCTGGCTCTGGGCTTTGGCTAATAGTAGAAATCAGATGCTATTATGTATTGCTACATAGCTTTTTGGCTGGTAGTCTGATTGCTAACCTCTGTGCAACGTTCAGGAGAAAACTCTTTAAATATGCCCATGAACCATCATTGTTCATCCTTATTTTTGAGTTTAGATAGACTTAAGAGACTGGGACTGAATGGCCAACCTTAGTTGAAAGGTTAAAGACAAAAGTGAAATCCAGTGTTTAATGACATTCTCAATTTTTTTAAATAAAGACAATCAAGAAAATAAGAATAATTTGTTATTTTATGCAAGGAAGTTACTATACCACAATTGATATTTAGTATGAAGTCCTTTATTCTTCAAAACCTGCTAGATCTGGCTGGGCAAAGAGTCAAAAAGACATCTGCTACATGTATTGATACTCTGGTGTCACTCGCTCAATACATGCTTGCTTGATTGCTTCCTGAAGATCATGTATTTGTCATAAAAGTTCACAATTCACTTAGGAATTCCCTAGCCATTTTTGTGCATAAGTGAACACAAAGTGAGGTCCATTGTGCAGACGTGAACGGCTTCAGAAATTTCTTACGCATATTTTGTTCCATCCATCAATTGAAGCATTTGATTTCAGTCAGATAAGCCAGAACCGACCAGTGACATCATCTGTTTTTTGGACGGGGGAGAACCACAATACAAGTCATATGTGTTGTCTTAATACTTTTGGCCAGCACTGTATATAGTAATAAGACTACAGTCTATGTAGTTAAAATGTAAAATTAAATTAAATTAAAATGTAACCAGCAAAGTAACATGGCATTAACACTGCCATATACAGTCGTAAGATGCGGAAGTGTGATTTATTCAAGTGTGCAATTTAATTGATCAGTTGATCAGTTTTGATTCATAGTCAATTCACACTATTGAAATCATTTAGCCTTTTTTTTTTTACAAACAAAATACTATCTTTCACAAATACTCATGTTTTGCAAGAGTATTGCTTCTTTATTTGAGTTTATATGCGGTTGTGGAATTACTGCCACCTACTTGACCAGAGAATGGAGCAAAAAATTTGCAGGGAGAAAACATAAATGAAACATTTAAACAAACAACAAAACAAAGTTGCATAGCATTTCAATATTTATTCAGTACTTTTAAAAGTTTTTTTTTTTTTTAATGCTTAAGAAAGATTGGACTCTAAACACTAGTGCTATTTAATCAAAAACTGCTAAGAATGGGTTTAATCAACAATCTACCTCCAATTCACAGCTTGAATCAACTTATACCAAAAACCCTTTGTTTTGTACTAAAAAGAAGGAGTCTGTTAGACTAAATGTATTTTTAAAACCACTGTCTATAAAGGTACTGTGAATTAATGTGCAGAAAAAAGGAGCAACCACCAAGCCTGTTGTGAATTCAAGCACTTTAAAGTTTTAACATACTACAGATTCCAGTGCTCCATGAGTGTGGAGGAGCCTCCACAAGCTGCTCTTTCTCAAATTAGCTTGAACCATTGCTTACAACATAATTGTGTTCATACTCCGTTAACATCTGCAAATAAAAGCACAAGGGTGTATGGTCTTCATAAAGCATTGCCCATGTACACCTAATTCAGGGGCCTTAACCATTACCAGAAATCTACGTATTAGTGTCAGGTTTGTTTTGTGGTCCATGAAAGCAGATGAGGCACACTGCTTTCTGAATTTCTTTGTCTTGCTTTTCCCCCATTTTCCTCCTACCTTGGTCATTCCCAGTTCCCACCCAGTATCTAGCTTTTTCAGGTAGCATAACAGTTGGGTAGGGTAAAAGACAGCATATGACTCCTCCAAGATGCAGGAAGTCAAATCTTTTCACCTCTTCCTCATGCTAAATGACACAGCAATGTAACAGACTCAAAGGAAAATCTGTCTTCATACATGATCTTACAGATACCTACAGCTGGGTAGTATTGCTTTAATGGACAGCAAAAAACAGTAATGCCATCCCTTCCACCCAGATAGCCAATTTCACTCTCTAGATAGAGTGAATGCTTCTCTGTTGTGCTACGTAGGCACTGTCTTTCTTTTTTTCCCATTTAAAATTTTTTTGTTCTTTGTTTTTTACATTATGTTTCCTGTCTTTTTGGTGTTTTGGCCACTGATAATGTTTGTTCGCTCAGGACCTCGTTTTAAAGTGGTCATTTTGCCAGGTATAAGTTTGGTCTGATTACTTTTCTGCATGTCTGCTGATTGCCTCAATGGAAATTGTTCAGAGTTACTTGGTGTCTTCTTGCTTTGTGTGCAGCTCTGCATCTCTGTAGTGCCTTGGCAAGGTGCTTGGACCGGAGGTGCTGCTGCTGCATCGACTGTTTGGCCATAACTGCTTAGGCCTTCACTTGAATTGTGAGCAGCTTCGGCAACACCGTTAGATCATAGCTACTTTTGGTTGATTTTGCAACCAGGGTGGTATCCCAATCTTCTCTTTAACCTAAATAATTAGAAAGTCCCTTATATTTTTGGAAATTTCCATCTTAATCAGCAAGCACAATAGTCAGCAGGACAGAGGATGTGCTACGCCTCCACTCACCTCTAAGCCAGTACAATTTTTTGAGACGCTTCGTCATTTTCTTTTACCTCCGTATGTGATTCACAGCTGTGTCATTATTATACTGACGTGGTAACTCTGTATGCTCAGTATGAGCTGGCATAAAATCACTAGGGTCGACATGTCACATCAGCAGATGATCCAAATTTGGCAGCAGCCGGGAACTGGTGATGATGATGAGTAGTTGATTGGGAAGTACCTTGCAGCTTAGATTCCCTGCTCATCTAGTTCAGCCTTCAACCCTACTAAATCTATGTTGCAGAGGTGCAGTTGTTTATTACAATAACTAGCCAAAAACATTAAATCCCAGCTCAAGTTTGATCTAGTGTTAACCAGAATACAACCAGTCAGGGAGACACAAACCAAGAAGATAGAAAAGAATTATAGCATACAGAAAACACAAAAACAGTCAGAACATAGAGGGGTAAAACCAACAGAGATTTAAGTTGCAGGGTCGGGGGTGTTGCAAGAGATTCTGGGCCCTCAAACAACCCTAGGCCTTGGCATTTTTAAGGGCCCTTGGAGTCAGCCTTGTTTCAGCACCCCTGTCAATGGTATTTTGAGTATAGCGTAAAATAATGGCTGGCTGTTGTAAGTAGTTAGTATTCAGGAGATGGCAAACTTTCATAGTGGGTGTTGCAATCCCCGGTTGCTGATTTGACAGAGAAAGACTGTTATCTGTTGCACGATAAGTCAAAAATATAACAGTTTAATGAGAGAGGTGTGACTTTCGGGACTGTGTTCTGACAGAGACTGCAGTATTCATTTGTCACGTGAATGATTGGAGTGTGCGTACGTGGGTGGGCCAGTGGATAGGAGTAAACACATCTCTCTAGCTTTCCCCATCCATCATCTTAGTTCGCCAGCAGTTCATCAACGTTCAGAGTGAAAACCCGCGTTTTCACTTCCAGTTCTTCTACTTCACACGCTTGCACTTTTATGGTCAGGGTTGAGTGGGGTCAGTGGAAGAGGAATTAATTTTTTATGAATTTCAAAGGCATGTTGGATGAACATTTTGAATATAGATGCAAACTGTTTTAGTGGTGAATGAGATATAGCCTGTGAAGCCAGAAGGTAGACTCCAGTCCCCTTTTAACAAAGTTAAATCCTAGTATTCTAGGTTTGTCTGGAAACCTGCACAGAACCGTGTGTGTGTGTGTGTGTGTATTTGTGTGCGAACCAGAAAGTTTGTGCTTCCTCTGTAGACTGTGAACAGAGTATGATTTATTCTGCAGGGGTAATGAAGTTACAGTAAGTTGACTGAATTTCACCCTTGGCTAATGTACCCTGCTTGCAATGTACATGGTTCCCCACTATAAGAGAAGCTGAAGGCATGGGAAATGAATAACTCTATCAGTCATGAGATGGGAAGGCTCCATATGGGGAAAATTGGCTGTGAAAGACTAACATGTGCTTTCATAATGTGTCTATAAATATTTCATAACCTACAGTTAGGCAAATAGCCGAATAAACAGGAACTAAAGACAGGTACACAGTGACGGCTTTTGTGTTGCCAATAACAATGAGTGTGTATGGGATTTTCTCTAGGAGTTTTTCTCAACTATGACCCAGTTATACATAATCGATATATTAACCTTTTTAGTAAAAAATGTCTAATAGTAACTAATAGTTTTTACTCTTGACATTTCTGTGGACAAAAAAACACAATAGATCCGAGTTAAATTTTCTTATAAGATGAGTTGTTTCAGATTTTCAGGTTGATGAGGTTTTTTGATGAGTAACCTTAAGAGGAATCCGACTCTAAGGGGAACCCGTCCTCATCCGGGTGATCATTTCTCTTCTATAACTGTGTAACGTCATTAGTCGTTATTTTGTTACTAGGAACTAGAGTGTGAGCATCATTAACACTGTAACTTTAAGTCTGTTATACAAAACTGAATCTAGGGGCGGTTAGGTGGCTCAGTGTGTTAAGGCTCTGAGTTACTGATCAGAAGGATGGCGGTTCGAGCCCCAGCTCTGGGTCAGGTTGCTGCCTTTGGGCCCTTGAGCAAGACCTTTAACTCTGCGCTCTGACCTTAGCCTAGTAATAAGAAGCTGGGATGTGTAAAGAATAAAGAATTTCACTGTATAATGTATATGTGATGGGTAAAGGCTGGACTTACTTATTAATTGTTCATTGAACTATAATAACAACAAAAACTCAGTGTTAAATATAATACAAGTGATGATTTCAAAGTACTTTTGTAAGTCGCTCTAGATAAGAGTGTCTGCCAGATGCCTAAATGTAAATGTTTGTGATTTTTATCACTGTTAAAAGGTAAAGAAAAGACAAACAAACCCTGGATTCTTGTAGGAACCCAGTTTGAAAGCCTCATTTCTAACAGACATTAGACACTTTTGATTAATCTGAGTGTTGATAGAGTCTAGGCATTTGAGGCCATGTTGCTCAGGGACGCTGTATGTGAGTCATGAATGTGTCATTATGAGATAATCTGTATGTATAATACAAGATTATGACATAATACCTCAATCTGGATGTGCAAGTTGCCAGTAAATAGACATGGTGGCACATCAGGTAGCATTACAACCTCACGGTGCTTCTGGTTCGATCCCTCTGTCTGTGTGGGTTGTCAGAGTGTACGAGTGGGCTTCTTATCTGTTCTCCAGTTTTCCAGCCAAAAACATGTTGTTAGGTGTACTGGCTAAACTAAATTGCCCCTGGGGTTGTGAATATGTGTGTTACGTGGTGCTTTTTGATGGACCGATGTCCCATCCAGAATGATTTGCTGCCTCATTCATAATGTTCCTTAGATAGGCTCTAAACACCACCATGACCATGGCTAGGATAACTGAAAACTTTTGGTGACTAATAATGGTTATGATCACTTTGTAGGTGAACTATGTGTTCAGTTTTTTGTTGTCACAAACAATGCAAGATACTGTACAAAAACCTTTCAGACTAATAGGAGGTCACATTAGTTAGACGGTACAGTATTATTAGGTCTGAAAATCCCAAATGACAAAATTACCTCTGAATGTTCCTGAATGGGTAATACCTCTTCACTACATACACACACACACACACACACACACACACAACTCCACTCTGAATAAAGCTCTGTATCAGTATTTGTTTGGCAGTAGGATTTGAACTATTGCTCACATGACAATGCGGTAATGTTCCTGTTTAAGGAACTCACTTGTGTGACTTTACAGCTCAATAAACATAAGAAAAAATTGCATTAAGGACACAATATGTTTCAAAGGATACCTGCTTAAATTTTGCTGCGGACGCTGTGATGATTGTTCACATAATCCAATAGAACTTTAGTAACAATGAACATTAGTCCTACATTATCTTCTCAATGGCTGGTAAATTTCCAGCACTCCTGAGACTCATTTCAAACATTTCATGCTTTCTTACCACTTTATGTAATTTGCCTCTCACACACATGTAAGGAACTCCTATCTAATTGTATTCTCCGAATCACAGGATCCTTATCTCTTCCTTGCCCAGCATCGATTCCTTTTGAATGATTTATCATCAACCCCACTCAACTTTTCTTTCTCATACCCCTCTCTCTTTCTCGCTCACTCTCAGGGCCGCTGCACACGTGATAACTGTAAGTACCTGCACCCGCCTCCACACCTGAAGACCCAGCTAGAAATCAATGGCCGGAACAACCTGATCCAGCAGAAGGCAGCAGCTGCCATGTTGGCTCAGCAGGTGCAGTTCATGCTGCCTGGAGCACAGCTACAGCCAATAGTGAGCCCACTTTTTGCATTCCCAGTGCTATTCCTTTGTTCAACCCCAAATCCATGTTTTTTTTTTAACATGAGGGGTTTATTAAGAATGTTTTCAAACAATGATTGAAGGTTAATCAGGGTAATTTACTACAGCCTTGTAATTAGGAAGTCAAGGCCACAGCAAGCTTTCTAAATGAGATAATGAACTGAACTGTAAAATCCCTGTATAATTCCAGTTGACTAGACTTTACTCCTTTACTGAAATTACTGGCCTCATCATTTTCTCTCTTCTTTTGGTCTATTCCTGTATGTTAGACCACGTTCCCAGTATCACCCTCGTTGGCTACCAGTCAGAGTATGGCGTTAAATCCATACATGGGCCACATGAGCCCTGGCATCGGCCTCATGCCCGAGTTGCTTCCCAGCACTCCCGTGCTGGTCCCGGGAAGCCCCACGGGCATCACTGTGGGCAACGGCAACTCCACTCAGAAGCATGTTCGCACAGACAAGCTTGAGGTATGTCTAATGCTCTGGGCTCTAAGCTGTTTAACCTGTTGTGTGTTAGTTAAGACCGAAAAAGAAGCAAAAGGGATATGCAAAAATCAATATATGATAACCAGCTAGTACATTCTCACAGGTTTTATCGCGGTATGTATTTTCTATTTAGCCTTTACAAAGAAGATGACATTAAATAACAAAAGTGCAGCAGTGAAAGTGTAAAACTATGTGTTTAAGGGAAGCGCTATAGGAGTTATAGTTATAGGAGGTTTGCTGCTATCATCTGCTAAGTTAAAAAGAACTGTCCACATTTTTAGCCGTTAATATCTAACCTGAAGTAAGCTAGAACTAAAGATATGCACCCAGACCCTTCTAGGTTGAATTTTTTGCTCTCGCTTCCTTTCCAGGTGTGCCGTGAGTTTCAGCGGGGCAACTGCACACGGGGTGAGAACGAGTGCCGCTACGCTCATCCAGTAGAGGCGGGCATGGTGGATGGCAGCGAGAACTCTGTCATTGTGTGCATGGACTACGTAAAGGGCCGTTGCTCACGCGACAAGTGCAAGTACTTCCACCCACCGGCACACCTGCAGGCCAGGATTAAAGCGCAGCAGCAGCAGCAGGCCAGCCAGAATGCCGCTGCTACAGCAGCAGCAGCCATGGTGAGATTGAAACAGTGGCATCTAGAGTACTGCAGTCCTACATAAGCTTTGAGTACACCAAATAAAAACAGTAAACATGTACAGATGGGTGACAAAGTTAAAATTAGCACATTAGTATTTTGGGCCACCAGTAGACACGAGAGCATTGCATCTTGGCATAGAGGGCCAAAGGACTCTTATAGGTGTTTAATTGGTTTGAGTTGTGGCGACTGTAAAGGATATCACATAGAATTAAAACCACTTTTTTTAAAAGTCAGGATGGGGACACTGGTAGAGAGTATTCAATCACACAGAAATGTAATAATGCTGATCAGTCAGTGTAACTTTGATGGTTTTTGGTTTGGTCACCCATCTGTAGAAAATGCAGCATAGTTCACTGTGTCACTTATGGTTTCACAAAGGACTTTGATTGCATCATTGATGAAGAGCCTTTGTTTAAAGCATTCTGATTCTCTGGATACTTAGTACTTAGTACTAGCAGGGGTCTGTACAGATATTTGAATACCCAATTAAACGCTAAGAGTTGCTGATATTCAAATACTCAGCTTTTCTATTCAGGTGTTTTTTAGATATCAAATATATTTTACTGCAGGGATCAGTGTATTTGTGTGGTGATTAAAACAAAAGTCTTGGGAGCTGACAGTTTTACTCTAATGCAGACGTGTTCATGTAGCCAGATATAAAGTTTGCCAGATGGTTTATTT